>CM035440.1:16147110-16157110 GCA_020310875.1 Ceratopteris richardii | reverse complement strand
AATATGACCTTCATCCAACATTCAAGTTGGGATTCCCATCAATTGGGTAATGCACGCTTGGCTTCTCCTCATAAAGGGGGCCTTACAAAATGTGCATACAATCATGAGGGGTAGACATTGATCATATACTAACACCCCCCCTCAATGTTTACCGATGATAAATCAAGTAGGTCTCGGTCCTATGCCCATCTGTTGAAGATGCTTGTTGAGCTGCTCTCTTCCAAGTGCTTTAGTGAATATGTCAGCACAATTTGCCTCTGTTGGGCAATATTCTAGCTCCACAATTTCATCTTCTATTAGCTCACGAATGTAATGGTACTGTACTTCTATGTGCTTGGTGCGAGCATGAAATACTGGGTTCTTTGCAATAGCCATACAACTTTGATTATCACACTTGAGTACAGTTGGCATATTTGATGGAAAGCCTAGATCTGCAAGAATTCTCCTTAACCAGACTGCCTCACAAGAAGCAAAACAAGCTGCTTTGTACTCTGCTTCAGTGGAGGAGAGTGCGAGAGTTGGTTGCTTCCTACTTACCCAAGAAAATATTCCTGAACCAAGTGAGAAACAATATCCAGAAACTGATTTTCTAGAATCACAATCTCCAGCCCAATCTGAATCACAATATCCTTGGAGTGTATCACCTGTGGTATACAAAATACCAAAATCCAAGGTTCCTGCAATGTACCTTAGAATTCGCATTCCAGCATTCCAGTGACTCTCCTTAGGTTTGTTGGAAAACCTGCTTAACACTCCAACAGCATAGCAAATGTCTGGTCTAGTGTTGCACAAAAAAATAAGACTTCCAACGAGCTTCCTATACTTCTTAGCATCTACATCAGGCATGTTATCATCCATAGATAGCTTATGATTTACCTCCATAGGTGTGCTAGTTGGTTTGCAATCCATCATTCCAAATGCCTTGAGAATTTCTTTGGAATATTTTTGTTGTGAGATGAAAATGCCATCCTTCCTTTGCCATACTTCAATTCCCAGACAAAAATGGAGTAGACCTAAGTCTGTCATTTCAAACTCAGTTCCCAAGCTGATCCGAGTTTGATTGATGAGTTCTAGATGATCTCCTGTAATGATCAAATCATCTACATATACAATGACAACAACTAGCTTGTTATCCCTTTTCGTTACATACAAGTTAGCATCAGAAGTACTTCTTTCAAAACCCATATTTTTGAAAAAATGATCTATTCGTTGGTACCAAGCCCGTGGAGCTTGCTTAAGTCCATACAAAGCTTTCTTCAACCTGCAAACTTTATTTTCTGAATTGGGCACCTCAAAACCTGGTGGTTGAGATACATATACCTCCTCCTTGAGGTGACCATTCAAAAATGCAGATTTGACATCCATCTGGAAAATAGGCCAAGACTTTTGTGCAGCTACTGCAAGTACCGTCCGAATAGTTGTCATGCGTGCTGTTGGTGCAAAAGTTTCTTGAACATCAAATCCTTCAATCTGTGAAAAACCCTGTGCAACTAATCGTGCCTTATACTTTTCTAATGTTCCATCAGCTTTATACTTAGCTTTCCAAATCCATTTAGTACCTATTACCTTCTTCTTTGGCGGCAAGTCGACTAGATCCCATGTATCATTTTTGAGTATACTATCATACTCAGACTGCATTGCCGCTCTCCAATCTGGATCATCAATGGCTTCTTCAATGGTGGTAGGTTCCTTTATCGAACCCATGATATCTGCCATTAGAGCCATGTTAACAATGTGTTCTGAGGCTCTTCTTTGCTCCTCTATTCTCTTTGATCTTCGTAATCCATCTGATGATGATTCTGGTACATCTACATGTGGATTGTGATCATCAAAGAGCTGTTGTGCCCACTTCGGTAGTGGCTTACGCAGTGCAGCTACAACTGGTTGGCTTTTTATTGAGGAAATTTCTCCATCAGATGTTTCCTCCTCCTCAACTTTAACCTGTCTTTTGATAGGCACAAGGTGAGATATTTCTCCGCTTGATGAGATAGTAGATTTACCTTTATCTTCTACTAAGTGTGGTCGTTCATCAAACACCACATCTCGGCTGACAAAAATCTTCCTTGCCTCAGGATCCCATAACCTGTATGCTTTAGACTCTTCACTATATCCTAGGAAGACACACTTTTTGCTTTTTGAATCCAACTTTGATCTTGTTGAATCAGGAATATGTGCATAACAGAAACAACCAAAAATTCTGAAATGCAAAACTGAAGGCTTTTTACCAGAATATGCTTCTTGAGGAGTCATCCCCTTCAGTGCTTTTGTGTAGCTTCGATTGAGGATGTAGACTGCTGTATTGACTGCTTCTGCCCAGAATGAATCAGGCATGTCTTGAGCCTTCAACATACAACGAGCCATTTCAACTACTGTCCTGTTCCTGCGCTCAACAACGCCATTTTGTTGGGGTGTATGAGCTGTGGTAAGTTGCCTTTTCACACCATGCTCCTTACAGTAATTGTTGAATTCTGTTGACAAGAATTCACCTCCTCTATCTGTTCTAAATTTCTTTAGTTTCCTTCCTGATTCATTTTCTACATACTTATGCCACGTTTTAAATTTTTCAAAAGCATCAGCCTTCTCTCGAATGAAATAAACCCACATCTTTCTACTATAATCGTCGACTAACAGCAAGAAGTAGAAAGATCCTCCTAAAGCAGGTGTAGACATTTTACCACAGAGATCAGCATGTACCAACTCTAGAGGAGCTTGAGATCGATTACTGGTCTCTCTTGGAAATGCCTTTCGATGTTGCTTGCCCATCATACAAGCTTCACAAGGTTCCTGCAACTCTGAAAATGCAGGCATATGAGCAACCATCCCTGTTCGTTGCATCTCCTTCAAAACTGCAAATCCGAGATGCCCAAATCGTTGATGCCATAACCTGCTTACATCTTTATCTTCTGTAGCAGTTAAAGCACTTAACTCATACAAGTTATCCCGTCGAATGCCTTTACCTACAACATTACCTGATGAATCCATGATTTCCGCACCACTCTTATTGAAGTGAACTTCAAGTCCACGATCTGTTATTGCAGAAACTGACAACAAATTTCTTTTGAGTGTAGGTACATAGAGAACATCGGATAACTTTTTCTCACCACCTGGAGAAGTGATAAAAGAGATGGTTCCAGTTCCTTCAGCTGGACACTTGGAGTCATTTCCCACCACTACATTGATGGATTCCCGCAGAGGCACTAGGGAACTATACCAATCCTTTTTACTAGTCATATGGCGAGAAGCTCCACTATCTAAAATCCATGGCTCATCAACACGAGCTTGAGCAGATGAACATACCTCTTCAATAGCTACCCAAAGTTCCAGCTCTGTGTTGTTTGCAGACTCTTTGTTCTTCCATGATGATTTTACAGTCCCATTCCGTTCATCAGCTTGCTTCTTTCTGCAATCCTTGATGGCATGGCCTTTCTTTTCACAATAGAAGCAACTTCCTGTGAACTTTTTCTTCTTTGGCTTCTTCTTTGATCCCTCTGAAGAGCCTTTACCTTTTGCATTTGCTGAGAATGCAGCATCAGTTGTACTTTGCCGATTCTTCAGCCGCATCTCTTCTTCTAAAAGCATGGCACAAAACTCTTCAAATGTAAGAGGAGTTGGCCTTACCTGAGTGTTAAGGGCTGTTACTAATCCATCATACTTTGCTGGAAGAACACGTATAGATCTTCGAGCCAGCTCTTCTGGTGTTATAACAACACCAACTGCAGCCAATTGATCTTGAAGATGCTTTATCCGTTTGATAAAATCTTCAGCCTTTTCAGAATCAGAATGCTTTTCATTTGCCAACTGATTTTCTAAATTCTGTATCCTAGTGTGGTTCTTGGTCTCATATTGTCGAGCCAATATGCCCCAAGCCTCATGTGCTTTAGTAGTATGTTGAACTAAAGTAAGCACAGAATCACTTACACTAGTGACAATCGCACATAATGCATCAGCATTCCGCCTCTTCCAAGCTCGTAGAAGATCTGGATCTGGCTGAATCATCAATCTTGAATTTGCTGGATCTTCAACTGGTATAGGCTCTGGATCCAATCCCATCGGTCCCATGACAGTGTCAAGTAATTCATAGGAGTCCAAAATTGCAGAAATTTTGAACTTCCAGAGTGTATAGTTGGTTCCATCCAGCTTCCCTTCAGTGAATGCAGGTGGACGAATTCGAATAGGTGCAGCATTAACATTAGCTAAAGCACCAAGACTACTGTTCGACGATGAAGCCATCATGTAATCACTCGAATAATCTATTGATATTCTAGTCTGCTAGTAGGCTAAAATAATGATACTTCTCAAGCTATTCGAACCTTACAGCTCTGATACCATGTAAGACAATAGTTACGCAATATAACACAGGAGCAATAGCAGAGAAGATAACAGATATAGGAGAATCTCAACAATTTTCTACTAGCAGCAAGTACAAAGATGATGGCGTTGTCCACCCGTGCGCTCTCAAGGTAGAGCTTAAATGGTGATCTAGACAACTCTAGATAGGGAGATACAAGGTAGAGGTATGCTGGCTCAACTCAGTGTCTTAGGTAGTACAGAAGTCATGTATATATAGGATCATGGGTGGCCTGCCATGGACGGCAATACATGGGCGGTAGAGCGTGGGCGGCCACCGCCCGCGTAATTGCCATACACGTCTTTGACTGGTTGAACCGACCTAACAAATATAAATGATTTCTGACTCCGACAGGGAATATTCCATGGAATATTCCCTTTACCGTCGCGCCGGGGGCGCTGCCCCCGGACCCCCACCAGGGGGCCCGCTGGCCCCCTGGGACCCCCCAGCCAGGGGGCCCGCTGGCCCCCTTGGACCCCCCAGCCGGGGCTGCTCACCGCTGCCCCGGACCCCACAATTGGGGACCCTGGTAACTCCCTTTCCTTATAATATCTTACATGGTCCAATATGACCTTCATCCAACATTCAAGTTGGGATTCCCATCAATTGGGTAATGCACGCTTGGCTTCTCCTCATAAAGGGGGCCTTACAAAATGTGCATACAATCATGAGGGGTAGACATTGATCATATACTAACATTTCCCTCTTATCCATATAGCAATTTATTTGCTCCAACATGTCATTATGTAGATGTGTGGGAACTACACGTGACATATATTGAAGCCGATCCGATAATAGCTCAACATCATCATATAATTGGGGGCTTTTGAATGCTGAATGCAATAAACCAGCGAACCCATGTATAGGTCGATGCATCCATGTCCATCTTTTCATTGTTACCTAAAAAAATAAAGAGAGTTAAATATTAATATTAAGAATGAGATAAAAATTAAAAGAAACATATTACATACATATCTTATTGAATCATGATTTATGGCATATGCATGCATGCATGATTACATCATGCATGCATGATTACATCATGCATGCATCATTGCATGCACATTGCAATTTGCATATAAATACCAAATACAAATACATTTATAATATATGATATAATTGATAAATCATAATTTGTCAAAGTATCTTACCTCAAGTACTTCACCTCTTTGGTCGTCGGTGACAAGAGTGCATTCCCCTATCTCTTGCATAACTCTTCTCATGATATGGATGAGAATACCTAGAGTAGCACCCTCACAATCTGTCATGCGTAGAACTTTGTGGATAGGTGTGATGACACCTGAAATTTCTTTCACACTATCCCAAAAGCTCTCATCCAAACATAGCGTTTGTATGCTTTTTGACTCCTCCAATGAGCTCTCGTCCCACTCGCTCCAAAAGGTAGATACCATTGTTTGTCGTAGAGGCACTTTCACCTCAAGCAACCTTGTAAGAACAATCCACATGTATGCAAAGCGTGTGGTGGCGGGCTTCTTTATTTCAAGCTTGCTATGCTCTTTAAACATAGCTAACACTTTCACTTTTTGTGTGAAAAATGTAACTATGCTCGAGGCTTGTAGTGTGCAAGCTTTCACCCATGATAGCTTTCCAATATCCTCCATGAGCAAATCAAGACAATGAGTTGCACATGGAGTCCACACAATATGTGGATACTCACCCTCCAAAAGCTGCCCCATATGCCTACAGTTGCTTGCATTGTCGGTGATAGCTTCCACTACATTTAATGGACCAACCTATGCATAGAATTCGAAAATTAGTATCAAAATATCAAAATTTATAAAACATGTGAAAAGAAAATTCAAATTTTCAACCTCTTCGATGGCCTTTGTGATATGCCGATAGATGAACACTCCGGTTGTCTTCTTTCCCTTCTTTCCAACCTCAACGACACGTAGGAAGAAAGTACCAATAGGGCATGACACAAGAATATTAATTATCCCTCTATTTTTTCTATCTTTCCATCCATCCGAGAGAATAGTGCATCCATACCTAGACCATTTCTCATGCATAGGGGCGAGTGAGAGATCTATCCTCTTCTTCTCCTCATTAATTTTGGTTGTCTGCATATCGAAGTAGCTAGGTCCACTCAATCCTTGACATGGACCCACTTCACTAATTGCTTTCACCATAATCTTCCATTGGTTTGAATTAAGAAGATTAAATGAGAGATTTTTCATAATTACCGTTCTTGCAATCTCTATGTCGGCTATCTTTTGTTTCTCCTTGATCCATGTGAGAGAGGACTTTACATGCTCAGGAGCTTGCCCTACTCCACGTTGCCTCATATGTGAATGTGAATCCCTTTGTGATGGTGATTGTGAGGATGAACCAATATTTGACTCTTGAAAATGTGACTCCACTTCATGTGAAGAAGTAGAGACCGATGCACGAGAAGGGTGGCTTGCATATCCTCTTACCGATGTAGGTAATATGCTAGGAGATCCCAACATTTTTTGCCTAATCTCGGATGCAATTTGGTCAGGGATGTCCTTGCATGCGGCCACTTGCCCTCCAAGCTTGCTTAGGTGCTGAAGTAGTCGTGTGGCCCTGTTGGCAATCAATGTCATATCAGTCCAAAATCCTTTTAGGGCAGAAATCCTAATTTTGGTACTTAATCATTTTTGGCACAAAATTTGGGTAAATTTTTTATAATCCTATCTTGTAGAGCTTGAAGAGAGCTTTCTAATGGTATATGATATGAAGTCATTAGAGATCAGATTTGGGAGAAAACCCTAACCTTAATTTTCTGTTTATTTAGGGTTTTTATCTCATTTGATAGCTCTCAGCTTGCAGGTCATAAAAATGTCTTCAGTTCATTCATCAGGTGGTCGGAAGTGTGAAAAAGCTAGTACAAAGCACTCTTCAACGATGAGTTTAAAATAAAGCAAAAGCTAGTTATAAAAATAGCGATCCTAATTAAAAAACCGATAAGCTTTATTTTAGTAACGAAAAGTAGATTTTTTCGCAAAAAGTTGTAAGGCCTATAAATTAAAGGTTTGAGGTCACTTTGAAGGATATCCAATGCTATCTAACGGTAGCTTTGAAGCCTCTTTGAGGTGATGGTGCTGTTGCACTTATGGGGCAGCCATGGTGCACTTTAGGAGCAGCTATGGAGCTATGTTGAGGAGAAGCCATAAAGTTCTTCTTGGAGAAGAGTGTGCTCACACTCTTGCTTATGAAGAAGAATTACCTATTAGCAGTTTGGTGGTTTGGATCATCCATCTACTTGATATATTTGAAGATTGTCTTCTACATGAAGATTATGGAGTACTTCAAAGACATTGGATGGAGCTTAACATAAGATTGCATCTTAGAAGATCTCTTTCATGGCAAGAAAGCTCATTTAAGAAGACAAATTTAGAGATCAGACTAGTTTTGTTTTCAACCAACACAGGGTTGAAAGTTTTTGTACCTAGAGAGATAATTCAGTATTCAACATATGAGGAGATGGAGCTGAGATGCTAGAAGCATGTTTTATCTTTTATATTCACTTTCATTTATATACCATTTTTGTTTTGTCTCTTACTCTTAGCATTGGAGAAAGAAAAAAATTCATTTGAAGAAGTTAAGAGTGCTTGCTACTTCAAGATGAATAGAACAAAAGTTATGGAAGAGAAGTTTGAAGATGTTGATATCATGAGGTGGAAGAAAGATGCAGAAGAAAGTCCAACAATTCCAAAGGGAAAGTAAGACTTATTTCTTTTCTCTTATGTTTTCCATATACTTTTCCTACTTTTATCCTCTATATCCAAAGACAAGTCTACGAGAATATCTTGTGTGAAGAAGATAGTTAAAAGAAGAAACATTTTCTTGTTTTGCATTATACTTGATCATATTTTAGTAGGTTTTGACAAAGAATTGCATTGAGAGAAAGAAAAGCAGCAGATATCTAAGACAGCTTATATGTTTTGACTCATATGTGTATGAGTTATGTTTTAGTTGAAGCTTTTGAGCAGGCAGCTTATATGTTCCCTCAAAGAATTCTTAGAGTGTCAATTCAGAGCTACTTGGTATATGACAAGTTGCAGAGAAGTATTTTTCTTCTTTACCTAACTCTTGAGGTAAAAGAGTATTTGTAGTAGATGTTGGAGACTTGGAATGAGGTTTTTTGTTTGTAAAAGATATCTCATATTCAGTATACTCAGAAAATTCAGAGTTTTTCAGGAGGAAAATTCAGAAAATTCAGTATTTTCAGAAAATTCAGAAAATTCAGTATTTTCAGAAAAATTAGAAATTTAGTATTTTCAGAAAATTCAAAAAATTCAGTATTTTCAGAAAAATTCAGAAAATTCAGTATTTTCAAAAAATTCAGAAAAATTAAGATTTTTTGATGTACCAGTCGGATGAAGAATCTACTTTCTATGATTGTCTTGACTTTTGGATACATGCTTGTATTCAAAAAGGTGTTCCATCATATCCTATCACTTGATTGAGAAGTGGAGATAGCCAAAAGAAAGTCAAGCAGATACTATCAGATTTCATCCGGGAAGAATATGAAGATATGAAGTATCAACTTGAAGCTTTTGGAGTTCTCAAGGTGAGAGTTTGTCCACTTATGTTCCAATAGAAGTTGCAAATTTTGGGAAGGATCTAGTTGAAGAAAAGTTTTACAACTTTATATAAGAGGCATGGTCACTTAAAGACATTCAAGTAGCAAATCAAACATTCAATCATGAAAGTTTGATAAGAGCAGATTCTACACAGGTATTTCATTGCAGAGATGATAGATCTTGTATGATCTTGAAGATCTTGAGTATTTATGAGTCAGTTGTCTATCCTTTGTCAAGTTCTTAACATTGGAAGAAGTAAGTCAAAGATTCAGATTCTATTAGATTAGTGTTGCAGAGAAATAGAAGAAGATACTTGTTATGTTGCAAAAGATTATGAATCCTAAAGTGCTTTCAGCAAAAGTTTTTTGTTATGTTAGAGATCAGCTAACCTTATTCTATAATATGGGAAGCTGAGGGATGATGATGGTTCTCCATATTTTTCTGAGGGGCTTGGGTGTTTTTTGAAAAAGTCCCATCAGCTACCCGTCACGAACGGCCGTCAGAAACGTCGGGGTCAAAAACGTCAGATATAGTTTCCTGACGCGTCAGGAAACAACTATGGGGCAGCCATGGTGCACTTTAGGAGCAGCTATGGAGCTATGTTGAGGAGCAGCCATGAAGTTCTTCTTGGAGAAGAGTATGCTCACACTCTTGCTTATGAAGAAGACTTACCTATCAATAGCTTCGTGGTTTGGATCAGCCATCTACTTGATGTATTTGAAGATCTTGGACCTATGGGACCTATGGAATTTGTTATGGGCCTACCTAATTTCCAACAGGCGCCACTTGTGTACCGTTTGCTACAATATTTGCAAGTCCAATGATGGGAATTGGACTTCTTTGTGTCTTTCTCCACACCAACACAATGGAGATCAAATGCCTCGTGCTTTTCTCTCACCATTATGCTTAGAGAAGGCTGAACTACAAGAGGAGGGCTTGGAGAGAGAAAGAGAGATCTTGAGAATGGGGTATGTGTGGACCAAAGTCAATCGGCAACAGATCGGAAGCTCTCGGCATGCGACAATTAGTGAAATGAGGATTAGTTGAGGCCTGGTAAGGTTTTGAAAGTTAAAAAACACAA
>CM035440.1:15064610-15419610 GCA_020310875.1 Ceratopteris richardii | reverse complement strand
ACCAATGACCAGAGAAGGGCCTTTAGGGAATGGAATGAAAGAGACAAGAGGGTTATCTTTATTCTTTCCCAACACATTAGCAATAGCATGATCGGCCATATCCAAGACTTGGATTCAAGCATGAAGGTATGGGAGACACTTGAAAGGCTTTATTGAACAAGCACCAAAGCAAGGAAGATCCAACTCAAGAATGAGCTCAACAACCTTAGGAAGAGCTCAGGGAGTAGCATAATGACTACATACTTAAGGTCAAGGAGTTATCAGATGCATTGGGATCCATTGGAAGCCACGTAGACGATGACGATCTTGTGGCTTATACTCTCAATGGTTTGAGAGATGATGAGAAGTGGAAACCCTTTACCACTTCAGTTTATGTAAGGTATAATCTTCCCGATTTTGAGCAATTGGTTGCTCTCATGGTCACCGAAGAAATGAACATAGGTGGAAGTTCAACTAAAAGCAAAGATGCACAAGTTTTCTATGCAGGTAATCAAAGGGGCAAAGGAAGAGGAGGACAAGGAAGGGGCAAAGGAAGGTTTGGAGGAAGGCCTTGCCACTCAAGCAATCAAGGACATGACCAAGGCACCTCATCACAAAGAGGGAGAGGAAGAACAAGAGGAAGAGGAGGACGGCATCAACAAAACAGGAATCAAGATGGCGAAGGATGTTACATATGTGGCAAGTTTGGCCACTATGCTAGAGATTGCTACCAAGGAGGAAACCAAAGGAGCTATAATCAAGGTTCTTCATACAAAGGCCAAGGTAATTATGCTTCTACAAGTTCAGAAAATGACAACCTCTTGATGATGCACATGAATGGGAATTCAAGCAAAGTAGATAACACTTGGTATATTGATAGTGGATGTAGCAACCATATGAGTTGCAATGCTTCTTGGTTTACTAATCTACATGTTCCCAAAGGTAAGTACATGTAGAAACAGGTGATGATACAGCCCATGAGATCTCCCATGTTGGAGATGTAGCTTTGGATGACAAGGAGGAAGGAAGATGTCTCAAGGATGTCTTGCATGTACCTACTATCACAAAGAACTTGGTGTCCGTTGGGCAAATGGTTGAAAGAGGCTATCAAGTAAGGTTCAACAAAGGTGGATGCTTTGTGGAGAACCCTAAGCAAGGTTACAAGGTCATAGCAAGAGGAAAGAAGCAAGGGAGACTCTTCACTTTGGAGGTAAATTCTCATTCCACTCAACATGTCTACTTCACATATGGAAACAAGAGGATTTCGGAGTTGGACTTGTGGCACAAGAGGATAAGTCACATCAACATACAAAGAATGAAGGAAATGCAACTCAAGAGGCTGGTTGAAGGTCTTCCCAACTTCCAAGGACAAGGTATGAAGCATTTATGTGAATCTTGTCAACTAGGGAAGCAAGCAAGACTTCCATTCAAGAAGAGTGGCTACATAAGCCAACATCCATTGGAGTTGATACATATAGATATGTGGGGGCAAACCAAAGAGCAATCCATTGGAGGTAACAAGTACTTTGTCACTTTTATAGATGATTGCACAAGGATGGTTTGGGTTTATTTCATCAAAAACAAATCAGATGTGTTTACATGTTTCAAAGCATTCAAGACAATGGTAGAGAAGGAAACAGGTACATATATCAAGAAGCTAAGGTCCGATGGAGGGGGAGAATATTTCTCCAATGAGTTTTCTGATTTTTTAATGGATCAAGGCATCAAGAGGCAAGTAACATGCGGGTACACACCCCAACAAAATGGAGTAGCAGAGAGAAAGAATAGATACATTGCCGAGATCGCTAGAGCAATGCTTAATGAGATGAATGTACCTAACATGTTTTGGAGTGATGCAGCAAATACCGCCATGTATCTAATGAATAGGGCTCCTACCTCAGGGATCCATGGCTTGACACCATATCAAGCCTATTATGGTAAGAAACCTGATCTTTCCCACTTGAAGATATTTGGATGTACTTGTTATGTACATGTGCCAAGTGAATTGAGGCACAAGCTACAACCAAAGGCAGAAAAGTGTGTGTTTCTAGGATATTCAAATGATCATAAAGGTTACAGGTGCGTCAACCCAAACACAAAGGACTTGAGGATATCAAGGGATGTAGCATTTGATGAGCTACTCCCTTGGTATAAGAAGTATGATTGTATGCAGGACTATGAAGAAGAAAAGCATGGACATGATGAAGAACAAATTGACCTAGAGCTAAGCCGCCCAAGGTGTTCCATCAATGAAGATAGTTCAAGCATGAACTCACCATGGAGGGGGAGATCTTCATCAAGCTATGAAGCACAATCAATCAAAAAAGGCAAAGCAACATTGGTGGAGTTGGATGAAGAAGGTAATGAAGTTGAAGATGATGAAGGACACATGATGGAGAAAGAAGCCACGTCAAAGAAAGAGATCAAGTTCCCAAGGCAAAGGAGGTTTATTCCTCCAAAAGGTGAAGAAAGGAAGTCTTCTAGAGTTAAGTATCCAACTCAAAGATTTACTTATGATTCATACATGGCAACACATTATGCATATATGAACAAAGTAGTAGAAGATCATGAGCCCGATTGCTATGAAGATGCAAGCAGGTACACCGAATGGAAAGAGGCAATGCAAGAAGAGATCAAAGCACTTGAGGAAAATCAAACATGGACTCTAGTGCCCAAGAAGGAGAACATGAAGGTAATAGGTAATAAGTGGGTGTATAAAGTAAAGAGGAATTCAAATGGATCTATTTCCAGGTTCAAAGCAAGATTGGTGGCCAAGGGTTTTGCACAAACCTATGGAGTGGACTTTGAAGAGACATTCAGCCCCGTGGCAAAGATGAGCACCATTAGGACACTCATTGCAATGGCTGCTAGCAAAGGATGGAAGCTTTTCCAATTGGATATCAAGAATGCCTTTCTCAATGGAGACTTGGAAGAAGAGGTATACATGGAGCAACCACTAGGTTTCGTTCATAAAGAGTTTCCACATCATGTTTGTAGGTTGAAGAAGGCACTTTATGGCCTAAAGCAAGCTCCAAGGGCTTGGAACCAAAGATTGGTGGACTATTTGATCAAATGTGGTTACAATCAATGTAAGGCGGATCCATCTCTCTTCATCAAACAAAGAGGAGAACTTGTAGTCTACATGTGTGTGTATGTAGATGATCTTATCATTACAGGTAATGATACAAAGGGCATTGAGGAGATCAAGGCAAAGCTTGGAAAGGAGTTTAGGATATCTGATCTTGGAGATCTTAGGTATTTTCTTGGCATTGAAGTTGTATACAAAGAAGAAGGTATTATGCTCATACAAAGGAAGTATATTCTAGACCTACTTGAGAGGTTTGGCATGCTACGTTGCAAGCCTATTTCAAATCCCATGGAAGTTAATGTAAAGCTAAGCTCCATTGATGGAGAGCCATTAGAGGATGTAACTTTGTATCGATCTATTGTAGGCTCTTTCAATTATGCCACAATAACTATGCCTGACATAGCATATGGAGTTGGAGTGTTATCACAATTTATGCATAGTCCAAGGACTACACACTTGCAAGCTGCAAGAAGAATGTTACGATATCTCAAGGCCACTATAAATGAAGGATTGTTCTATTCATTTGATGATGATATGCAGGTCAAAGCTTATTCTGATGCGGATTGGGCTGGTTCCATGGAGGATAGAAGAAGTACAAGTGGTTACCTAGTCATGCTAGGTAGCAAGATCATCTCATGGATTTCAAAGAAGCAACCCACGGTGGCATTATCTTCCACCGAGGCTGAGTATAGAGCTTTGACTCAAGTCACATGTGAGCTAATGTGGATTAAGAAGTTATTTATGGAGCTTAATTTGCAGGTTGACACATATCCAATGACAACATGAGTAGCATTCATCTAGCATCGAATCCTGTCTATCATGCTAGAACCAAGCATATTGAAGTGCACTATCACTTCATAAGGGAAAAGGTGATATCCAAGGAAGTTTCAGTACATCATATTGGTACCAAGGACCAAGTTTCCGACATGTTTACAAAGGCTTTGGATGGGATGAAGATTTTAAAATTCAAGCAATGCATCAACATGAAGGATCTTGGATGAGGACGAAGAATTGAAGCTTGAGGGGGAGTGTTAAAAGTCAAGCTTCAAGCTACAAATTCATGGGGAATCTTTTATGGACATGTGGAGCAATCAAAGGAAGCCAAAAGCCACGAGATTCCATCAAGAAAAGTCACTCAACCACTCCCCAAGTCATCTCAACTAAGTCCTCCAAGTTAGGAGGCTGATTTGGAAAGGTAGTTCCTAGATTTTAGGGGCACACTTCTCACTGTAAAAGGAGCATGTATCCCGACTTCTTTTGGGCCATCTTCTTGGAGTTTTAGTTCATGTAAAGTGAGCACTAAGTGCTGGAGCTGTGATAAGCAAGCCCCTTGCTTAAGCTATCCCCTTGCTTGCTTGTTTGTTTTCTTTTAGTAGGCATATCTATATGTGTGCGCAGGCAGTGTTGCAACTCTCTACCCTTGAGTTGTTAGAATTGGTTCTCCCTCATATGGTATCCATTTGATGTAATTTTTGTCTCATTGGATAGCTACTAGAGTGTATTTTATGCTCACAAATTCTCTGGAGTATTCTCTGAGTAGTCTGGGAGAAACATTCATTTTAGTGAAGTTGTGTGATTGATATCTCTCTCTGTGTGTAGGCTCTGTTGGAAATATTTTGCTCTCTGTTGTAAGGGCTGGTTCTCCCTCTCTATTTATCCATTTGCTATGATTGTGGTGACATTGGGTAGCTATTAAAGTGCTCTAAAGTTGACTCAAGTTTGAGATTCATTCTCTATATAATCTCTAAGAAAAGCTTGCTGGAGTGAAGTGAGGTCTCTACTTGACTAGCAGTTGTGAGCATTCAACTAGCTCATGTTGTAGACATTGTTTCTCTTTGTGTAAGCATTCATTTGAAGTGAAATTTATTTTGTTGGAAAGCTCTTGGTGTCTACTACAGGTCTACAAAAGCTCACTGGAGTTCTCTGCATAAGCTCTGAGTAAGAGCATTTTTGGTGTGCAAAGGTCAAAGAAGTATACATGTGGAGGTCATTCGCGCTTCGTCGTTGCTTAGGGGTTGAGATACTTCGCCCATCAATTTAGACATTCCTCTCGAAGATATTTATCATTTTTGGAAATATCAATGCTCTCACTGTCATTTTAATACCAATCCTCCATAAAATCTGCCATGCCATCATCTTCATCATTGTCACACAAATCTTGTACTTTATCGTCTTTTGAATATAGATCTTTCAACCTTGCATATTCCAGAGGATTACTTTTGTGTAGCCTCCTCATAGAAGCTTCTGATAAATGAGGTCTTACTTGCAATTGTGAATGGTGTGGAGGAATATCATCAACATCATATGTTGGAATCTACACATATAAATAAAACTCATTAGTATTCCATAAATGAATAAAAATTAGACATCAAATATAAAATTAAGTATATAAGTTATTAAATATGGATAGAAAATTTTTATTCTCTCTAGCTAAAAGGTGCTCTTGGAGGTCTACGCCATACATAATTCACTAATAGTTCATCACTGGCATGTAATGTTGTAATAGCATTGACAACTATGTATCTTGATACATCTCTACTCATGTATGGTGATTCATGACTATTTTCACGCTCCTCAAATGTGCAATTAGTCCTTGAACTATTATGTAACCCTCGACTACTATTTATTAAACCTGCTATATTTCCATGTGTGTAAGGTCTTCCATCAATATATAATCTTTCATTTTTTGCATGTAAAATCCTTCTATTAGTAAGGGATGTTGCGTTCAAGCATATTCCATAAGTACTCATGCTTTGAACATAACATGCAAGTCGATGCCAATCTCCCCATCCATATATAAGACCACAAAATGACATAAGAGTGACTTCAGAGTTCGGAGGTACATACAAATCCTCTACAATAAAGAGACCACGACCAGCATTAGTAATAGTGGATGGAGCTATCATATAGAGGTTACCCCAAAAGTTGAAAACCTCTCCATCGAAAGGAAGTGGTCCTTTATTCCATCCTCAATATCTTCTTCTATCATATGTTTGTACCAAAGAACGATCACGAGCTGGCAATGGATAATCTCCATCCATTTGAGTCTCTAAACCAGGAGGTAGAGGATTTCTAGAAACCTCTGCTTGTAATTGATGAACATCAATTCCATGACGTGTACGAGGTATATTAACATTATGAGAAAAATTATCATCATCATCATCATTGAGCAAGTATTCCTGTATATCAACAGTAATTTGATTTTGTATATGGTTTTTAAATAAAATAATGACATTAATATATAGAAAAATTCATACCCAAGCATTATCACATTGACCAGGGTTCCATCCGATTGATCAGAATCTACAAATAATGGTATTTGATATTAATAATCTGATTATTTACATACACAAAAATTCACATATACATATTTACACATACACACATATTTACATATACACAAATACACATTATTGTGGGATAAATGCATGTATTTTGTATGAATGAGTGTATATGCATGCATGTGTGTGTACGCATATATGTGGATATGTATATGTGTGTTTATGTTATATGTATGTATATGAGTATATGTACACATATATGTATGTGTATATGTTTGCATGTATATGTGTATGTGTGTGTATATATGTGTATGTATTCTAATTTTTTTTTCAATTTGAGATTAAATTAACGGGAGATATTGTATGGTGGAAAAAAATAAGAGGCGACCTAACATACCACCTGAGACGTGGCAGTTTTTTTGTAGACAGCTACGTCTTCAAGAGTCATTTCCTCAGCAGAAGGTACACAAATTAATAGTTTATATTTATAATTTTCATATATTTTAGTAATTTTTTACATTTAATTTATGTATTTCTTTTTTCTTAAATAAACAGGCTACTGCAAAGAGGAGAGTGGAGTCAGGCCACACATCACACCTAGGCCAAATGGGCCATAATGGTTTTGTAGCTACATTTGTAAGTATATGTGTTATTATGAGTATATTTTTTATTTTAGTTAAAATGCAAGCAACTAATATTTTTTATTTGTTTCAATGCAGCGAAAGGATTATGGCCGATATCCTACGAAACATGAGATCGAGTATGCTACACATTTTGGATATCGGCGTTTGAGCGAGTATATGCGAAATCATCCGGATGCCTTTGTGAGTATTATTAAATTTTATATAATTATTTTATTTTTATGAAAGGTTTAGTTGTTTTACTTATTTATGTTTGTTATATGTAATACAGGAGTATTATGGAGAGCCAGATATGGATGAGGTGGAGAGACAGACACACGAGGGACGATCTCGATCATCAGAGGGTGATCATGATGATGAGGATGAGGATGAGGATGATCAGGATGATCATGATGCTGCTGCTGATGATGATGATGATGATTAGGATTCTAGTTGATTATGACATTGGATTATATGTATTTACATTGATATATATATATATATATATATATATATATATATATATATATATATATATATATATATATATATATATATATATATATATATATATATATATATATATATATATTTCATTTCAGTTATGTTTTGAATTGTGTGTATGGTATTAAGTAATGAAGAGTTTTGTTCTATTGATTGTTATTATTGTTTATATTAAGCATGTGTTTTAATACTTTAATTATATAATTCATTCATATGTGTGTACGTAAGTGTATATGTATGTGTGTGTATATGTATGTGTGTGTATATGTATGTATGCGCATGTGTATGTGTGCATATATGTATGTATGTGCATGTGCATGTGTAAGTGTATATGTGTGTATGAGTATGTGCATGTGCATGTGCATGTGTATGAGTATGTGCATGTGTATGTGCATGTGTATGTGTAACGCTATGTGTGTGTATGTGCATGTGTCACATCATATGAGAATGGGTAAGAATTAGCCCTTCACTGCAAGTTAGTATTATATCTTGCCACTTGGGAAGGCCAACAAGGATAGCCTCATAAGGCAAGAAGTAGTAGAGGTCAAGGAGAGACTTACGAAAAAGTCTCATGTGTTATGGACATGGCTCGACGGTAAAAAGAACTTGAATCTCTGTGTGTCTTAGAGCGGTGGACGGCCTCCCGTGGCTCACAGCAGCAGCGGGCGGCAATAAAATGGCTTAAGGTTGGTATCAGAGCATTTAGAACTTGGAATATGTGGGCAGCAGCGGCCAACGCTTCTCGATCGAGCAGGCGACGGGATCGAACCCAGGTCCCCTAGATGCACGGCACATGGGGTATCCAAGGCACCTATGCAAGTTGTTGTATCTCCATGGCACGCAGAACTACATGATGCAGCGTGAACGGCCTGTTATGTGCGAGTAGGAATAGAGTATACGACCAAGGAGAAGATTTCAAAGGTCTTAATTTGGTATTCAATACTGAGAGGAGCCTCAATGGAACTTCCACGAGCAACTTGCCAAAAGGAGTTGAAGATTTATGAAACTAATTGAAGATGAGTTTGAGTCCATGAATGCTTTCCTTTGGAAGTCAATATGTTGTAGCAAAAGAAGTCATGAAAAGTCACACAAACTTGATATTGAGTCCATGTACAAAGATCTTGTCATGAATTCTCTGACGTGGTGGTTCCAAGTGAAAGAGAATGGAGCTTCATGTTAAGAACAGGTATGAGCATTTTTTTTATTTTTAGGAATTAAAAGACAAAGACAAGGATCCGACTCTTTGAGAAACAAAGGATTTGACGGCCAAGATCTTGGAGGGAAATCACATGTATGGAGAGTATGACGTCTATACTCTCATTTGGATTCAAGAATTCCCTCAAATTACAAGAAAGCATAAACTTTAGACACCTCCAAAGTAGCCTATTTTCATGATTTTACACATAAATTTCAGGGCTTATATTGACAAATAGCCATTTCGGGAAGGGGAAATGAAGTGGGATTTTTCATGGATTTATGGAAAAAACCATACACACCTATAGCCTAGTGTATTGACTTCCATATACAATTAAGAAATCTAAAATATACCTCAGTATGATGGGAGTTTGAAGCTCCACAAAACCCCCTTCCATCATAATTTGACAAAAAATTTCAGCACCTGAATCTAAGAAATTCCCATTTTGGAAGAGGGAAAAAGAGGTGCGGTAGTTACGGATGGATGGGAAAAAGTATATATACTGAGAGTATTGTGTATAGACTTTATAATGGAATCATTAAATTCATCAAAGTAATAAGTTAAGGAGGAATTTTACTTCCTCAAAGACCCCCTTCCCACACTTTTTGGAAAAAATTTGAGGTGTTAATTTTAGCTGAACTCTACTTTTGGGAGTAAGAAAAAAGACCATTTAACAAGTTTTCCAAGGATTAGAGTATACATACATAATTATTGGTGTATGTATTACCATGGAGATTAAGAAAACTCAAGAAAAATCTACATTAGGATGGATAAGAAGCTTGCTAAAAGCTCCCATTTAAGTTTTTGCATAAAAGCAAAAATCTTGATTTAGGCCTCTTTTGGGGAGCGAATTAGCATGCACGAAGGGAGGATTTGGAAAGGAGAAAATAGTCTCAAGCATCTTCATATACCACACTCTCAGGTTATGGAGAGAAGCTTAGGATTTTCTTGATGGAAGAATGCTTTGGGGCACCCCAAAAATCACATTTTCACACTTTTTCCAGTCCCTCCAACAGTCCACTAGTTTGGCATGTCCCGCTTGGAATAGCCATATCATGGGCTAGAAAACTCCAAATTGGACGTACTATGGCTCGTTTCGAAAAGAACAATGTCTAATTTCAGTTTATGAAAAGAAATTTTGGTAACTAAGTA
Source organism: Ceratopteris richardii (assembly GCA_020310875.1). NCBI lineage: Eukaryota > Viridiplantae > Streptophyta > Polypodiopsida > Polypodiales > Pteridaceae > Ceratopteris > Ceratopteris richardii. The sequence goes on along the minus strand of CM035440.1, from coordinate 15,409,791 downwards.
TTTTTGCAGGTCTAAATAGTTCTACAAAGTCTGAAGAGTTTTTATCGACTACCTTCCGGGAGCCATATCTTACAAACCGGGAAGGCGATTGAAGTAACTTCACTTTGAGCTCCTTGAACATGCTATATATTTCAGTTTATGATCATTTGCAGGTCCTAAAGTGGTCTTTGCAGGTCCAAAGAAGGATTACAAATGCATTTTGTGGTAATCACCTGACCATACTTTATGTTTGAGAAGTGATCCAATGTTTTCGGACACTTCAAAGCTTATGTTAGGACCTAAGGAGGAAGGTGCAGAGGTCTTGAAGCTTGTCGAGAAGGATTGGATGCATACAATTCCAAAACCAAACTATTCAAGGACGTATGCTTTATGCTTCAAGCATTTTACTTTATGTTATGGCATGTTCTGTATGTACATGCATAGATTGGATTGCATACATCAAATGTTGATCATTGTTTAAATTCTAAAAAATTGGATCAATAGGCGAGAAGTATACTTTTTGATTGTTTGCAGGAAAGAGGATTGCAGAAGTTATATGGCTATGCAACACAAAGAATTGTTGCTAGCATTTGTTTTTATGTTTTGCATGTTATGGAGTCCATATATGAGTTTATGGCATGCATGCCATGGGCCTATCTGTTGGAGCAAGTCTATGACAAGCCTAAGTATTGGCTTGAGTCCCACAAAGTCATAGAAAAAGCCTTAAAATGAAGACTATGTAAAGTTCACTTGTGAACTACCTCTTGTAACTTTTGAAGAGTTTACTTAATGTAAAAGTGAAAGAATCTTAAGTGGTTGAGTCCACTTGATCAAGAATGGAAAGAGGAGCCACGAATTCGTGATTTGTGGTAGGTAGAGAATCAAATCAATCATTGATTGATTGGAGAGTGATTGAGGGAAGTTAGCCTCCCAAACTCAACTATAAATAGATGGCAGTTTTAGTTGTGGTTAGAGAGACCTATGTGAAGACCTCCAAGAGCTGAGCTTTATGCCATATCAAGGTGTGATTACAAGGCACACATATGTATTAGTAAGTCATTGTATTGTACAAGCAATATACTTTCATTTTCATGATTATTTGAGTTCATCTTTCCATGTTCTTTTGAAGTGTACTACTCACTGCCATTACTCTCAGTTTTTCTCAGTCAGCTTGCAGAGATGTTTTCTCTGAGCTAGGTGCATCATTTTCAGTGATTTAACTTGGTAAAGTTAGCTCTATAAGTCTACTATATGCTCACAAATTTTCATGTCATTTGGATGTTGCAATCTTCAGTTACGTTCAGTTGAAGTCAACAGTGTCTGTGCATTTTCACTTCTCTGTCAGGTACCCGACTTTTTCACTCATCTTGTCAGAGGTTTTTCTCAGTGGTTACTTATCCAAATTCAGTGATTTAAATCTTGTTGGATTCATCTTACCGTCTACATTAACCATACAAATTTTCATAATCATTGGATTCCTACAGTTTGAGTTATGTTGATTTTTCTGCTCACTGGTCTCAAACTGTAGCAGCCCATGAAAATCGGGATGATGTCATCAATTGTTAAAACTCATTCTCAGTGTGTGGTTCATTATTTTTTATGAGATTACTCTTGAAAGTTAGCTCTTTAAGTTACCTAGACTTCCCAAAGATGAATTAAGCTAATTGCTGCTGTGCTCAGAGAATTATGTAAAACACTGGACAGGTGTATGAACCAAGAATAGCAAGTTTTCACCTCTGAGCTAACTCCAACTTATCTATTTTGATTTATCTTTTTGAGAGTGATCTTCCAAGGTACATAGGGTGTATAATACATCCATTGGCAAGCTAAAAGGGCCCACCATATACTTCTGGAGTTCATTTGGCTGGTGTAGATCAAGGATTTTGCAACACCTCTTCATCTTCAAGCACATACCTATCCATCTCTTCACAGTGGTATCACAGCAAGGTTGGACAACATGGCAGATGGATTTCCTTCATCAATTGACAAATTGGACAGAGCTAACTACTCATCTTGGTCATTAAGAATGGAAGCCTATCTCCAAGGTAGAAGTTTATATGGTTATGTGGTTGGAGATGAAGTTATGCCAAGTTTCAGGAACAAAAGTCAACCAACACAAGAAGAGCAAGAAAGATTGAGCACATGGTGCTCCAAGGATGCACTTGCAAGGTCTTATCTCCTCAACTCTATCTCAGATTCTTTGTTGCCTCACATTAGTTGTAAGACATCTCAGGAAGTGTGCGATGCACTTGAAGCTTTCTTTTCTTCAAGTTCTAAAGCTAGGAAGCATCAACTATGGCTGGATTTCACAACTCTCAAGAAGGCTCCCAAACAAAATGTGACTGATTTTTTCACAAAGCTCAAGGACATAGCGGATCAGTTGGGAAGCATTGGAGAGGTAATAGATGAAGAGAAAATTGTAAGGCAGGTCATCAATGGCTTGAAGGCAGATGAAAAGTGGGAAGCATTCACCACAGCTATGGATTTGTACATGGACATGCATGTACCTGATTTCAACACACTCATTGGACAACTACTTACCCAAGAGGCAAAGCTTATCAAACATGGAGAAAGCTCTAAAGGTAATCAATCTTCAGCTTTATACACGGATAAAAGCAAGTCTAAAGATAACAAAGGAAAGGCAAAGAAAGTGGATGATGAATCAGGTACATATCAAGCTAACTATGCAGGTAGAGGAAGACATGGCAGAGGTAGAGGAAGAGGAGGTAGACAAGGCAGGGGGAGATCCCAAGTCTCCAACTCATGTTCTATTTGTGGATTAACTAATCATACAACTGAAAATTGCTTTAGGAATTCCAGGAATCGAAGGGGCAGAGGATACAATAGAGGAAGTTATGGCTACTCAAGAGGAAGGTTCAACAACTACCATGGCAACTACAACAACTACAATCATTCAAACTATCAAGGAGGCTACAAAGGAAGGAGAGACTACAATAACTACATAGAAGAATCAAACAAAGAGGATTCATTATTGATCATGAACATGGCTATGCCACAAGGTAAATCTCATGAGCATGTTTTCTACATAGATTCAGGTTGTTCAAATCATGTGGCAGGAAATGTGGCACTCCTATCAGATTTAGAAGATCCAAGGAATAAGCATGAGGTACAAACAGGAGATGATACAAAACATCCTGTGGAGAAAATAGGCAATGTCAAAGCACGTGATGGAAACATCAACCTACTCAGTAAGGCCCTACCATTACAAAGAATTTGATAAGTGTTGGGCAGATAGTAGAGAAAGGGTTTCAAGTCAGGTTCACAAAAGCAAGAGCATTTGTTGAAGATCCAAGTCAAGGATTCAGATGAATTGCAAAAGGTGAAAAGACAGGTAGATTATTCACATTTGAATTACAGGACACTAGAAACATTGCTCTCTTTAATTATGGTATTTAGACACTCACAGAATTGGAAGTATGGCACAAAAGGTTAGCACATATTGGTGAAAGGTCATTAAAGCAAATTTGTAGGGACCAAAGTGTACTTGGACTTCCTAACTTGTCAAAACAACATATGATTTATAAGTGTAGTGCATGTCAATTTGGAAAGTCTCACAGGTTACCATTCATGAAGAAAGGTTATATGCATGGAGATCTCTTGGAGTTGGTTCATACAGATGTATGGGGACCTAGCAAGGAAGCTTCAATATCTGGATCAAGGTATTATGTTTCCTTTATTGATGATTGCAGCAGATGGACTATCCTATTCTTTATGAAACACAAAGATGAAGTTTTTTCATGTTTCAAAAGATATTTGGCTCTTGTGGAGAATCAAACAGGTAAATCACTAAAAAGGCTAAGGTCACATGGAGGGGGAGAATACTTCTCCCAAGCAATATACTTTCATTTTCATGATTATTTGAGTTCATCTTTCCATGTTCTTGTGAAGCGTACTACTCACTGCCATTACTCTCAGTTTTTCTCAGTCAGCTTGCAGAGATGTTTTCTCTGAGCTTGGTGCATCATTTTCAGTGATTTAACTTGGTAAAGTTAGCTCTATAAGTCTACTATATGTTCACAAATTTTCATGTCATTTGGATGTTGCAATCGTCAGTTATGTTCAGTTGAAGTCAATAGTGTCTGTGCATTTTCACTTCTCTGTCAGGTACCCGACTTTTTCACTCATCTTGTCAGAGGTGTTGCTCCGTGGTTACTTACCAAAATTCAGTGATTTAAAGCTTGTTGGATTCAGCTTACAGTCTAGTTTAACCATACAAATTTTCATAATCATTGGAGTCCTTAATTTTGAGTTATGTTGATGTTTCTGCTCACTAGTCTCAAACTATAGCAGCCCGTGAAAATCGGCATGATGTCATCAGTTGTTAAAACTCATTCTCAATGTGTGGTTCATTATTTTTTATGCGATTACTCTTGAAAGTTAGCTCTTTAAGTTACCTAGACTTCACCAAGAGGAATTAAGCTTAGACTTAGTCTGGGTACCTAGGAACAAGTTGGTTTGGAATAGAAAGGGATATCCATTTTCACATATTGACTAGAACCAAACTAACTAGTTCAAGGACATGGGACTCATTTGAGTCCACTGACATGATTATAAAATGGGATTCATTAGAGTCCACCTATATATTCCATTATATATATATGGAATATATATTCGGTTTAGTGTAGATATGAGACTGTGGATTGGAAGAAGGTTCCACTGGTATGGGACGGTGGAAACGACTTCCCTTTGATCACTCTTCTTCTATGGCTAAGGAGAAAAGGGCTCATCATTCATGGCGTCATGTCTCACTAGATCAGAGGAGAGCTCTTAGTAGACATCTCCTTAGGATTGAGAGTTATCCTTCATAGATTAGGGAAGATTTATTCTTCCAGTCGAGAATGTGATAGGTGACTTTATCACCATTGATATCACATACTAATGCTATGGTTTTCAGGAAGGATAATTCCATCAGTTTGATTGGATCGTATAGATCCATGCACAGAGTATGGTTGGAAGAGATAGTTCTTTATTATGGATACACATGTGTTTACGGTATCATGTCACATCATTGCTGACCATTCTAGTAGAGGGCTTTGACTCTTATAAGGAATTTATTTCCTCCACTCTTCACTACATACACCTTCATTAGTTAGCGGAGATCTGTTCTCCATCTTCATAGGAATATGTGTAATGAGGGATTATGCATTAGTTATGGAAGAGAGGACTAAATAAGTTCGTAAGTTTCTCTTTTAAGGAAGAGAAAGTGGGAATCAGCTCGAAGATCCATGAGAGATCTCACTTTAGTTCAGTGATCTCACTTTAGCTCTTGTTCTTTGAGAGAGAAAGAAGGAAAGGAAAATATGATTTCTTCATAGGAGAAGAATAGACCATATTTTTGTTTAGACAGAAGAGGTGTTTGGGAAACATCTCTTAGTCTTTATTTCAGAAGGAATTCATTTTTGTTGGAACAAACCAATCACAAATTGGTGATTATAAAGAGTTTGGAGCAAGCTTATGATCAGATTAAAGTGGAAGAAGATACTTGAGAAAGTGAAGAGATCTCAGAAGTGAAGTTTGTATACATATGTACATTACAGTTGGAAATTCTTGTAATGTGAGTAGAGATAATCCTTAGGATGATAAGGAGTAATGTAATAGACGTGGGATAAGTCTAAAATCATATGTATATAAGTCAATAATGTAAAGAATTATGTGTGAGAGTCATTTTGAAGACAAGTGTCATAGAGATAGATGTGTAGAGAGTCTTTCTCAGGAAATTAGCGACGAGTTTTTCTCTGAGTTCTCTCAGTCTGATCATGTCGATCACAAATCCTTTTGTACACATCTAATCTAGAAGCTAATGAAGCTATGTTCAAAGTTTCATGTTCTAATTCCTTTCATGCTATGAGTATGATCAATAGGAACATGTGTGTGTAAAGTCTGCAGGTAGACCTCTCAGAGTCGCACACTTTTTCGTGTCAATATTTTTCTTAGATCTCAGTGCACAGTGTAAAGTTTTTAATGACTGAGAATTCAAAATCTAAGTTAGAAGGCAAGGAAGCTATGGCTAAAAGCATGTAGCAAAACAGTATCTGTGTTGTGAGAAATCAACCTTAGAAGTTACCTATGTCAAAGTCGCTTATTCAGGAAGACAGTTTCTGACATACTTTTGATCTTAAGAATCAAATTGAAGTTTTAATGATTCTTTTGAAGGACTAATGATTAATATGATTGCACAAAGGTAGCTTGGAGGTATTTATATCATTAGATTGAAGAAATCTGAAGATATGTGTAGGCAACGAAGTCAATCTTTCAAGCAGACTTCTTCAAGAAGGAAAATTCTCACTGAGAGAATTGTTCATGAATGATTTGGTAAATCAAAGTAACATTTGTGTAGAGTTTGGTCTATAACTAATATAGAGGTGCTCTTAGATCAGTATAGATCAAGCCTTTGGAGATTAAGAGGTCTCCAACAGTGGTATCAGAGCTAAAGGTGCAATACAAGTGAAGTAAAGGCATTGGACGTCCCGACTACTGCAGATATTGAAGTTCTTTCTAATCGAAGGAGGACAAGAACAAATTCTTGAAGATAACTTGCAGAAGTAAAAAGTACGAGTTCAAAGGATAAAAAAGGATTGAAGCTTCATATCAAAGTTACACTTTACTATCATAAATCATAGTAATTGCAGACACAGAAGATCAAAAATGGGAGAAAGCTTGCAGATTGATAAGCTAGATAGGGAGAACTATCCACCTTGGTCCATGAGGATGGAGGCACACCCCATGAGCAAAGATTTGATGGCATTTATTACAGGAGAAGAAGAAAATCCTGAGTTTGCAAATCCTAGTATTCCAACTAGGGAAGAGCTTGCAGATTTGAAGACTTGGATGAGAAAGGATGCTCAAGCAAGGAGCATCATTTACATGGCTGTAAATGATTATCTTCTACCTCACATTAGAGGACTAGAAAGTGCAACAGATGTGTGGAATGCTTTGGAAGAGCATTTCCAAAACACAACCAAGTCAAGGAAGTCCTCACTTTGGGCTGAGTTCACAACTTTCAAGAAGAAGAGCTCACAATCAATTTCTGATTATGTGGCAAGAATGAAGGATATTGCAGATAGCTTGGGAGATGTAAATGAAGATATTGAAGAGGATAAGTTGGTAAGGCAAATACTTACAGGTTTGAGAGGAGATGAGAAGTGGAAGCCCTTCATATTGTCCATAGAATTGTCACTTGATCATTTTACTCCTGACCTTAATCAATTGCTAGGACACATGCTAACTTTTGAGCAGGACATTAAGGGAGACAATGATAGGAGTGCAAGTCAAGCTATGTACTCCAAGGACAAGAAAAAGAATGGCAAAGGGAAGCAGTCAACTGATGATGAAGGAACCTCAAGTCAAGCTAACTTTACAAAAGGAAAGATGAACTTTAGAGGTAAAGGAAGAGGAGGTAAGAACAAAGATAATACTAAAGCTTGTTGGATTTGTGGTAGAACCAATCATTTGGCAAATGATTGTTGGTATAACAATCAAAATGGTGGAAGCAATAATCAGAGTTTTAATTAAAGAGGTAGAGGTGGTAGGACATCATATGCTAGAGGAGGTGGAAGAACCTTTCAACCTCAGTCCTACAACAACAATTATTATAATTATCAGATCAGAAGGATGACATGACTCTCATCTTGAATGCAACTCATGAATCAGTAGGAGAAGATCAAAGGGTGTTTTATATTGACTCAGGATGTAGCAATCATCTCAGTGGCAATATATCCTTGATGACTGATATGGAAGCAAAGGTGAATATAGTTTTGGATTAGTGAAGACAAAGAGTGGAAGTACACTTTTGAGCAAGGTACTTTATGTTCCTAGTATTCCTAAAAATCTGATAAGTGTAGGGCAAATTGTGGAGAAAGGATATGAAGTCAGATTCACAAATGATGGTGTCTATGTGCAAGATCCAAATCAGGGATATAGAAACATTATTGCAGGTAAAAAGGAAGGAAGGTTGTTTACTCTCAAGGTCCAAGGTAATGTGGGACATGCTTTATTTACTTATGGAAGTCAAAAGATGTTTGAATTAGACCTATGGCATAAAAGATTAGGTCATTTCAATGAGAGAGCTATAAAGGAAACGTCAAGGAATGATGTGGTGCTTGGTTTTCCAAAAATTGAAGGGCAACACATGGTGTACAAGTGTGAAGCTTGTCAGTTAGGTAAAGCACACAAAAATTCATATAGTAAATCAGGATATAAGTATTCAAATATGCTTGAATTGGTTCATACACATGTGTGGGGTCCTTCAAGGGATTATAGCATAAATGGATCCAGATATTATGTGTTGTTTGTTGATGATGCAACCAGATGGATTACTTTATATGTAATCAAGCATTATCATGCTGATGCAGAAAGGATTATAGGAGAAAAGCTCAAGAGGTTGAGATCAGATGGAAGGGGAGAGTATTTTTCTAAAAAGTTTGATTATTATTCGTGGAATGTAGGTATAAAAAGAGAAGTAACTTGCAGGTACTCCCCTCAACAAAATGGAGTTGCAGAGAGAAGAAATAGAATTCTTGTAGAGTTTGCAAGAGCAATGATGAAGGAAAACAATTGTCCAAATTACTTATGGGCATAAGCTATCAACACTGCAACATACCTTGTGAATAGATTACCTTGTAAAGCATTGGAGGGAAGAACTCCTTATGAAGCATGGTGGGGTAAGAAACCTACTGTTGATCATTGTAAGGTATTTGGATGTTTAGCATATGCTTATGTTCCTTCACAATTGAGACATAAGCTAGAACCCAAAGCAGAGAAGTATATGTTTATTGGGTATGATGATAGACAGATGGGTTACAGATTGTGGAGTCCATCTACAAAGAAATTTCTTGTTACCAAAGATGTTACATTTGATGAGCAAAGCACATGGTATACAAGGTCAAAAAATGAGTATGCAGATGACAAAGAAATACAAAGAAAAGGGAAGACAAAAGTAAGTGTGTATGAAGAAGATATTGATGATGTTGATTGTAAAAGTAAATTGCAGGATAATGTTGAAGATGGGCCAAGATTTGATCCAGAATCAAATGTGGGTGAGACTTCAAGAAGTGCAGAGGTCAGAAGATCCTCAAGGGAAAGGAAAGAACCTATCAGGTATAGCTATGAAACATCTTTCTTAACAACCAAAGATTATGCTTACATTGTGAAGACAGAAGAGGATCCAATCACATATGAAGAAGCTAAAGGTAAACAGAATTGGGAGAAGGCAATGCAAGAACAGTATGATGCTCTACTTGAAAATGAAACATGGGAGTGAGTGCCAAGACCAAAGAATCAGAAGGTCATTGGATGTAAGTGGGTGTATAAAACAAAAAGGTTTGCAGATGGTAAGGTGTCTAGATACAAGGCTAGGCTTGTGGTCAAAGGTTATGCCCAAACTTGTGGTGTAGATTATGATGAAACCTTTAGTCCTATTGCTAAGATGTCTACAATTAGATCATTGATTGTTATTGCTGCTTGTAAAGGATGGAAGTTATCACAATTAGATGTGAAGAATGCATTTATGAATGGATACATTGCAGATGAAGTGTACATGGAGCAAACAGAAGGCTTCATGGATTCAATTGGAATAGATTATGTGTGTAAATTGCAGAGAGCTTTGTATGGGTTGAAGCGGGCTCCAAGAGCATGGAATTATAGGCTTGTTAATTCTTGAATGAATGTGGATTTCAAGCATCAAAGGCAGATAGTAGCTTGCTAGTGAAGGCAAATGAAAATGGATACATATATATGTGTATTTATGTTGATGATATTATTGTCACAGGTACAGATGCTCAAGGAATCATCGAGCTTAAGAAACAAATAGAGAAGGAGTTTAAGATAAGTGATTTGGGAAACTTATCTTATTTCTTAGGAATGCAGATTGTGTATACTCAACATGGAGTATATGTTACACAAGAGAGGTACTTGAAGAATCTTCTGGTCAAATTTAACATGGAAGATTGCAGGCCTTCAAGCACACCAATGGAGGTAAATCATAAGTTGAGCAGGTAGGGAGGTGAAGAATTCAATGACATGAAGAAATATCAGAGTTTGGTAGGTAGTTTAATCTATGCTACCTTGACAAGGCCAGATCTATCATATGCAGTAGGTGTGTTATCACAATTTATGCATTGTCCAAAGAAGACTCATTGGATTGCAGCTCAAAGGGTACTCAGATATATCAAAGGAACTCTAAATGAAGGCTTGTATTATGGATTTACTTCTGATACAAGAATCAAAGTGTTTAGTGATGCAAATTGGGCAGGTGATTCAGATGATAGAAAGTCTACTCATGGGTATCTCTGTTATATTGGAGATAAGTTACTTTCTTGGTGCTCAAAGAAGCAACATACAGTTGCTTTGTCATCCACAGAAGCTGAGTATAAAGGAATGGTAGAGGTTGCAAAGGAAGTAATATGGTTAAAGACCTTGTTGAAGAGTTTTGGAACTGATCAGAGTACTCCAATTATTTTTGGAGACAATATGAGTTCATTATATTTGGCAGCTAACCCTGTTTTTCATGCCAGGACTAAGCCTATAGAGATTCAGTATCATTTCTTGAGAGAAAAGGTACTTGAAAAAGAAATTGAAGTGATGTTTACTTCAACAAAAGAACAAGTTGTAGATATGATGACAAAAAGCTTGGATGGACCTAAGCTACAGAGATTCAAAGAGATGGCAGGAGTGAAGAAGAATGGAATAATCACAATTAGTGATTGAGGGGGAGCTGTTGGAACAAATCAATCACAAATTGGTGGTTATAAAGAGTTTGGAGCAAGCTTATGATCAGATTCAAGTGGAAGAAGATACTTGAGAAAGTGAAGAGATCTTAGAAGTGAAGTTTGTGTACATATGTACATTACAGTTGGAAATTCTTGTAATCTGAGTAAGATAATCCTTAGGATGATAAGGAGTAATGTAAAAGACGCGGGATAAGTCTAAAATCATATGTATATAAGTCAATAATGTAAAGAATTATGTGTGAGAGTCATTTTGAAGACAAGTGTCATAGAGATAGATGTGTAGAGAGTCTTTCTCAGGAAATTAGCGACGCATTTTTCTCTAAGTTCTCTCAGTCTGATCATGTGGATCAGAAATCCTTTTGTACACATCTAATCTGGAAGCTAATGCAAGCTATGTTCAGAGTTTCATGGTCTAATTCCTTTCATGCTATGAGTATGATCAATAGGAACATGTGTGTGTAAAGTCTGCAAGTAGACCTCTCAGAGTCACGCACTTTTTCGTGTCAATATTTTGCTTAGATCTCAGTGCACAATGTAAAGTTTTTAATGAATGAGCATTTAAAATCTAAGTTAGAAGGCAAGGAAGCTATGGCTAAAAGCATTTAGCAAAACGGGATCTGTCTTGTGAGAAATCAACCTTAGAAGTTACCTATGTCAAAGTCGCTTATTCAGGAAGATAGTTTCTGACATACTTTTGATCTTAAGAATCAAATTGAAGTTTTAATGATTCTTTTGAAGGACTAATGATTGATATGATTGCGGAAAGGTAGCTTGGAGGTATGTATATCATTAGATTGAAGAAATCTGAAGATATGTGCAGGTAATGAAGTCAATCTTTCAAGCAGACTTCTTCAAGAAGGAAAATTCTCACTGAGAGAATTGTTCATGAATGATTTGGTAAATCAAAGTAACATTTGTGTAGAGTTTGGTCTATAACTGATATAGAGGTGCTCTTAGATCAGTATAGATCAAGCCTTTGGAGATTAAGAGGTCTCCAACAGTTTCCTCTACTTTCAATGTAATTTGCCTTCACGTGGGAATATAATTCTCCACTATTTTGGGAGGAAAAAGTATGGAGAGCTTATATATGTGTTCTCAGTTATGGATGAGTAGAGCAAATGGATTCAAAGGAGTCTCTTCCAATGGGAAAGGGAAAGTGGAATAGATTCCACTACCAGAGCTCTTTTCGTTAGATGAGATTAGAGAGAAGTTTCTCTTTCTCTGGATTAGATTGTCTAGATAGAAGTGGTACTCTTCTATCAAAGACAAGAGGGAGATCATTTAATCATGAGGGTTAGATTGAGTCTCACATGGAGACTTTAGAGAGGAGCAATTATGTTACTCCAGTGGTGGTCTCTGACTAGATGAGATGATCTAGTTATTGACATTAGTTAGATTGGGAGTAGAGTTATGAATCTTGTCTTTAGAGTTTATAGGAGATAGAGATATATCTAACCTATTAGGGTACCAAACTCTTAGTTGGTGTTACATCATGAGTATGATGAGTAAACATCAGTTGGGAGGATGGGTACTTAAGGATTATCTGAATCTCAAAGGGAGTGCTTGTTGCATTCATATGGCAAACTACAGGGAAGAGAAATATTAGAGTTTTCACAAGTGCCAATAGATGCTCTTCCAATAGAACTTAGTCCAAAGGTAATGGATGAAAAACCATGAACTTCTTGGTTGGTGACATGTAGAGATTGCATTGTACTACTGTGAGCTAAATGATGGATTTGCATAGTTCACAAGGTAGTTAGGTTAAACTATTACTTGTGATTACCCTCAAGGTTGGGAAGACCTAGAGTGGTATGAGGGCAATCTATCATTTAGTCTTAGATGGGTTTAGAATCACTTGTTATGGGACTTTGTTCTATATTTCAGAGGATTCTATGGTTTACTATCTCCATTATTATATGGTCAAGCCTATAAGCTTGACACATTGCACTTGCTTTTCATATTATTACTCCATAGAGGATACATCATATGGACTTAGGTGATTTGGCTGATGATATATATTATGGGAGTGATAGTTTGAAAGTTGAGTGTACATGGGAGATAGTAGGCACCACTCAGACGGTTTCCCACCTTTGATATGATCTCATATGAGACTTCTTAAGGGGAAGGATATGCGGAAACAACACACAGAGATGACCATGTACATACAATACATGGGGTTCACGGGAGTCCAAGCACTTTCTACTACCATTATGGACATTTCATTTACATTTTCGAGGACGAAAATGCTTTCAAGGGGAAGGAAATGTCACATCATATGAGAATGGGTTTGAATTGGCCCTTCACTGGAGGCTAGTATTATATCTTGCCACTTCGCAAGGCCAACGAGGATAGCCTCATAAGGCAAGAAGTATTAGAGATCAAGGAGAGACTTACGAAAAAGTCTCATGTGTTATGGACGTGGTTGGGCGGTAAAAAGAACTTGAATCTCTGTGTGTCTTAGAGCAGTGGACGGCCTCGCGTGGCTCACAGCAGCAGCGTGCGGCAATAAAATGGCTTAAGAGCATGTATATGTGTATATGTATGTATGTGCATGTGTGTGTGCATGTGTATATGTGTGTGTACGTATGTGCGTATATATGTGTATATATGTGTATAATGTATGTATATGCATGTGTATATGTATGAAACATGCATGTGTATGTGGATGCATTTCCATTCGCATCCATGTGCATGCATGTGAATGTGCATATACATGTATTTACGTATATGTTAATGTGTGTATGTGTGTGTGTGTGTGTGTGTGTGTATATATATATATATATATATATATATATGCAATAATGCATGCATGTAAGTCTTTTTATGTGGTTGTAGAAATGTTTGTGTGTATGCATGTGTATGTGTGTGTATGTCTAAGTGTATGTGCACGTATTTTTGTGTATATATGTGTGTGTATGTGCATGTGTATATGTGTATATGTGTGAAAGTGCATCTTCATCATGTATAAGTGTATAAGTGCATATCAATAAGTGTGAGTATGCTATCTAATGAAAATAACGCCATTCAAATGATATACAAAGAATAGAAATTGTACTTACAATAGTTAGCCATACTTTTTGCTTGGTTAGCTTCTTGAATAACCTGCAATAAAGAGAGAAAGAAGAGAGAGAGAGAGAGAGAGAGAGAGAATTCAAAGAGATGAAGATGTAGAAAGAGAGAAAGAGAGAAAGAGAGACAAAGAGAGAGAATAAGAGAGAGCTTAGGCAAAACAACAATTCTGCATATACTTGTTTCAACTCATAAGCACAGTGCGATTGCGAACATTGGAGAGCTCTTCCATCACATATGTGAAAATGCCGATCGAAGAGCCTCCAATGTTTTAATTTTTGTTCGTCAACAGACCGTCGTGTAAACGATGGTAACGCATCATAAAAACCATTAGAATTGGCATCGCATAAGGGACATTATTTAGCGTCCCTTATGCGACACTTTTTAGCGTCACTTATGCGATGCAAAAGCGTCGTTTATGTGCAACTTTTTGAAACCGTCACCTTAGTGACGCTCTATGTGAGCGTCACACACCCCGTCCTGTAGTACGTCGTTTTATTCGTCGTTTAATTGACGGTTCGTGTGCGACGCTCATTGCAATGCATTTTGCAATTTTATAGCAACGAAATTGTGTCGCCTTAACCATCGCTATGCGCCCGTATTCCTTGTAGTGATTGGAAGCTGATCAAGACCCTAATACGTCTGGATTCAATAAAGAAAAGAAGGCCAAGGAGGTTCAGACTACACCCAATGAGCATACACACAAGGAGTTTAATACAAGTAGCAACAATATTATTGAAGATGCATTTAGCAGAGCGCACAAGGAGCTTGATGCAGTAAATACACACTATGAAACCAAGGAATCAGGAGACTTGGAGCTGCTGAAGTCAGTTAAAACAGAGGTCAATATTCTTGACTTAATAAAGATGAATGAAAGGTTCAGGTCTTAACTCTTAGAAATAATAGACGAAGCATCCACATCGACTCTAGTGGACAAAGTTGTTGTTTTGGGGTACAAATAGATCTACAGGGAATGCACCCCTAACAGACTACAAGAGCCTGAGACTTACAGTGAATATTAATGGTCAAATTCTAAAACGAGTTATAGTAGATGGAGATTCAGGAATCAATCTAGTGCCTGAATATACTATGAAGAAGCTAGGGTTTCAACCATCAAGGGAAGCCAATTTTACGGCTACATTGGCAGATCAGAGTACGGTCAGACCTATGGGAGTAGTCCCTGATATTCAGATGGAAGTACAAGGTAACACATTTGTCTTGGACTTTGTAGTTATAAGATTACCAAACGTGCAGGGAGGGCTTCCTCTCTTAATTGGAAGACCCTAGTTAAGACATGCTAGTGTAGTACATGAGTGGGGCAAAGATACCATGTGGGTCCAACAGGAAGGTGCTAAATTAAGACAACTATTATTGGAAGAAGGTTTGGATCAACAAGGGCATAACAGCATGATGCAATCTGTTGGTATACATATAGATATAGATCCTATGGACATACAAGAAGACAAGGAATTGGATCTATATGATGAACACAACATGCTAGCATGGCTAGAAGTAGGTAATTCTCTTCCTTGCTTTGGAATTTTTCCATCTAACTCAGACATAGAAGAAGGGTATTTAGAAAAAGAGGAAAGAATTCAAGAGGCTGGGTTGGGGGAACCAGCAAAAGACCACAGAAGGGGAAAGAATTCTCCTTTACAAAGCAATATTGAGGAAGTTATTTCAGTAGATTGTGACCAAAAGGAAGGTTCAGAGTCTAAAGGTAAGAAAAAGAATATGGAAGAGGATTCTTTACCACTTCATGAGATCCCTCCAGGATGGATTCAGGAGGAAGAGGTGCAAATAGACATTCAATATGTTCCTGCTTATGATACCGAAGCTATGTGGGATTGCTTGTTGTTCTTTGGAGTTGTCCTCTCCAATCATTTAGCATAAAGAATCAACAATACATCTTATATTTGTCAATCCTGGAAGTATATAAGAGACCACAGCCCCTTCTAGATGATAGAATCCAAGAAATGAGAGAAAACTGGCTGGATTTTTAAGAAATAATGAAGATGAAGAGGAATTTCTAGGGTTTGGATTATCTTGAGCAATACTCCATCATTTTAAATAATCTTGGTGTCTAAAGTGTGTTATTTTCTAAGCAGAACACAATCATAAAGTCAAAACTCAAAAATGATACCTGTAACCTTCAGAGACAATCGTGATTCTGTAAAATCTGATGATTTTCATCACCATTCTTCATCAATTTCTCACTCAACACATCAGTAATCAACTCTCTTCATACACATTCATCAGAAATACACAATAGAAGCTTGCAATTATCCATGGATACACATAGAATAGACTCAACAAATCAAATAAATTCACACAAAAGGAAGAATCACGATTTTCTGCAGGAAACTCTCTCTCTTTGCTTGGATAGCATCAATTACAAATAACCAACCTCTTCAAAAATAGAGGAAATTGTCTTTTATACATTTTCAAGTGTCCCCTTTTCACACTTGAATTTTGGTCCTTTCCTCTTCTAATCTAAAAATATGCTATCTAGGAGTTTCCAAAAATTCTAGAAAAAATACATATGATTCTAATCTACATGAGGAAGACTCTTCCTCATTTTTACATTATTTGTATAATTATTTTTACAATTTTTTGGCATTTTACAATTATTTTTCCATCAAAAATACTTCTTCTAACATCCTTCCCCTCCTAGACCTTTTGTCTCCTGACAAAAGACATTCTCGCTCATATTCCCTGAATGCTTCCTTCACTTCTTCTTTCTTTGATAAACCTGTGACAGTAGGTCATGGCTCTTTCTTTCTGTAATGTTCAAGTTGTTTACCATCTCAAATAGTGCTTTCCTCCATTGCACAGCAGCCTCTGGTTTATCTATTACATCTTTCTTCAAATATTCTATGTATGCAGCTTCATAGACAGTAAGTCGAGACTTTGTTATTACTGACAAGTTTCCAAATATCTCTGATTTGCTTTCAAAAAACCCATAATCAAATGCATCCTCAAAAATCTGAAGATAATGGCTACCCAAAAATATTGTTCTACTATAATAAGCCATCAAACATATCCTGTCTTGGGTTTCACTGAGGTCAAATAATAAAGCATCAGTTGGTGAGTTAAAGCCAATGTAATTGAGAACTCTAACATCTGTATCTGTAAAGGTCTCTATGCATGCCAATATGAGTCTCATTACTCTGATTAATAAAATACATGCTGGATCATTGACATCTTTATATGTGGATATGAGAGATTCTGCAGTATCAACCATATACTTCTTTGTTGGCCATGTTCCTGCCTTTGGACCTGCTATCTTTGGAAAATTCAACCATTTTGAAGGAATATGTCCCTCCTTCCTTCTTTCCCAAAAAATAGTCAACTCTCTTCTCCTTGCTACTGGGCAGTATGCTCGATTGATCTTCAGCTGAATAGGTGCTTCCTTCCATATTTTTCTACATTCCTTATTAGCATCCAAGCATCTATTTCTCCATTTCGGATTAGCTTTCTCAAATAGCTCCTTTGTCACATTGATATCCTCTTCATATTCTAAATACTTGTTCCGAGGTAATCCTACCCTTGCCAACTGATAGTTTTTAATGCTTTCCATGATCATGCATAAGGGTATACCTAAGCCATCTCCAGCCCAATGGTGTTGATCCGGATTTATTCCTTTATTCAAAGCAAAATTAATAATTTGTTCCTCATATTCATCATGCATTTTTCTAATGAATTCCATTCTAGATTCTCTATCTGTCAGAAGTTTCTGGACAAACTCCTCTGAGTACTCTTCTACAGATGCTTTGTTTCCTTGTTTACCATCATGTTGGGTTCTGTCATCATCTCCTACTTCATATTCTTCTATTTGTGTAGCCTCTACCTGCTCTTTCACCTGAGTTTGTGGTTTTTCCAATTTTTTATGTAGTTCTTCTATTGTCAACATTAAACTTCTATTTTGGGAAGTCCACAACTCTCTTTCTGATTTCCATTCATTTCTTTCCTTTTCCATACTCAACTTCCAATCACTTCTCTGTTTTTCTATGTCTATATGTAACTTATTATATCCCCTCATAGAAGTAGCAGCATGTATACTGGCTTGTTTTTCCAACTCCTTGGCTTCTTTCGACTCTGTTTGCAATCTCATGATTTCCTTGTGCAGATCTTCTTTCTCCTCCTGTGTCACCTAAACAGTCTTGCTTTCTTCCTTAAACTGGCCTTCTTCCATTAATAATTTGTGGATTTCCTCATTTGCTTTAACCATAATTTGATATGAACTCTGTAAAGTTCTGTATCTCCCTTCTATTTTCTTCAGCTCCATCTCCATTTTACTACTATGCTCTGTCTGTTTTGCACACTTCTCTTCAAGATATTGGATTTGCTGAACCTCCAACTCCTCAAAAGAAATTATCCTATGTGTCAATTCCTCATTTTTCTCCTTTACAATCCTCAATTGTTCTGGCAATCGTTTTGTTTCCTTTTTGTGCTCCTTAATGATACTACTGCCTTTTTCAAACTCAGATTCTGCTACCATACCTGATATAATCATGTTTTTACTTGATGGTCTGAACTGCTCTATGTTGCTCATAATGATCTTGCAAGCAGATCTTATATTTTTAGGTATCCTTTCCAACCCAACTTCTATTTCCATTTGTTTGACTTCTATCTTCTTGTTTTCTTTGTACTCATTCTCTTCTTGATCTTCTTCCTCATACTCTATGACCTGGGTCTTTTGTTCTTCATGGCTCTTATCTACTTCCATTTTTTCTTGGTCTGCAACATCTTCCTCAAATTCCAACATCTGATCATTCTTATTCTCATGTCCTGATGTATCTTTAGTTGTCCTTGTTACTTCTGCCTTCTTGTTCCCCATCATTTGTTGTTCTTCTTCAAAGAGATGTCTTTCCTTTACCTGCACTGCCTTTTCCTGAATTAGGGTTGATTCAATTTCCTCAATAAGCTTTATCTGATCATTACTTATCTGCTCTTTATGTCCTTCCTCTTGATCATCTATATCCATGAGATCCAGCTCTTCCTCTTGTCCTTGATCTTTTGTAATTGTAAACTCTTCATTATGATTCAAGTCATATAGTATGTCTTCTATGCTTTGGTTGATCTCTTTTTCTGTAATTCCTTCTTCTACTTCCTGAGCATTCTTCTTTTCCACTATTTCCTCTTCCGTTTCCTTGATTTGATCTGTATCTTTTTGTTTATTGGTTGGACTGCATAACTGAACTCCCTTTTCTTCTTCTACTTTTCCTTCATCCAATTTGAAATGGGTTTGCTGGAAAGATTTTGTGCATATTGTCTTTAATCCTGAGTCCACTAATCCACAATTGAATTCCTTCCTGAATTCAATCTCTTCCTCCATCATCACTGCTTTTCCTTTTAGTAATCTTCTCTCTTCTTCAAGACTAACATGCTTTACTGCTTCTTCCTGAACTTGCTTTCCTTGGGGCTTCTCACTCAAGTCTTTTGATGTTTTATTTCTTCTAGAGGCTTGTGTTATCACATTGGGTGTACTAGGCACTGATAAATTCAAACTTTTCAAGAGAAAGTTTTCAATATCACTTTCAGAGTCTGAAGAAAATTGTGAAGAGCCTGCTATTCCCGTTTTATCCAATCTTGATTCTTTCACAGCCATAGATTCCTCCTGCTTATCTTCTTCTACTTTTGCTTCCTCTGTCTCCATCCTTGGTACAGGTTCTGCTACTGATTTTCCTTTACTTTTCTTGGTTAACTTTCTCTTTTGTATCGGTTTCTTCTGAACCTTCTTCTTTGCTACAATTGTAGTTCTTGTTTCAGGAGGTCCCTGTAGCTCTTTGAAATATGCTAACAGTTCCACTTCTTTTTTGACAAAAACTTCCTCTGTCTGAGCTGCCATCATTTGATCATGCAGCTTTTCATAGTGTTTTACTTCCTCTTGAATCCAATCAGTTGCTTTGCACGAGTAGTCCTCCAACGTCTTTTGATATTGAGCTTCATATACTACCCTTTTATTGTTTCCTTGAGTCAAATAGGTATACAACTGCTCTTTGCTTGTCTGAGGTGGGTGTGGGTCATTTGAAGACTGTACCTGCTTCTGAGCAGCTTCATGCTCATACTTAGTTGCTTCTACCTGTTCCAACTCCACTTTTCTTGGATCCAATCTTCTTTTCTTTACTGGAATGACTTCTTTTGAAATTCCTTTTCTTTTCATTTTTGCTCCCTTCATGCTTGATTGGCCTTCTAATTCTCTTACAGATATCTTCCTTGAAGGACTTTTGATTCCTGCCATCAAATTTCTGAAATATTGGGCTGCTAGAGCCAGTTGTAATTGATCCTCCATCCCTAAAACATGATATATAATTCTAGTTAAGAATTGGGCTCCATTCATATACTTCTTTTGCTCCCAATGTTTGGCTGCTTCCTTTAATTGCTCATGTATATATGGTGATACATCCATTATTCCAAAGGGCTTAGTGCTATCCTTATTATTGAACATAATTAATGTTATTGATTTGTGTGGCATGGTGTATCTAGGCAGTTTTGGGAAACAGAAATATTGCAAAAACATTCTGATGGCATATTCCTCAATTTCTCTTCCCTTAAAATCAGGGAACTTAGAATATCCTGTATATGTTTCCTTATTCTTCTTAACAAAGCTATTATCCAACTTAGTTCCCATTGGGTAAAACTGAAGGGCTGCCCTGATATGCTCTGCTTTTATTGTGATGTTCACTTCCTAATTTTCTTTGTTCTTGACAGTACGCTTGAAATACGCCTCATTGCCCCTTCCAACTTCCAACAAGCTGTTCATCACCTGTGCCACTCTTTCAAAATCTATGAAAAATATAGGTTCATCCAGCAGCTTGTGTAATCCCACTGCTTTCCATCTTTTGTAATTGACTGCACTTTTTTGGAATTTGTAAAACTCCTGACACAGCATAGTGTATTTGTAACCTCCAACTCCCACTATAAATATGTGCTGGCCAATAATACCTAGAGTTTTCTTGAGTTCCTTGACTATCTTTTCTGCTTCTGGAATCTCCTTCTCTTCATCAGATTCTAATTCTACTGTCTCCATTGTTGCTTCATTGTCTAAGAACCAATGTCCTCTAGATAGAGTGACTAAGTCTTCTTTGAACTCATGGATTGGTAGTTCCTTTGAATTCACCATTCTGGAGAAAATGTAACATAACACAAAAAAGAAAACACTCCACCCACATGAGCCATAAGAATGTAAAAAAAATGACATTTGTTTTGATATGACATGAAAGAAAAATGGAAATAAAATCTCAATTAAATCCTGACTTCCTCAAAAAAAAACTCAATTAAAGTGATCATTACATGTGTAGCAAGATGTCTAGTGCTCTCTTCTCTTCTGACAGCTCTTATCTAGGAAGCAGATATTTAAAAGAAAAAAAAATTAAAAAATTAAAAATAAAAACAAAATAATAAATAGAAACCTGCTACCCTTCTACCTATATCTTGCTTTGTGCTATATAACTTATAAAAGGAAAAAATGTATAATTTTTTCTCTTTTTTCATTTCTCTTTTTTCATTTCTCTTTTTTCCTTTCTCTTTTTTTTAATAATAATAATATTATTTTTTTTAATAAAAATTTCTTCCATTTCTTTTCTTCCCCTCCTAATTCTCTTCTTAGAAAAAGGATAAGGTAGAATTATTTGTCATAATTTCCAATATGTCATGATTTCTTTTCTATAACATTCTGATTTTCTTCTTTTTTTTTTTTAAATTCTAAATACAGATCAAATATAGATGGTCTTTTTCCATTGAATCAAATCTGATTTTTTTACCCAATTGACCCTTGCTGCCTTGTCTTAGGGAAAAATCCATCTCCTTCTGATAAGCTGTTTTTGGAATTTTTTGGCTTCCATATCCATTTTGTCATGGAATTATGTTTTGATGGGAAGGGCTTGTGTATACTTTGTTTCCACATCCTTCTTGTTTTGATGTCTTGATGTTTCTGACTATGCCATAGTTGCCACTTTGCTTCTGTCTCTTCACCCTCTTTTGCTCCTTCAATTTTTTGCTGGTTTTGATTAAATGAAGCTTGATCAATTAGTGATTGTATTGGTAATGTCTGTGTTTCTTCTAATGAAAAAGTAAATCCTTCCAGGTCTGGATCATGAACATCCTATTGATCTTCCTGTTCTTCATTACTCAATAAAAACATTAAAAACCTTTTGTCATTTATTGTCAACTTGAGCTTCGTTTTTTCAAAATCCAAAATTACTTTACCTTGATTTAGCCATGGTTGACCCAAAATCAATTTTTCAGTCATCAAGTGATCTGGCCATTCTTCACAGTCTATTCTCATATATTCTTTATTGAACTTGACCTCAATAGACGGTGAAGACATGCTTTGTATTATTTGTCCTTCCAAGATTTTGATAAAGGTTTTACTTTCAGTCCTTTTTATGTTAAACTTATTCAACAAGGCTGAACTGATCAAATTTACCTGTGCTCCTGAGTCTATCAAAACCTTGATTTTTTCATCCTGAAAATCCATTGTTATCACAGACGAATGTTCTTTTTGTTTTAGAGGTGTGTCACACAAAAGGACTTCTCTAAGATTTTTAGTTTTTCTTATTCTTTCCTTTGCCTCCTGTTGGGCCTCTTTTCTAATGTTTTCCTCTTCTTTTTTCCTGTTTTGAGCTTGATGTAATCTTCTCCATTCAGAAGCAGTTAATGGAAGATCATACCTTTTAACTCTACATCCACTTATGAAGTTTGGCATGATTTCTCCATCTATATTAGCTAATTGAATAGCTCCACTATTACTGATCTGATTGATAATATATGGTCCATGTCCTTTCTTCTGAAATTTCTTTTGATGTTCCTTTACTGTGTATGCCAAAACTAAATCTCCTTCTTGTAGATCTTTTTCTTTTATGTGAACATCATGATAAGCTTTTTGCCTTTTCTTGTCTGCATATATACTCATAATTGCTTGGAGTCTAGAAGCTCCCAGTTGTTCCAATTCCATTACCCTCTCAGATAATTCATGTCCAGTCCAATTGTATTGACTACCCACTTTTAGTGTTGGGATGAGGAATTCCAAAGGTAGAACTGCATTTTGTCCATATACCAAATTAAATGGTGTGGTTCCTAATGCAGTTTTGTATGCCACTCTATAGGCCCATAGGAAATGATTAAGTTGTAAATCCCAATCATTCATGTTTGTGTTTACCAATTTTGACAGTACAGTACACAGTACTTTATTAGTACTTTTCGCTAACCCATTGGCTTGTGGGTGATATGGGGTTGACTTTCTATGACTAATCATGAAATATTCAGTTATGTTTTCTATGATTTGGTTCAAAAAATGAGTGCCCCTATCTTTTACCAATTCAATTGGTAGTCCAAATGTGGTGATGATATTTTCATAGAGAAATCTGGCATTAGTATGAGCATCATTCCTTTTTGTAGCTCTAGCCTCTGTCCATTTGATCAAATAGTCTGTGGCCACTATGATGTATTCAGCATGGGATTGTTTTGCTGGAGGATGTATGGGTCCAATGAAATCCAACCCCCATTTACTAAATGCTCTTGCTGAGATTAATGGAACTAATGGTATATTGTCTCTTTTATTTGGTTGACTCACCCTCTGACAAATCTTTTTACATATGCTCTTGCATCAGGAAATAGGGTTGGCCACCAAAAGCCAGAATATAATATGAGTTTAGCAGTTGTGTCACTTGAGAAATGTCCTCCTGCTACTCCAGAATGTGCCATTTCCAACATTTTCAGATATCTATCTTCAGGAACACAAATTCTTAAATATCCATCCATCCCTCTCTTATACAATTGATCTCCTATCAGTTGATATTCTTCAAGGATCATTTGTACATTTGTTGAGTCGACACTAGCTCTTACTTGTTTTTCTTTCTTCTTCCTTTTCAACTCTTCAATGATGTTCTCACTCCATTCTGGATTTTTCTGAAACCAATATAGAGTTATAAGTTCTGAATTTTGCAAGGTTTGGCATTCCCAGCAGTTAGCAACATATTTTGTTACATCTTGAATCTTATTAGGCCAATGTACTCCCATCCTATTGAGATTACTTAGGGTGACTATTATGGAAGCATGTGTACAAGGGTTCCAACAATGAGCTCTTCTCAAATATTCCTGTTGCTCTTCTTCTGGAGTACAATATTCCAATATGCCTGTATGGCTGAGGTGATACAAGTGCCCAGCTAGTAGCATAAAGTTCCTGCTTTGTAATACTAAATGTGTGCTGTTTCCAAATGATCTGCAAGGTCCCATGGTTAGCAAAGGTACTAAAGTCATGGCCCACTCAGGAACACTCTCTACTTTGAACAGATATGTATCTGGCAGGTCATCATCTAAAGGTGAACTTGGTTCTTTACCCTAGATTCTAGAAAAATGATCTGCTCTCAAATGTGTTTTTCCTTGTCTGACCACCACTTCAAACTCAAACTCCATCAATAGAAGAAACCATCTGACTATTCTACCAGTGTGACAAGGTTTATTTACTAAGTAGAGTAAAGCTTGGTGATCCTCAAAAAATTTAAACTTGTTGGCCAACAGATAATGTCTATATTTTTTCACAGCAAATATCATTCCCAACCCTTCCCTTTCAGTAGTTGTGTAATTTTTCTCTACTGAATTTAGTTGCCTACTAGCATAAGCAACTGGAAAATCTAATTTACTCACCTCTATTGGTTGTGCTAACACACATCCCAAAGCATAGTTTGAAGCATCCACATGGACATGGAAAATTTTATCCCACA
Source organism: Ceratopteris richardii (assembly GCA_020310875.1). Taxonomy (NCBI): domain Eukaryota; kingdom Viridiplantae; phylum Streptophyta; class Polypodiopsida; order Polypodiales; family Pteridaceae; genus Ceratopteris; species Ceratopteris richardii. The sequence goes on along the minus strand of CM035440.1, from coordinate 15,385,268 downwards.
GGGGTGTTTTCAGAATTGGGCATGTAACCAAACAATTTTTTAGAGTCTCAAAAGCTTGGTCACACTCTTTGGTCCACTCAAACTTGGTAATCAAAGCATATAAAGGTTTAGCTATGTCAGCAAACTTGTGTACAAATTTTCTATAATACCCGCAATGTCCCATGAAAGTTTGAAGTTCCTTTACATTCGTTGGTCTTCGAAGTTCTACTATGGCCTTTACTTTTTTCTCATCAGTTGAAATTCCATTTTTGGAGATTATGTGACCTAACATTCTTCCTTGTCTTACAAAGAATACACACTTTTCTGGATTTAAACATACTCTGTATGTTCTGCATTTCCTGAATATGTTTTCTAAATTTTTCAAATGATCCTGTCTTTTTAATGAAAAAGTACACAGATCATCTATATAAATTTCCATTACACTCCTCAGGAATTCTTTGAAGATATGACACATCAATCTTTGAAAAGTTGTTGGGGCATTAGTTAACCCAAAGGGCATAACCCTAAAAGCATAAATTCCCCATTCTGTGGAAAAGGCAGTTTTATGTTGGTCTTCCAATGCTATGGGTACCTGATTGTATCCTGAAAAACCATCCAAAAAACTATACACCTCCTTCCGTGCAACTCTTTCTAAAAGATGGTCTGTTATAGGTAATGGATAGCTATCCCTTATAGTTGCAGCATTCACTTTTTTCAAATTAATGCATACCCTAAGTTTCCCATTCTTTTTTGGTACCACAACTATAGGAGATATCCATTCTGTATACTCAATCTCATAGATGAAATTGGCAGCCAGCAGCTTGTCAATTTCTTCCTTTATTTTAGCAGAGTATTTATCATTGAATGTGTAATGTCTCTGTTTGCTAGGTTTTGCATCAGGTGTAATAGGAATCTTATGCTCACAGATTTTAGGATCAATACCTTTCAAATCCTTGTAGCTATAGGCAAACACATCCCTATAATTTCTGGCTAAATTTCTTAATGCCTCCTCTTCTTGATTTGTCATGTCATCAGCTATTCCAATATGTCTTTCTTCCCCATCTTCCTGAGTGATCATAACCTTCTTAGTTTGTTCTTCATTGTCATATGCCTCCCCTTTTCTCTTTTCTCTCTTTGGTTTCATTTTTAGAAGTAATCTGTCTTCTATTTCATAAGTCTTGAAATTTGCTGGTACATCAAACTGTTGATCTTTGTTTGTCATTTTCTCATTTTTTTCATCCTCTTGGTCTTTTTCTATTTCCTTGTGTTTATTTTTCTTATATTTGCCTGAGATTTTATCTTTTATTGCATCTTCAGCTTTTACTTCTTCCAAATATTGTGTTTTCCCACTTTTCAATATCATTTCTTTTTCCTGGTCCTCCTCTGTTTTTGATACCTTTATCATTTGTATTCCTATGTGAAAAACATCATATCCTTCTTCATTTTGAAATCTCACTCCCACATACTCATCTTTGGCTAGATCCATGGTAGCCAAAATCTGGTTCCAGCCATAAGGCTCAAATTCTTAATCTTTGAGTTTTTGGGGTATATAGCTTTCATCTTGTAATTTTCTCCCTTCTACACAATCTTCTCTTCTTAATCTTCTTTGTCCATTTATAAGGTTTCTTATCACATTGCACTTCCATGTTGATGATTCAGTTTCATTCTGATCTTCCAACTCTGATTCTTCACTTAATTCTTGATTTTGATGTATTTTGAACCATTCCTGAGGGGATATGTCACAATAATGACCATTTCTTAGATTCACTCTGGTTATCCTTCCTTTGCTCTGAAGGTATAGGCAATCATTACCCCAATCTTGCACAATTTGAATTTGTCTCATAAATGGTCTTCCTATGATAATTTCATATGACATGGATTGTGGAAATTCAACTATGGCAAAAGTATGTTCTATTTCTATTCCACATATGTCCACAATCACCTTTTCCCATATTCCTAGTGGTTTTTCTATGTGTCCATTTGCGAGTTGCAATCTCATTTTAGTGGGTATTAATTCATTTTTTCCCCATTTTTACCAAGTTTCTTTAGTCATGATAGCCACACCTGATCCACTATCCAATATAGCTTTGGCATAATTTTTACCAAATTGTATTTTTAGGGTTGAGTTTCCCTCTTCTCCTTCACAATATCCTCCTATCTTATCAATAGGAATGTACCACAATTCCTCCAATTCCTGTGGTTGTGGATCAAGATTCTCTAGTATTGCTTCCCATTATTTCATGTTGTATTGTGAGGATTCTGTTTTACCAATTCCTCCATTGTGGTGTGGTATAAGATTGTACATTGTTTGTCTATATTTACTTGGAATATAATTTGTGGGTTATCTTCTTCATTAATAGTTTCTCTTGTTCTTGTTGTCTTTGATTCCCCAACTGTTGTTTGAGAATTGTCTAATTCCGTTTGAATTGTGCTTCTTGTATGATTTGTTTGCATTTTTGCATCCTTTCATGTTCTATTTCTGGCATAGGATAAGCCATTACATGGTCTGTAGGATTTGGTCCCTCTTGATTTCTTCCCTTGTATGCTTTTATCAAGGTGTCTAGACTCTGTGAATTTCTTATCTCTGACTGGGTTTGTGTCTTTTGAGGAGGAGTATGGTTTGACTGTTCCATACTCTCTTCTTCTAAACTTTTACCCATTCTCATTTTCCTTTCCCATTTCCCCTTTTGTCTGTTTTTCTTTACCTTTGAAACTGAACTCTTATTTTGTTCTTTAGTTGTTTCTTGTTGTTTAGCTTGTGCCCTTGTTATAGCATTTACATTTACTTGGTCAAGGTCACTCAATTCTTCTTGCTCCATGATGTTGACTATTTTCAATGGTATGTTATTAGATGTGTTTTGTTGTTTTTGAGGATTTCTTGGACAATCCTTTATTAAATGTTCCCTGCCACAATCCTTGCAATAGGCTCCTTCTATTCTTAATGAGGAGGTTGTGGACAGTCTCTAATGAAATATTCTCCCCCACATCTATAACAAGTTATCTTTTGGTTCCCTTTGAACTGAGGTTTCTGATTGGACATATAATTATTGGTTATATACATGAATGTGGTTGTATCCATCTCAATTCTCGCATTTCCCAAATCTAGGGCTTGCAGTTTTGGTTCTCTCATCTCATATCCTTCCCACTCTTCCTGATATCCTTCATTCCAGTGATATTCTTCTTTGTATGGTGACCTTATTCTTGAGTTTCCCTCCTCTATTGGTGTGTATTTAGCTGGTACCACATTTGTTGGTAATGGAGGTTGTTGCCCAAGTACAGGTCTTGGTTGTTCAATAAATCCAGATTCTCTTTGGTTTACATAATCTCTTTCCTTAATGGGTTGTTTATTGTAGAAGCATTCTTCTCTGGTATGATTTGTCCACTTTCTTTCTAGTGTACAATATTTGAGTGTTTTTCTATCTTGCAAATGTTGTGGTTTTTGATATGGACATTGTTGTACCAAAGGATTTTCTCCACAATTATAGCATTTTTTATTTGTTGTCATCTTAGTGTTTATCAAATTGGTTTTGGTGCTAACTTCCAGGGCTTTAGCAATAGCTTGTGCAAATTCTTCTGTTGGTGGAATTTTATCTTCATTTGTTCTAGATTGATCAAATGCTAATAAATCTTGTCCCTGGTTATCCTCTAAGTCTATTGCTTCCTTAACACATGCTCCTAGGTCTGGACATCTTCTATAATACACCAAGGTTCTCAATTGTGCACTTCCCAATCCTTCTATGAATAGGGATACTTGTCTTGCCATGGATGGTACCTCCTCTCTGGGACATCTATCAATATACTGCTTGAATCTCCTGGCTGCCTCTCTGACATTTTCATCTTTTTGCTGTTTAAATCTATGTATCAGAGTAGTTGTGCTATGTTTTATTCCAGCTTTTGAAAATTCCCCTATGAAGGCTTCTAGGAAAGATTCAATATCCAGATACATTTCCTTTCTCAAGGGAATGAACCAAGATAGTGCAGGTCCAGTTAGGGTTAGACCAAATGCCTCAAATTGGACTTTGTAATCCTCTACTTCTTTTGCTCTAATTAATTGTCTAAATTCTGCAGCATGGGCATGAGGATCAGAATATCCTTCATATTGATTTTTCATGCATTTGGCTACTTGATAGGGTATAAGCATTCTGCCCTGATTTTGCCAATTATGTCTTCTTCTCAATGGAAAATCACTAAATCCTTCTGCTTCTTTTTCAAAAGGATTTGGGGAAGTATGTGTTCTCCTACCTTGTTGTTGTTCACCATTATTGTGAATTTCATGTGGTCTTGGCAAGTTTGATTGCCCTAGGTTCTGTTCCCAAGGTCTCTTGTCTGCACATTGCCCTAAGTCATTAGAATTTTCTGGGTCTTGTGAGAAGATGTATACACATCCCTGCCTATCCTCATATCTACCATCCTTAAATTGTGCTACTGGTGTTATATTCAGAGGAACCTCTAAGTTTCTCAATCTAATGAGAAACTTATGCATTCCATCCTGATATACATAAGTTCCAAACCTATTTGTATACATGTATTTGAGAATGTTTCTATGATCACCAACTTCAGAGGATTCATTGGTTTTATTTAAATTCTCCATATTAATTTCTTGCCCTAAATCTTTTTCTTGCAATTCTCCTATTACTGATTCTACCTCTTTCCTTCCTAGCTCTTCTTTAGAATGTGTGTTTACTTTATTATCAGACCTAAGGATCATTCAATTAATTTCACGATTCTGTGGAGGGAATCGTGTTGTTCACGATTTTATGGTGAGAATCGTGTTTTTCACGATTCTGTAGTGAGAATCGTGTTTTTCACAATTCTGTGGTGAGAATCGTGTTTTTCACAATTCTGAGGAGAGAATCGTGTTTTTGACGATTCTGTGGAGAGAATCGTGTTTTTCATGATTCTGAGGTGAGAATCGTGTTTTTCACGATTCGATGGTGAGAATCGTGTTTTTCACGATTCTGAGGTGAGAATCATGTTTTTCATGATTCTGAGGTGAGAATCGTATTTTTCACGATTCTGAGGAGAGAATCGTGTTTTTGACGATTCTGTGGAGAGAATCGTGTTTTTCAGGATTCTAAGGTGAGAATCGTGTTTTTCATGATTCGGTGGTGAGAATCATGTTTTTCACGATTCTGAGGTGAGAATCGTGTTTTCACGATTCTGAGGAGAGAATCGTGTTTTTGATGATTCTGTGGAGAGAATCGTGTTTTTCACGATTCTGAGGTGAGAATCGTGTTTTCATGATTCGGTGGTGAGAATCGTATTTTTCACGATTCTGAGGTGAGAATCGTGTTTTTCACGATTCTGAGGTGAGAATCGTGTTTTTCACGATTTTGTGGAGAGAATCATGTGTTTCACGATTCTGTGGAGAGAATCATGTTTTTCACGATTTTGTGATGAGAATCGTGTTTTCCACGATCCTGTGATGGGAATCGTGTTTTTCACGATTCTGTTGTGAAAATCGTGTTTTCCACGATTCTTTTCCCAGACAATTGTGATTGCTCACAATCGTTAGAAAACACGATTTTCTTATGAAAATCCTGCTTTGGGAATCGCGATTTTGTGTTTTGTCTCAGAGAATCGCGATGTTGTGATTGCTCACAGAGTCGCGATTCTGTTTAGATTTTTTAAATTTTTTGAGGTCTTGATTTTCAACTTTTTGTTTCTTTAATAGAATCGCCTTAGTAAATGTTTAACATGCAATGAAAGAATTTAATCAAAATCATTACTTTTTCCACTGAAAACTCAAAAAGTCAAAACATCACGATTCCGTGTTTTTGCTATTTTGTGTGTTTTTGTGCTTAATCTTCCTATAAAATTTGAAGAAATGCAAAAAAATGTACTGAGGCTTCCTTACCTTGCTTGCTTGATACAAAAATCTCCAAAATCTTATGGTTGCAGATGATCGCGATTCTGTTCTTGCTCTCCCTCTCTCTCTTCCTCACTCAAATGAGTTTTCTTCTAAGATTCTAGGGTTTTATAGTGTTCACACAATCGCGATCTTGTGCAATTTCCTCATAATTTCCACTTTTCTCTTGTCCAAATTTTATTCTTCAACAATTTTATAGTTTTTAATCCTCAATTCCTACCTTTTCATCATTGGTCACTCCCTTTACCCACTGGTGAAAATAGCGACTATGTACTTAATTTCCACTTTACCCACTCGATGCTCAATCCTAACTGATGATTTTTTTTTTTAAATTTGATTTTCTTTACTTACTCAGCTTAGTGAAGTCTCTTACAATTACCTACCACAAAACCCAAATGTACACAATAATTCAAAAAAAAAAATCCCTCTTACAGAAAATCACGATCCTGTGCAGGGAATCGTATTTTTCTTAACTTCTTATTTTTTTGCAATTTGGATTCTTCTTTCTTCTTACTCCTCTTCCAGATTCTTCACCACTCCAAGTCACTTGTCACCTACAATTTTACATCATTGTAGAGCCCTAACCGGTTGAAACTAAAGGTGCAAAGTATTTCTTCTCGTAAGGTTCAAAGGATGAATTTAAAATCTTAAGGTGCAAAAGTAAAGAATTAAAAGGAAAGGTGAAGGTGGAAGGCCGCGTACGCAAAGGTGGAAATAGGCCGCCCAATCAAATTTTTATTTTAAAAGTCACTCTTGTTCTAAAGTCACTACAGGACAAAGTAGCGAATCGTTGAGGACCAGTTCAAAAAGACAATCTTGGGACATTGAAAGGACACCAAGATTGTATTGCAGTTAGAGTGCGCGAACCGGCGGACTCTCAACAAAAAAGAAGGACAAAGGCTATTCTTAGACATGGAGAGCTAGGAGCAAGGGAGAGCTTCAGAGGAAGCAAGAGAGGAAGCAAGAAGAGCCTCCAGTGTGCGACGACATTCAAGAGTGCAAGAGGTGTCAAGAGGAAAGTGTGCAGAGAAGGCGGGGTGGATTCCAAGAGTCCCAAGGTCTATTGCGTGTGTGCGCCGTGATACCAATTCCTTAGCTTGGCGGAAGCTTAGTGCAAGGTGTGCACAAGGGAAGCGGGAAGCAAGTGAAGGATTGGTGCAGGAGAGGCCGCTGCTAGAGGACTTGAGATAATTGGTCTTCAGTAATTGATATTCTCTGAAGTTGTATTTAGTCATTGATTAGACTGTGCGCAGTCATTGTAATTGTTGAAAGATAATCAATATTCAAGGTTTCCATTTCCATCATCTCTCTTTTTTCTCCTACAAACCCTCAAACTCCTTCTTGTCCACGAATCCCCAACAAATTTGGCACGCACGGTGGGACTTCCAAGGAGATTTGAGCATAGGAGATTATATATTGCTATTGGAGAGCAATATTCCAGTGTCGACAACACTACTCCAGTGGGCCAAAAGGTACATATTTTTATCAAGTGTCTCATTTTAGGTGAACTATGAATAGCTCATGACCGCGACCCGGTCACAAACCCTGAAGATCAAGTGCAAGCAGACAAGAAGAAAAACGAACAGAAGATCATCGAGTCCACTTTCATCGACTTCATCGGTAGGAAGCATGGCAGGACAGGTGGACCTAGAAATCTTGCTCTCCAGATTAAACATAAAATTTCCCTCCTTCAGGGGTTTAGCCCAAGAGGACCCAGATGAGCACATTCGACGATTTCTTGCATTATGTAAGACTAGGGGGTTAATGGGTAGGGAAGATGCTTTCTTGATACTCTTCCCCGCCACATTGGAAGGTCTGGCAGACAAGTGGTTTAGCCAGTTTGCTGAAAATCACTTTACCTCTTGGGATTTGATGAAGGAAGCCTTTAAGAATCAATTTCAGCATGGCAACACGGCTGAGATCATTATAGAAGAATTGGAAAACTTAAAGTTGGGTCCAGGAGAGAAGTTCCCCGAATTCGTGACCAGGGCCAAAGCATTAATGGCTAAACTACCGGATCCACCACACGACTTCTTTGTCAAGAAGTGGTTAGCCAAACCTTTACCTGTGGTCACCCAATGCAAAATAAAAGAGTTAGTGCTACCTACTGCCTCTGTTGAGGAATTCATCAATACGGCCACCCGCTTGGAACAGATAAGGCACCAGTATGGTGCAACTTCTTCCCAACCATCATATGGTACAGAAGTGGAGGACCGAGTGAGCCAGTTAAGAAGGGAACTGGAAGGCTTGAAAAGGAATAAGCCCTATACAGAGGAGGAGACTACTGTAGCTCAGCTGAGAAGAGAGATTGAAGCCCTCAAGCTCCAAAAGGAAGAGGAAGCCCAAGCAGAGGAACTAGCTCAGCTGAGGCAGGAGTTGCAAGAACTAAAAGGAGGCGGCATTAAGAACGGACTCTAGTGCTCCATGTGCAGCAAGCAAGGACACATAGTAAGTGAATGTCCTTTGCTAAATTTGACTTGTCAATTATGCAAGAAGATTGGGCATGAGGCCCATGAATGCCAAGTAAGGGGAATGCCGACAACTACATACTGGACACAAGGAGGGCTCTTGCCACCAGCAAATGTAATGGCAGCAGCAACAAACCAAGGTAATAACTATAATCCTAGACCGAGAACTAACCTTGCAAATGGGCCTAGAAGGCCGATTATTTGCTTCAGATGTGGAGAATGTGGGCACTACCAATCTAGGTGCACCCTTCCGGAAAATGCACCTCCTTGCAGGAATTGTCCAGAGGCCAGAGATCACTATACAAACTGTTGTCCTAAGAATCAAGCCACTACTTCCGGACCCCATCTCCAAATGATCTTTGTATTCAAGGAGGAGATATTACCTCAGGTGAATGAACCCTCACCATCCACTAGAGTGGTACAATTAGAAGAACTCGAATCTTTTGCAGTACAGACAAGAAGCAAGGGAACGGCAAAAGTGGTAGAAAATCAAGAATTGATAATTAAGGAATTGAACAAAGACAGGGTTGCAATTGAAGACAAAGATACTACAAGTACAGACACAAACCACAATGAATGTCTTACAGGCACCAGCGATGCCATCGGGCATGCCTTCAAAAGGGCTCAAGAAGAGTTTGGCAAGGCAAATGAAGCTCACTTTCTTAAAGAGTCAGAGGCTTCAAAACTACTCAAGTCAATTAAGAAGGAGGTTAGTATTTTTTATTTAATAAAGATGGATGGGAAATTCAGGTCAGAATTATTGCAGATAATTGATGAGGCTTCTACGACAAGCTTAGTGGCTAAGACTGCTATCTTACATCAAGGGATAATTAGGGGAGAAGCACCCCTTACAGATTATAAAAGCCCTCGGCTTACAATATCAATCAAGGGCCATGAATTTCAAGGTGTTATTGTAGATGGTGGTTCTGGCATTAATTTGATGCCTGAATATACCATGAAAAGGATTGGACTCCACCCTTCAAGACCTGCAAATTTCACGGTTACTTTGGCAGATCAGAGCAAAGTAAGGCCCTTAGGGGTAATCCCAAAAGTTCCACTTGAAGTACAAGGTAATCTATTTATCCTGGATTTTGTGGTTTTAAGATTGCCCCAGGTTGAAGGAGGATTTCCTCTCTTAATTGGAAGACCTTGGCTGAGGCATGCCAGTGTCATTCATGATTGGGGTAAGGACACCATGTGGGTACAAAAGAAAGGGCAGGAGCTGACACAAATTCATTTAGAAGAAGGCCCAGATAATCAAGGAAACACTAGTATGATGCAAACAGTGAGCATTTGCATGGAAACAGAAGCGGAGGAGCAACCCCAAATAGATTTTGAGGAAGAAGAGGATATTTTAAGTTGGCTTCATGCCGGCAACTCTTCTTCTTGTTTTGGAATTTTTCTTGATAATCCTGGTACAATTGGAGGCTATGATGAAGACAAAGGAAAGGTCCAGGTTGATGGATTGGGAGAGCCCATCACTGACCACAGAAGGGGCAGGAAGATACCCCTCAAATACAAATTGGAGGAGGATGTGTCAACATCAGATAATGAAGTTTCCAAAGCTAAAAACAAGGTAAAAAATTCTGAGGTTGAATGTTCTTTCCCAATTCAAGAAATCCCCGCAGGATGGATGCAGGACAAGGAGGAAAACATCGAAGTCCAAAATACGCCTACTTATGAAGCAATGCACGAAAAGCTAGTAGAAGAAGACAAGGAAACAGATGCACAAGATGATAATATGGTAACAAGAAATCCGGTCCAAGAAGTACATTTATGCACCCAAAACCATAATCAACCAGTTCTAGTGGCCACTTGGTTGTGGAGCCACCCACAGCTCCTGGAAAAGGTAAAATCATTCTTGACCCAGTATGCAGATGTTTTTGCCTGGCATTATAAAGACTTAGAAGGAGTGCCTGCATCTTATGGAGAGCACAGAATTCCTCTGGTTGAGGGAGCCCGACCCATCAGAGGAAGGAGTTATAGACTTAATCCAAAGTATGCCGAAGCTGTCTATGTGGAAATCCAAAAGATGGAAGATGCAGGAATCATCATTCCTGTGGAACACTCAGAGTGGCTCTCGCCTATGGTTATAGTACCAAAGAAGAATACTAATAAAATCAGAATTTGTGTGGACTTTAGAGCTCTCAACAAGGTGACCATTCCAGATGGGTTCCCCATGCCTTTTGCAGAACAGGTCATTGAAGAAGTGGTTGGGCATGCACTATATAGTTTTATGGATGGCTTCAGTGGCTATAATCAAATATCAATACACCCAGAGGATCGTGAAAAGACTGCTTTTATCACACCGTGGGGAACGTATGTGTATGTAAAAATGCCATTTGGGCTCCGAAATGCTCCGGCCACATTTAACAGAACGATCAATCTCATTTTTGGCCCCTTATTGTTGGAATCACTTAGAATCTTCATGGATGACTTCTCTTCATTTTCAGGATCTCACAAGGAAACTCATCTAGATTGTTTGGACCAGCACCTGAGGCAGCTGCAGAATATTTTCCAAAGATGCAGAGAAACTAAGTTAAAGCTCAATCCAAATAAATGTCATTTCCTTGTGACAGAAGGAACCCTTTTAGGACATGTGGTATCCGCTAAAGGTATGGCCCCAGATCCTGACAAAATTCTCTCTATATTAAAGTTACCTAAACCTAAAACTCCTAAAGAGATCCAGAGTTTTTTGGGGCATACCGGTTATCATAGAAGGTTTATAAAAATGTATGCAGAGATAGCTAGACCTCTGACTAGACTCACAGGTAAAGAAGTACCTTTCAACTGGGAAAAAGAGGAGGAAAAAGCATATCAGACATTAAGGTCACGGTTAGTGTGTGCTCCTATCTTGGTCACCCCGGAGTGGTCAAAAATCTTTCATATACATGTCGATGCCAGTGCATATGCAGTGGGAGCAGTTCTGACTCAACCCAGTGAAGAATTTAAAATGGACATGCCAATTCAATATGCCAGTAGAATCTTGACCAAGGCTGAAAGGAATTACAGTACTACCGAAAGGGAAGCACTAGCAATGGTCTTTGCCGTTCAAAAATTCCGCCATTACTTATTGGGGGTAAAATTTATTATTATATCAGATCACCAACCTCTCAAGTACTTACTCAATAAACCACATGCTACTGGTAGAATATGGAGGTGGTTACTGTTATTCCAAGAGTTTGATTTCTCGGTAATCCATAAGCCAGGAAGAGAGAATGTGATGGCGGATCACTTGTCCAGAATAAATAGGAGGGATCAAATCAGTGGTATCAATGATGATTTCCCTGATGCACACTTGTTTGCTATACAACCTAAGGGATGGTATGATGATATCAAACACTTCATTAATACTGGATTGTATCCAGAAAGTGCTAATGCTGTACTAAGAAAGAGACTGCTTATCAAGAGTAGACCATATACTTTCATTGAGGGTAAACTCTACAGACAGGGCAAGGATGACAGGATTAGGAAATGTTTAGAGGAAGATGAAGTGAGGGAAATACTGCAATTTGCACATGAAGGAACAGGTGGTGGGCACCTTCCAGGGCATATCATGAGCCAGAGAATACTAGAAGCTGGTCTATGGTGGCCTACACTCTTTAGGGATGCAGATGATTGGAGGAAAACATGTGATGTGTGCCAGAGGTGTGGACCTAAACCCACAAAGCAAAGACATTACCCTTTGGTAGTTTCCACTTCTTGGCAGCCCTTTGAGAAGTGGGGATTAGACTTTGTTGGGCCTATATACCCTGCGGCACTTCCAAAAAGGGAAAAGTACTTACTGATAGCCACGGACTACGCAACAAAATGGGCTGAAGCTATTGCATCAACGGACTGCTCTGCACAAACAGTGGCTGACTTTTTGTATTGTAATATCATTTGCAGATTTGGATGCCCGCTTGAAATCTGTACCGATCAGGGTACTCACTTTGTTAACAAAGTACTGCAGGAAATTTCCAACAGGTATCGCATTTTACACAGGACTTCTTGCGCATACTACCCACGAGCTAATGGACAAGCCGAGTCAACGAACAAAGTATTAATTTCAATGTTACGAAAAGAATGCATGTTACAGCCGACCTCTTGGGGGCAGGCCTATCTGGGTACATTATGGGTATACAGACTAGCCTATAAAGAGACTGGGTATTCTCCCTTTCAATTAGTTTATGGCTTGGCTCCTATTGAACCATTTGAATTCATCAGAGGCTCTATAAGAACGGAAAGACTAGAGAAAAATGGGATGGAAGTTCCAGCAAGACTGACTGCTTTGCATAAACTGGAAGAATTGATAATTTTAGCCTCCAAACACTTAGAGGATATTCAAATGAAGAGGAAGGAGAACCATGACAAAAATCTATGGCAAAACAATTTGAAGCCTGGAGATTTAGCCCTGCTACACAGACCACAAATTTCTACTCAAACAAAAGGAAAATGGATCCCTCACTGGGAAGGCCCTTTTCGCATCACGAAGATGCTACAATGGGGTGCTGTGCAATTGGAAACACTGGATGGAGACACCCTACCCTTGGTAAACATCTCCCGACTCAAGGGGTACCACCTAAAGTCATAAACATTGCATTCTCATTTATTTTGTTTCATTAGTGTTTTGGACTGCTTTAATAAATACAATTAATAAGCAAAATGCTCACGCAAGTTTTTGTTGGAACGCCATTTTTGTTATGTTGCTCATTTCATCAATAAAAATCAAGTTTATTTCAGTGTTAAATAAATTAGGTGCCATTTTTTGGATGGCCCTCACTTCTGCACACTCACTTTCATTAATGCCCATTTCTTTGTTCCCACTTGAATGGCTAAGATTCAGAGTTGCATCTCCTCTCTTTTGAGCACCCTTTTATGGTGAACCATTCTTGATTAGGAGGTGCTCCTTCATCCCTCATTGCTATATAATAGGCCTTCTCTTCATTCTTGCTCCCTCCGCATCATTCTATTCTCATCTCCGCACTCTAGCTATGATGGTGAGCTTGGATCTCCGCCACCCCTCAAAGTGCAGGCGTCCGATATGAAGAGCAGTAGAGGTGATCCCCGATTTGAAGAGCAGTGATCCTCCATCCTTCCTCGCCAAGCTATCACCACTCTATCCCTTCAATCTTACCCCATCCGACCCCCCCTCTCTCTCCGATTCACCCGCCACCACCCTCTCCTCCAACCCTCGCCTCCAACCCCCTATCTAACCCCACCCACGGCGCCCCCCCTCTCCAACCCCCTCTCTATCCCCCCTTGCCTCACCCCGACGCACCCCGCTCAGCACGACCCCTCTCCGCCCCCCTCAACACCCAACCAACCCCCCTCTCCGACACCAAGCGCCCCCCCCTCTCCAACCCCCTCTCTATCCCCCCTTGCCTCACCTCGACGCACCCCGCTCAGCACCCCCCTCTCCCCCCTCTCCGACACCAGGCGCCTCCCCTCTCCAACCCCCTCTCTATCCCCCCTCGCCTCACCCCGAGGCACCCCGCTCAGCACGCCCCTCTCCGCCCCCTCAACACCCAACCAACCCCCCTCTCCGACACCAAGCCCCCCCCCTCTCCAACCCCCTCTCTATCCCCCATCGCCTCACCCCGACGCACCCCGCTCAGCACCCCCCTCTCCGCCCCCCTCAACACCCCCCCTCCTAACCCCGCTCAGCACGACCCCTCTCCGCCCCCCTCAACACCCAACCAACCCCCCCCTCCGACCCCGCTCTACACCCAGCGCCTCCCCTCTCCGACACCAGGCGCCTCCCCTCTCCAACCCCCTCTCTATCCCCCCTCGCCTCACCCCGACGCACCCCGCTCAGCACGCCCCCTCTCCGCCCTCCTCAACACCCAACCAACCCCCCTCTCCGACACCAGGCGCCTCCCCTCTCCAACCCCCTCTCTATCCCCCCTCGCCTCACCCCGACGCACCCCGCTCAGCACGACCCCTCTCCGCCCCCCCTCAACACCCAACCAACCCCCCTCTCCGTCACCAAGCGCCCCCCCCTCTCCAACCCCCTCTCTATCCCCCATCGCCCCACCCCGACGCACCCCGCTCAGCACCCCCTCTCCGCCCCCCTCAACACCCCCCCTCCTATCCCCGCTCAGCACGACCCCTCTCCGCCCCCCTCAACACCCAACCAACCCCCCCCCTCCGCCCCGCTCTACACCCAGCGCCCCCCTCTCCAACCAAACCCCCTCTCCGCCCCCTCAACACCCAACCAACCCCCCTCTCCGACACCAAGCGCCCCCCCTCTCCAACCCCCTCTCTATCCCCCCTTGCCTCACCCCGACGCACCCCGCTCAGCACGACCCCTCTCCGCCCCCCTCAACACCCAACCAACCCCCCTCTCCGACACCAAGCGCCCCCCCCTCTCCAACCCCCTCTCTATCCCCCATCGCCTCACCCCGACGCACCCCGCTCAGCACCCCCCTCTCCGCCCCCCTCAACACCTCCCCCTCCTAACCACGCTCAGCACGCCACCTCTCCGCCCCCCTCAACACCCCCCTCCTAACCCCCCTCAGCACGCCCCCTCTCCGCCAACCTCAACACCCAACCAACCCCCCTCTCCGACACCAAGCTATCACCACTCTATCCCTTCAATCTTACCCCATCCGACCCCCCCTCTCTCTCCGATTCACCCGCCACCACCCTCTCCTCCAACCCTCGCCTCCAACCCCCTATCTAACCCCACCCACGGCGCCCCCCCTCTCCAACCCCCTCTCTATCCCCCCTTGCCTCACCCCGACGCACCCCGCTCAGCACGACCCCTCTCTGCCCCCCTCAACACCCAACCAACCCCCCTCTCCGACACCAAGCGCCCCCCCCTCTCCAACCCCCTCTCTATCCCCCCTTGCCTCACCTCGACGCACCCCGCTCAGCACCCCCCTCTCCCCCCTCTCCGACACCAGGCGCCTCCCCTCTCCAACCCCCTCTCTATCCCCCCTCGCCTCACCTCGACGCACCCCGCTCAGCACGCCCCTCTCCGCCCCCTCAACACCCAACCAACCCCCCTCTCTGACACCAAGCCCCCCCCCTCTCCAACCCCCTCTCTATCCCCCATCGCCTCACCCCGACGCACCCCGCTCAGCACCCCCCTCTCCGCCCCCCTCAACACCCCCCCTCCTAACCCCGCTCAGCACGACCCCTCTCCGCCCCCCTCAACACCCAACCAACCCCCCCCTCCGACCCCGCTCTACACCCAGCGCCCCCCTCTCCGCCCCCTCAACACCCAACCAACCCCCCTCTCCGACACCAAGCGCCCCCCCCTCTCCAACCCCCTCTCTATCCCCCCTTGCCTCACCCCGACGCACCCCGCTCAGCACGACCCCTCTCCGCCCCCCTCAACACCCAACCAACCCCCCTCTCCGACACCAAGCGCCCCCCCCTCTCCAACCCCCTCTCTATCCCCCATCGCCTCACCCCGACGCACCCCGCTCAGCACCCCCCTCTCCGCCCCCCTCAACACCCCCCCTCCTAACCCCGCTCAGCATGACCCCTCTCCGCCCCCCTCAACACCCAACCAACCCCCCCCTCCGACCCCGCTCTACACCCAGCGCCTCCCCTCTCCGACACCAGGCGCCTCCCCTCTCCAACCCCCTCTCTATCCCCCCTCGCCTCACCCCGACGCACCCCGCTCAGCATGCCCCCTCTCCGCCCTCCTCAACACCCAACCAACCCCCCTCTCCGACACCAGGCGCCTCCCCTCTCCAACCCCCTCTCTATCCCCCCTCGCCTCACCCCGACGCACCCCGCTCAGCACGACCCCTCTCCGCCCCCCCTCAACACCCAACCAACCCCCCTCTCCGTCACCAAGCGCCCCCCCCCCCTCTCCAACCCCCTCTCTATCCCCCATCGCCCCACCCCGACGCACCCCGCTCAGCACCCCCTCTCCGCACCCCTCAACACCCCCCCTCCTATCCCCGCTCAGCACGACCCCTCTCCGCCCCCCTCAACACCCAACCAACCCCCCCCCTCCGCCCCGCTCTACACCCAGCGCCCCCCCCTCTCCAACCAAACCCCCTCTCCGCCCCCTCAACACCCAACCAACCCCCCTCTCCGACACCAAGCGCCCCCCCTCTCCAACCCCCTCTCTATCCCCCCTTGCCTCACCCCGACGCACCCCGCTCAGCACGACCCCTCTCCGCCCCCCTCAACACCCAACCAACCCCCCTCTCCGACACCAAGCGCCCCCCCCTCTCCAACCCCCTCTCTATCCCCCATCGCCTCACCCCGACGCACCCCGCTCAGCACCCCCCTCTCCGCCCCCTCAACACCCCCCCCTCCTAACCCCGCTCAGCACGACCCCTCTCCGCCCCCCTCAACACCCAACCACCCCCCCCGTCCGCCCCGCTCTACACCCAGCGCCCCCCCTCTCCAACCAAACCCCCTCTCCGACACCAAGCGCCCCCCCTCTCCAACCCCCTCTCTATCCCCCCTTGCCTCACCCCGACGCACCCCGCTCAGCACCCCCCTCTCCCCCCTCTCCGACATCAGGCGCCTCCCCTCTCCAACCCCCTCTCTATCCCCCCTCGCCTCACCCCGACGCACCCCGATCAGCACGCCCCCTCTCCGCCCCCCTCAACACCCAACCAACCCCCCTCTCCGACACCAAGCGCCCCCCCCCTCTCCGCCCCCCTCAACACCCAACCAACCCCCCCTCCGACCCCGCTCTACACCCAGCACCCCCCTCTCCGCCCGCCTCAACACCCCCCCTCCTAACCACGCTCAGCACGCCACCTCTCCGCCCCCCTCAACACCCCCCCTCCTAACCCCCCTCAGCACGCCCCCTCTCCGCCCACCTCAACACCCAACCAACCCCCCTCTCCGACACCAAGCACCCCCTACTAAACCCGCTCACCGCCCCCCTCTCCGCCCCCCTCAACACCCTCAACAACCCCTCCTAACCCAGCTCACCGCCGCCCTATCCGCCCCATCCTCTTCAACCCATCGATTCCCCTCCCCCTGCATAGGCTTTCTTTGGTTCCACTTCTTCTCCCTAATTCAATCAATGGCGGACCCCGCTCCAGGTGCTCGTTCCAATCCTAACTCCGCAATTCCCTCTGACCATCCCAATCCACCTCTTCCCTCATCGGCAGAACAATCTGTTCAAGCTACTCCAACACCTCCTACGGCCCTTGATCTTCCCATTTATTCCATACACTCTGATTCCACCGACCTTTATTCCCCACCGCCCCTACCGCACCCTCCTTCTCCTTCCCAAACTATGTCTCATTCATCCCACCCATCTTCACCAACCGGGGATTATATGCGCCTATTTCTCCCACCTGACTTAAACCTGCAAATCCGAATGCATCTATCCCTACCTACCATTGCCCTTCGTCAAATGTTTTCCATTGAGGATCTTCAGCAGGCGGGCTTGTGGGGCTTGGCTAATGTTTTCTTCAATAACCCCGCCAGTTTTACCCAGGTTTATGAAGCTATCCGCCTCTTCCCTCATTTTAGAACCGGCACTCTCTTCATCCCAGACATTGCCGCCAGTATTGGGTCTCCCCTAATAAATTTTCGTGCTCCCCCTTTCCTATACTCTGGACTGACCGCCTCAGCCACTATTGCCTTTTGTACCACACATTTTCAAAGTAATGCTCGGTTTTCGCTCCGCATGACCACCCTTCTCAATGCGTTCATCTTTTTCTTCTTACTACGCAGTCAAACCTCTTCGCTTCCCTGGTCAGATATTCGTATCGCCGATCCGCTTTTCTGCTTTCTCCATAGCCGTCCTTACCCTTACGCAACCCTCATTTATAGTTCCTTGACTTTGCGCTCCCGTCGACTCCGCGGAGCTATCTCTAGAGGCTCTCATGCATTTTCCATCTATTCTGCGCCCTTCTTAGCTTGGCTCTATCACATTCCCGCACAATCTGCACACAATATTGCTTATCTCCCTTCCCAACCTGGACCGTCCATTGCTCCATCTCCCTCCCCCCCTCTGATCTCAATCGACTCAGCTTTCGCATCAACACCCGCATCCGCACCCCCTGATGTAACCTCCTTCCCTCCCTAATCTTCTTCACCTATCCCTCCTGCATCCACCGCTTCTCCATTCATGACTCCTCCCCCTGATGTAACCTCCTTCCCTCCCCAATCTTCTTCACCTATCCCTCCTGCATCCACCGCTTCTCCATTCATGACTAATCCCCCTGATGTAACCTTCTTCCCTGCCCAATCTTCTTCACCTCTCCCTCCTGCATCTACCAGCTCTCCGTTCATGACTACTCCCCCTCACGTCCCCTCCTTCACTACCCAATCTTCTTCCCCTTTCCCTCCTGAATCTACCACTTCTCCGTCCATGCCTACCCCTCCCCTTATCCCCAGACCTCCCCTCTTTTCAGCTTCAAAGCCCCTCATTCAAACGCAGCTCAACCCTCAACACCCCACCTGTATGCCCCCGGTTCCTCCAAATTCAACCTCACCCCCTATCCTTAATGTTCCTGGTCAACCACTTCCCTCTCCCCATACTTCCCTTCCCAATGCATCTTCCGCTTCAACCCTTCCTCCTCCTCCGCCGGTTATTCCCCCTTCCCCTCCCCCTCCTGCTCCAACAGCCACTCCCCCTCCGCAGTTTGACCTCCCATCAACCCCTTCCTTTTTGCAATTACTCCAGGACGCGAGTGTAGTCGCTCTCGGCAATGCTCAGGCCTCCCAGATTTCCTTGGATTCGGTATCGGCCGCCGCTTCGGTTCATCAACAATATATCTCTACAATAGAAAACATCAATCGCATGGCCAACTCTCAATGGCACTCGCTCAACGAAACGGCGCGATTGCTCAAAGCAGAGCGAGATCATTATCGCGATATGGCCGACTCTGCGTTAAAAGCCTTAGAAGATCTTCAGAACCGCTCCAACTTAGGGCTTTGTGCTAATGCTGCATGCAGACGTATCCGCCGGGAAAGGGATCATCTTAGGCAATGCCTTAGTTCGCTTCAGCATACGATTGAACAAGCTTCTGCTCCTTTGCCCTCCTCTCCATCAACCTCGGCTCAGAATCTCAATCAACCCGCACAATAATTTGCCATCCACGGTCCCCTCCATTGCTCATTCCATTCCTAATCATTGTTCTTAGCTTTCGTTATCGCTCTCTCAATAAATTTCCAATCCCGTTGCAATCTCAATAATTCTTGTAGGCGCTTTATACTTTTTCTTACTTAAATAATATTCACACCCTTTCACTATTTTTTTTCCTCAGTTTTGTTGTTTTCATGTCTGGATCTTTGCAATTTCTCAGTTTTTGTATTGCTGTTGTCTCTCCGGGACGGAGAGATCTTTAGGTGGTGGGCATCTGTAGAGCCCTAACCGGTTGAAACTAAAGGTGCAAAGTATTTCTTCTCGTAAGGTTCAAAGGATGAATTTAAAATCTTAAGGTGCAAAAGTAAAGAATTAAAAGGAAAGGTGAAGGTGGAAGGCCGCGTACGCAAAGGTGGAAATAGGCCGCCCAATCAAATTTTTATTTTAAAAGTCACTCTTGTTCTAAAGTCACTACAGGACAAAGTAGCGAATCGTTGAGGACCAGTTCAAAAAGACAATCTTGGGACATTGAAAGGACACCAAGATTGTATTGCAGTTAGAGTGCGCGAACCGGCGGACTCTCAACAAAAAAGAAGGACAAAGGCTATTCTTAGACATGGAGAGCTAGGAGCAAGGGAGAGCTTCAGAGGAAGCAAGAGAGGAAGCAAGAAGAGCCTCCAGTGTGCGACGACATTCAAGAGTGCAAGAGGTGTCAAGAGGAAAGTGTGCAGAGAAGGCGGGGTGGATTCCAAGAGTCCCAAGGTCTATTGCGTGTGTGCGCCGTGATACCAATTCCTTAGCTTGGCGGAAGCTTAGTGCAAGGTGTGCACAAGGGAAGCGGGAAGCAAGTGAAGGATTGGTGCAGGAGAGGCCGCTGCTAGAGGACTTGAGATAATTGGTCTTCAGTAATTGATATTCTCTGAAGTTGTATTTAGTCATTGATTAGACTGTGCGCAGTCATTGTAATTGTTGAAAGATAATCAATATTCAAGGTTTCCATTTCCATCATCTCTCTTTTTTCTCCTACAAACCCTCAAACTCCTTCTTGTCCACGAATCCCCAACAATCATTAACAAAAAATTAACCAGAAAATCGCAATCCTGTGAAGAGAATCGTATTTTTCTGATTTTCCAGTTTTTAGCAATTTTTTTATTTCCTTCCACTTGGTGTCCCTTACTCTTAACAACAACACTTCATTCCAACTTCCTAAGGATAAAAGAAATTTGTTTGAATGTTTTAATGAATTTTATGAATTTTTTTAGTATTTTGCCCTAAATTAAGGTAAACACTTCACTTAGGGTTTCTTGTTTGGTGATCTATTGATCCTGTATTCCCTGATTGGTTATACTCCTTTATGCTTTGCTATCAAAACAATTCATGAGCAAAACTTCCCAAAGAAAAATGTGCTAAGAAGTGCAAATATCAATTTTTGCAAAGATAAACTCAAACATTTTTCTTTTGAAGATGCAAATAAACTTTTTCTCAAGATTATTGCTTTGACTTGGTTAACAAATGGATCCTATCTACTTGCATCTAGCTACTTTACTTGACTTTTCTCAATGCAATCATGTCATCTTCCCAAGATCAACAATTTTGCTTGGTACTTGGTCAAAAAGCACTCTACAATTGCAAAGATAGACACATTTTACCTTATCTTCAGCTTTCTTGATTCAGTTTTTTTTCACATACCTGCACTTTACTTCCAAAAAATGATCAACTATCAATTTGCAAGAATTTCAACACTTCTTATTCTCAAAAGATTATCTATTGCTTTCTTTTCCCAAAAGACAAACAACAAAAAAAAAATCTACCATTTCATGTTTCCATTTCTTGATTAAAGAGTATTACCTTTTCAATGTGTTCAATACCATCAACAATAGAAGATCCAGCAAGGTCCAACTTTAATGAAGCTTTTGCTATACTCCCCGGCAACGGCGCCAAAAAATGTTTGTTGTTCTTTGGAGTTGTCCTCTCCAATCATTTAGCATAAAGAATCAACAATACATCTTATATTTGTCAATCGTGGAAGTATATAAGAGACCACAGCCCCTTCTAGATGATAGAATCCAAGAAATGAGAGAAAACTGGCTAGATTTCTGAGAAATAATGAAGATGAAGAGGAATTTCTAGGGTTTGGATTATCTTGAGCAATACTCCATCATTTTCAATAATCTTGGTATCTAAAGTGTGTTATTTTCTCAGCAAAACACAATCATAAAGTCAAAACTCAAAAATGATACATGTAACCTTCAGACGAGACAATCGCGATTCTGTAAAATCTGACGATTTTCATCTCCAGCACCATTCTTCATCAATTTCTCACTCAACACATCACTAATCAACTCTCTTCATACACATTCATCAGAAATACACAATAGAAGCTTGCAAATCTCCATGGATACACATAGAATAGACTCAACAAATCAAAGAAATTCACACAGAAGGAAGAATCACAATTTTCTATAGGAAACTCTCTCTCTTTGCTTGGATAGCATCAATTACAAATAACCAACCTCTTCAAAAATAGAGGAAATTGTCTTTTATACATTTTCAAGTGTCCCCTTTTCACACTTGAATTTTGGTCCTTTCCTCTTCTAATCTAAAAATATGCTATCTAGGAGTTTCCAAAAATTCTAGAAAAAATACATATGATTCTAATCTACATGAGGAAGACTCTTCCTCATTTTTACATTATTTGTATAATTATTTTTACAATTTTTTGGCATTTTACAATTATTTTTCCATAAAAAATACTTCTTCTAACAGGGACAACATAACTAAGGATGCTACTCAGGAAGAACTTATAGATAACATTATAAACAGGCATCTAGTGAAGGAGGTTCAGTTGGGCAACAAGGATCAACCGCGTCCCATTTCAATAGCCACATGGATAGGGAATCATCGGGAGGTGCTCTTAAAGGTAACATCTTTCATGAAATCATTTGCAGATATCTTTGCTTAGCACTACAAGGATTTGGAAGGAGTACCACCTAGTTACAAAGAGCACAGAATCACTCTCATCGAAGGAGAAAAACTAATGAGAGGTAAGAGTTATAGGCTAAATCCTAAATATACTAAAGCTGTTTACTTGGAAATTTAGAAAATGGAAGATGTAGGAATTATCATCCTTGTGGAGCATTCAGAATGGCTATCTCCTATGGTAATTGTTCCAAAGAAAAACACTAACAAGATTAGAACATGTGTGGACTTTAGAGCATTGAACAAGGTCACCATCCTAGATGGATTTCCAATGCCATTTGCTGAACAGGTCATAGAAGAAGTAGCTAGAGATACATTTCATAGCTTCATGGATGGATTCAGTGGATATAATCAAATATCCATCCACCCTGAGGATCGAGAAAAGCTACATTCATCACACCTTGGGGAACTTTTGGAGCATTGCTGCTAGAGTCTCTCAAAATTTTCATGGATGATTTTTCATCCTTTTCAGGTACTTATGCAGAGACTCCGTTGGATTTTTAGAAAAGCATCTGATTCAATTACAACAGGTTTTTAAGAGGTGCAGAGAAACAAAGTTGAAATTGAACCCAAAAAAATGCCATTTTCTAGTGACTGAAGGTACCCTCCTGGGACATGTGGTATCTTCCAAAGGTATGGCACCTGACTGAGACAAAATAAAAGCTATACTAAAGTTACCTAGACCTAAATCTCCAAATAGATTCAAAGTTTTTTAGGACATACAGGCTACCACAAGAGGTTTATTAAGATATATGCAAATATAGCCAAGCCATTGGCTAGGCTTACACGTAAGGAAGTACCTTTTAAGTGGGAAGAAGAGGAGGAAAAATTGTATCAAACATTAAGGTCAAGGTTAGTAGCTGCTCCCAATCTGATCACACCAGAGTGGTTAAAACTTTTTCATATACATGTAGATGCCAGTGCATATGCAGTGGGGGCAGTTTTGACTCAACACAGTGAAGAATACAAACTGGGCAGAACAATTCAGTATGCCAGTGGAATTTTGACCAGGGCTCAAAGAAATTATTGCACCACAGAAAGGGAGGCCTTAGCCATGGTTATGTTGTACAAAAGTTTTTTCATTACTTGTTGGGAGTGAAATTTGTTATCATAACTGATCATCAACCACTCAAATATCTACTAAACAAACCACACGTGACTAGTAGGGTATGGAGGTGGTTACTTTTGTTCCAAGAATTTGATTTTTCTGTAGTCCACAAACCAGGTAGAGAAGATGTTATGGCGGACCATCTATCCATGATCAATGCCAAGGATCAAGCGATTGGAGTAAACGATGATTTTCTTAATGCCAATTTGTTTGTTGTACAAGCCAAGGGTTGGTATGATGACATCAACAAATTTTCTTAACGCTAGATTGTATCCAAAAAAGGCAAGCTCGGTGCAAAAGAAGAGGCTACTAATCAAGAGTAGACCATTTACTATTATTCAAGGCAAACTGTATAGATATGGGAAAGATGGTTGTTTGGGGAAATGCATAGAGGAGGAAGAGACATGGGATATCCTAGCAAAAGCACAGGAAGGCCCAGGTGGTGGGCACCTTCCAGGTCACATCATGGGCCAAAGAATTCTAGATGCAGGAACCCACAAAGCAGAGAAACAACCCACTAATAGTATCTATCAATTGGAAACCATTTGAGAAGTGGGGATTGGATTTTGTAGGGCCTATATATCCTCCTTTTCCAAATAGAGATAAATATTTATTGATTGCCACAGACTATGCAACAAAGTGGGCTGAACCCATTGCTTCACTAGATTGCATAACATAGAGAGTTGCTAATTGTTTATTCAGCCAAATATTCTGTAGGTTTGGGTGCCCCTTGGAGATCTGCATGGACCAGGAACACACTTTGTGAATAAGATTTTTATCACCTTTTGGATTCCTTGGAGGATTTGTTCATGTACTTGTATGGAGTAGAACACTATTTGCATAAGGAATGTTGGACTATTCAAAAAAAAAAACACACACATACACTACCCTCCATCCCCTACCCTCTCTTCTCCCCTCCTTTTTAGCCCCCCCCCTTCCCCCCTCCCTTCCCCCCCTGTCCCACCCCGCCCTACCACCCGCAATGCTGCCTGCCCCCCTACCCCCCACACATGTGAGGTGGAGAAGTGGGATCCTTCGTGGGCTTCCAGGAAGTGGGAAGAGTTATCTTGCCAAAGCCTTGAGGGATGTGGAGGTAATGAATGGAGGAAGTGCCCCACGCATTCATTCTATGGATGATTACTTCACATGTGAGGTGGAGGAGGAATTCATAGAGAAGGGCTCCAGCAGGTTGAAGAAGAAAGTGGTGAAACAGGTGATGGAGTACTGTTATGAACCATAAATGGAAGAAGCCTACCATGCGAGTATGCTCAAAGCTTTCAGAAGACATTGGAAGAGGGCATGTTCAAATTTGTCATTGAGATCCAAGTATGAAGCATATGTCCTTTGAAGCTTCTTACTGTGATGTGAAGGGCTGTGCTGCTAGGAATGTTCATAATTTTACAGAACAACAAATACAATCCATGTCAGAATCCTCACTTTGATTGAAGATGGATGTCTCGTCTCTTTTTTGAGTTGATGACTTAAACACACAAGACATCATAGAGGTAGATATGGATGCTGATGATATGGGCCATGATCCAGAGGGAGATGGAGAGGAAAACAAGAAAAGTGAGAATCATACTTTGTTATTTAATGCAAAGGAGCCAAATGTTTTGGAGATAGATGGGGAGACAAAGGTGATGATAATGAGGAGATGCCTTTCCCTAAGGGAAAACTAGATCTGTCTTCTATACATTCTGCAAGCCCCCTACCCTCTCAAACCCCCCCTTTTTTCTCCCCCCACCCCCCTTCCCCCCCTCCTCCCTCCCCCCGCACTCCCCCTCCCTTTTCCCCCCATGTCCCGCCCCCCCCCCCGCCACACTCCCCACCTCGCCCCCCGCCATGCTCCCTGCCCCACCCCCCGCAATGCTCCCCACCCTGCCCCCCACCCGGCCCCCTGTTCTTATACAATATCGAGCCTAAGATTCTTCCAAGCCCTTGGTTTTGTCATTTGCTGCAGTGTTCCTCTGTTCTTTAGCTCATCCAAATGTCTCCTCATCTCATCCTCGGAGACACAAGCAGCTGGTGATGGTGATGCCTTCAATGTAACAGAAGCAATAGGTAGCATAGATGTAATGTGGGGCATCGTGAAGGAGGGAAGGCAAGCCGAAACCTCGAGGCCTTGGTTGTCGATGATATGCTGCATCAATGAATTGGCCTTATCCTTTGGAGTCGATAGAGAGGTGCTACCTGCCATCTGCCCCCCGCAACACTGCCTCCGCCCCATAATGCTCCCCACCCCTCCTTTCTCATCCCCCCCTTTCTCATCCCCCCCTTTCTCATCCCCCTCTTTCCCCCCTGTCCCCCCTCCATTTTCCACCCTGCGTCCCACCCCGCCCCCCGCCACACTCCCCGCCCCGCCCCCTGCAATGCACCCTACCGCATCCCCCCCAATGCTCCCCGCCCCTCCCCCCCCCCTTTCTCATCCTCCCTCGCCTCCCCTCCCTTTTCCAACTCGCGTCCCGCCCTGCCCCCCCACACTCCTCGCCCCTCCCCTCGCAATGCTCCCCTCCCCCCCTTCTCATCCCCCCCCCCTTCCCCCCTCCCTTTTCCACCCCACGTCTCGCCCCGACCCCCGCCACACTCCCAGCCCTGCCCCCCCCCCCCCCCAACGCTCCCCTCCCCCCCCCCTCCCACACCCCTCCCTTGCCTATATAAGGCCATTAGAACAATGTTAACCAACTGCAATTCTATGGATTTCTTTTATGGTGAGTTCTCCTACCCCCCACCAACAACCCCCCATCCCCCCTAATCATAGGACTCTTTTTCTTTTTCTTTTTATTTTGTTTTCCCCTGGTTTTCTCATTTCTCTTTTTGTAGAACTCCGATTTGGGTACTTTTGGAGTGGTTTTTAGGGTTTTTAGACATGAGTATTCGGATTTTGGGATTATTTTGGCCTAATGTTTTTATCCTCGGATTGTTTATAGCATGCCTCTGATGCTTTGGTCTTTAGGTTACATACTTCTTACGCACTTACTCACCTTGAGATAGTTTTCATTTCAAAACTTCCCTCCCTTGCATTTCCTCTTTCCTCATTTACCTCACCCTCTTATTGATGAATGCTTGTCTCCATGATTTCAGCATTCGATCCTATAGCCTTTCACCTTTGTATAGCAGCATGGTTTCTTCTGCACCACAGTAGGCTTCCTCCAGGGCTACAGATTTGGAGCTCCCTCCCTCCGCCCTAGGTCTTGCTCGGCCAAAGCTCCAAGTATTTTTTGACCACCCACACCCTACACAGGTGATTGGACCACATGCACATTTTCCAGTCCCGGCCCACCCACCTAGTATACTCTACCGTCCCATTGCTCCCACCTTTTCTGGGCCATCATTATCCGACTCATCCATCTATAGTCCTTCATGTCTTCCACCTAGCCTCACCTTCCCACCACCTTCCATGGGTTGGCCTACACTTTCGCCTTCCCTTACTATGCCTGCCATGAGTGAGTCACATTATGCATCTTCACATCGCATATCATTACGGACTCTAGATTTCCCGGTTCCCTCTACCTCCCTTTATCTACGCCTTCACCTCGCTCTCCCAGAGCCATCCCTCTTTGACCTCTTGAATGAGGATTACCTGTTGCAGGAAGGGATTCATCGCTTGGCTTCGATCATGTGGTCGGAGCCAAAGGGTTGCGATGTTTATTTGGCCCTCACATCATTCCCCACTTTCCCTTCAGGGACACTATCCACCTAGACCATTGCACCTTGTATTCATTCTTTAGTCACGATCACATATAGACCACCTCCATTCCTTTATTCAAGCATCTCTAAAGGTGAGAGTATAGCATTTTGTACTCGCATGTTTAGCGTACCCACAACATCCCCTAGGATGGTACAGTTGTTGAGAGCTTTCACGTTCCATTTCCTTTTCTGTAGCCCTTCTTCACACCAGACTCTTAGTGACATTCGTATAGCTGATCCATTGTACTTCTTTGTACATGGGAGACTTTATCCATATGCGTCCCTCATGTATGGTTCATTCCAGCTTTGCTGGCGATGCTTCCACGAAGCACTACAGCACGGTTCTAGATGTGCACGACATCGCATCCCCCACGCCCATTAGGCTTCCCCCTCCTCCTTCATCCACTCAGTCCATTTGTCGTGTTCGACCTAGGATTGGAGCCTACTCCCCAGACATAGTGCTCGTCGGTCCTCCTGTGCAGCAGCTAGCCCCACCATCCACTCAGTCCACACATTTGCCACCATCCCCTCCTATTTCCATCGACTCCACCTCCACTTTGCACACCCATTCCCCACCTAATCAGTCTCCGCCTCGTCACTCCATAACTGTCTCCTCACAGCCCTCACCACCGATCCCTCTGCATGGCGATGCGGCACCATCCTCGGCGGATCCACCCTTCCTCGACCTACTCAAGGATGCGAGCACCGTAGCATTGGATGGAGAAGATGCAGCACACATCACACTAGATTCGGTTACCGTGACGACTGCACTACATCAGGAGTATGCCTCTCTAATTGAGCACATACATGCTTTAGCAACCGCCCAGTGGTAGTCCTCTCCAAAAACATCCATGGCATAGCTTACGACTTATGGGGTGTAGTTAATTACACGAGGGCAAGAAGCACTTTGGCTATAAAGAACGTAGCTCTAGAATGTGTTTTCCAGGCCGGCACTATCGTAAGACACGAAGATCCCCACCAAGACTGAATGCCATCACCAAAAGTGCATTATCGATTGTTGTGCACAGTGGTCGCTCATGACTAGATCTTTCTTTCTCACTATCTCCTCATTTTTTATTCAGTGTGAAATCATCTACAAGTGAGAGCACTTGCACAGGGGCACACATGAAATGTTCCTATATCATTGAACAATGGTGCAACTTGTTTTCTTCACCTCTTTCTTTACTACATAAGACTTCGCACTCTCTCAGTATCAGATTGATCGAATGTGACAAACTCCAGACAAGACAGGTGTGAGCATTCACCTTCATCAAGCTCTTTCTTTTATGTGGTTATACTAGTGTGAGGCTTGCGTAGCCAAAACCCCCATCTTTTGTGTCATCAACTACTCTACTTTAATGTGACCAAGAAAGGTGAACATCTGTAGAAGCTCTCTGATATCTGATTAGCATTGCATCTTCTAACACTTCAACTTCATAGAATCTGGCATGAACAACCATGTCGCTCTTTTTCTCTCTCTCTCTCACCCATGTTGTAGAGGACGAACCTTCTCTATGTTGGTGTTGCCCATTTCTCACCACCCTCATGCACTTCACAGAGGCGAGAGCAACTCTCTACCATGAGATAGACAAATCTGCCTGTTGGTGACTTTGGAGCAATCTCTAAATGTTGGTGACTTTGGAGCAATCTTTAAATGGATGTGTAGCGTTGTTGAAGAACATGTTTAATTCTTGGTATAGTTTTGCACCTCCAACTATGCTACTCCTCCATCCTCTTGGCAATCTCTTGATCTCCATTGATAATGCTTATAAGCATTTGTTATTATGATGATGGAATCACAAAAATGAAAGACTATGAACTATGGTGCTCAAAAGAACTTGATATTGAAGATTAACTAAGGATGATAATAAAAAAAAGACTATGATAAGAAAAAAAATGGAAAAGTGCTTAGAAGCACTCTTATTGAAGAAAATATGGGAGGGAGGGATTAAGAAGGACATATATGCTAATGATGAAGATAACAAAAAACATAACTCAAAAAGGAAAACAATTAACCTATGCTCTGATACCATGTTGAAATGAAAGAAAAAACTCCTAATCTATTATTAATTATACATTAATTAAACTAAGGGAAAAATAACAAAACATGATGAATGAAACATTAATTAAACTAAGGGAAAAATAAGAAAACATGATGAATGAATTAAAATAGAAATGACTTACTATTGAGCCCATCAAAGCACATATTAGTCAAATTCAATAGGGTCAAAGTCAAATGGTCAATGTCAAAAGATCAAAGTCAAAGTGATCAAAAGTCAACATGGTCAAAGTCAAGGCATTCAAAGTTCAGTGGTCAAGGTGCAAATGTAGTGCACAATCAATTGTTCATAAAGTGATGGTTTGTAGAAAGTTGCATGCAGGTTGCAAATTGTGTTTCTGTAAGGTTCAATAGGAGGTTTTGAAAGTGTTTGGAAGGTTCAAGTGAACCCCCCTTTTTTAGTACACAACTGAACAAATAAAGGAAAATGTGTGAAGTTATGTGAAGAGGAAGCACACGGACAAAAGTGGAAGTATAGCCCCTCATTTAAAATTGTCTATTGTCCTAAATTCACTACAAGACAAAATAGGGATTCATTGGTTGTTGGGCACACCTTGGAGACAATCTTGGGACATACAAGTGAGGGCCAAGATGCTATGGGATCTAGGAGCGTACGTGAACTGACACCCAAGGGAAGGAGTATTCTTGGTTGGACTAAGCTAGCGTGAGGAATTCTAGAGCAAGAGGGAGAAGAGGACACATTGAGAGAGAGTGTGCGTAACACAAAGAGCCATTGCAAGGTGCAAGAAGAGTGACTTAGATTGCATGCAGAGAAAGTGAAGCAAGGAACATCAAGAGCTCCAAAGTCCCATTGAAAGTGCACGTCGACAGAAGGTGTCCATCCCTCCCCTTATTGTAAGCTTGGTGCAAGGTGTGCACAAGGCAAGCTTGGAGAAGGTGGAGGCCTGGTGCAGAGGTCGGTGGCAGAAACTAAGTACTTTGTAATCTTGTTTCATGAGCATTATTTAGTCTTTGGCATATTGCGTAGAGCATTTGGCTTATGAATAAGCTTGTATTCTTCTCTTCCTAATTGATCAGAAGCTTTCGGTGTCACTAATACTCTTGTTTTCACTCTCCATGCTCCTACAAACACTCAAGTTCCTTTCTGCACAAGAACTCCCCAACACTTACATACAATGCTTTATGAGCATGAAGACTCCATGAGGAGAGTGAGGGCACTCTTGCCAAGATCTTGAGTGAATGAGCTTTTGAGGAGTGAAGGGAGGCCTTGCTTATATGGAGTTTGGGAGAATTCCCTTGCATTTGGTATGTATGTGCATGCATGAGAATGAAAGTATACTCGGACAAAAGGTGGAGCATGGAACTCTCAACAACTTGTAGATCTTCTATCTGGAATACTACCAGCCCAATTTGCATCAGTGTTTCCATGAACCTGCAAATCTACACCAACTTCATAAAACAATGCATAATCCAAAGTAACACTCACATAGTGTAGAGTGCACCTCAAAGCATCTAAATTTTGTTGATATATTTAGGCAGTGATGTGTGTGAACACTCTAGGATTGTTGGGGCACTTTTTTCCCTCTTTAGGAGGTTTTTCCCCCCAACTTGTATATACGCCTATTGCCTTAATGGGCTACTTATCTTTGTACATTCTAGTGGTAATACATTCATTATTGTGTGTTGAGCTCCAAGCTTCTTCTTGTTCCTTGTGTTGTTCGTGTGCTTTCGCAGACATCTAACTCCAAAAACTGGTATCAGAGAAGGTCGCCACTTCATCTAGGGCATCGTTGACACCTCTCCATTTGTAGTCTCAAAATTGCATGAATTTTGGTGAGCATACTCAGCATGTTTTCAAGATCAAAATTGCTTCGCTCTGTGGTGCCGAAATCGCGATCTGCGCTTGTTTCAACCTCCGAAACCATTATCCTAGTGCTTGTGCACGCCATTTCATCTTTTTGTGCCAAAGGTACATACCAGTTTCGGTTCGCCAGTATAAGCATCTTGAAGTCTGCTACAGGTTTAGTAGAATTTATCTGGGCAATTTTGTTCAACTTTTTGAGATACAATCAATTTTTTGCATCAAGGTATTTTAGTCATCGGCCATGCTAAAAGCACTGATGTATTTCGTATGTTGGTTGTTGAGGATAAGTTGGATGGTACCAACTACCCATTGTGGACTTATATGATGCGACATGTAGCAGTTGCAAAAGGATTGAAGAACATTGTGCAGGGAGTTGAAAAACGTCCTATCACACCTGCAACTATTACAATTGCAGGTACTGAAGCTGATGCAGAAGGTGTCAAAGATGATGATATTCTCCATATTCTTGTTTTTGCTACGATTTTTGCCGCACCTATTGCAGAGCAAATTCGTTGGGCTGGCAGAGATGCCCAGACACATGCATTGATATCTTTTTCTATCAAACGTCTAATTATTCCTCACATTCGGTCTTGGATACACTTACCACATTGTACCAAGCTAGGAATGAGTCTCGTGTTGCTTACCTCCAAAAACAGTTAGAGAGAGAGCACATGAATGGTGATTCTATGGACAATTTTCTAACAAAGATCAAAGACTTGAAGGAACAATTGATTTCTGCTGATGAGGTTATACCAGATAGCTCACTTGTGCAGACCGTTCTGAATGGTCTTCCTGATTCATATCAGAGTTTTTCTTCTACTCTTCGGTTGATGATGAAAGGCAATCCAAATGCCTTGTGATTTGAGGAGTTAGTCTCTATTATGTTGCAAGAAGATCAATCCAGGCAGAATAGGTCCAGTATGCATGTTGGAGATCTTCCTGGCTAGTCAGAAGGGCAAAGGAAAATGGAGCTCTTCAATTAGTAAACAAAAATCTGCTAATTCTGCACAATTGAAGAGGGAAGACAAAGATGAAAAGAAATCAGAAAATCAGAAATTGTTTTGGAAGTACTGTAAAGGAAATGATCATATCATAAAGAAATTTCCAAAACTGGTTGCTAAAGAGGCAAAGAAGAAAGAGGCTAGAATGGTTGTTGTAGAGGCCTGTACACCAAAAACAGAGTCTACTAATCTTGTGCAGGAAGAAGAATGGGCATTTACTACTATTTGCAATTTTGACCCATCTTCTCATGAGCAATGCCTGTCTGCAATAGACTCAGATGTTTGATATTTTGATAGTGGAGCAACCAAACATATTACCTTGTAGCACAGTTTCTTCTCTTCACTCGAGCTTGCCCCTACAGGGAATACTGTTACATGTGCCAACAACTCCTCTTATCCTATTATGGGAGTTGGTAAGATCATTTTGACTACTGCTGATGGTAGTTCTTTCACTTTGTCAGATGCTTTGTTTGTGCCAGGGATCAAGAAAAATGTGTTATCAGTTTTTGCATTAGCCATGATTGGCTTGGTTCCATACCATACTTTTGCAGCATATTCAAGGTAGATTGCCTTTGCAACATCCATATACATGTTTCTATATGTATAAACTCAATGCCCAAAAAATAGTGTAGCACACCAAGATCTTTCATGTGAAATTCCTACATAAGAATTTTTTTTACCTCTTTAATTATTTCTTCATTATCACCACCTACAATTATGTCATCAACATAAATAGCCACAATAGCCACAATTGTGATGCCATCATCATCCTTCCTTGCATATAGCGAATGATCTGCATCACACATAGAAAATCCAATGGTGGTTAAGTAATGAGCAATCCTTGCATGCCAAGCACGAGGGTCTTGTTTAAGTCCATACATGGCCTTTTGCAACATGCAAACATATTCTGGGTGCTTTGAATCTTCATATCCTTGTGGCCGGTCCATGTATACTTCTTCATGTAACTCACCATATAGGAAAGCATTCTTCACATTCATCTGATGCAAAGTCCATCCTTTTGCTACAGCTAATGCAACAAGTGCTTTGATAGTAGACATTTTAGCTACAAGGTTGAATGTATCTTCATAATCAATGCCATATGTCTATGCATATCCTTTTGATACCAATCCTACTTTATACCTACTTATGCTTCCATCAACATTGTGCTTTATCTTGTAAACCCACTTGCAACCTATGGGTTTCTTTCCCTATGGTAATGGAACCAGATTCCATGTTTTGTTTCCATAAAATGTAGCCATCTCCGCATCCATACCTTTCTCCCAACTGCATTTCCAATTGCATCTTCAAAACAAGAAGGTTCAACATCTTGTATTACCTTGGTCATGTAGGAACAATGAGGAGCCATGTAACTGTCATATTGTAAATCATTACACTGAATTTTGCATCCAAGTTTCAGATCTTCTTGGTCCTAGGTCACTTCTGCTTGTATCATCTGCATATGCTTTTCTTACTCCTGGAGTCTTCATAGAGGGCAATCCAAGTTCCTCATCAAGGCTCTTTTCTGAACCACTTGAATCTCCATCAATGTCTTCAAAATCTATACATGCTTTACTACCAGTAGAAAGCTTTTGTTTACCTTTCTTGCATGTATTTGATGAATTGGTTGGACTGAAGTTTCCATGCAATCTTCCACTCCATGGATTTGAGTTGGAACTATTTCTTGGTGATGCATCTGGTCCACTCAGAACTTGAGATTCTACACTTGATTTTTTAGCATTTTCTTTGTCATTTGGTTCAAGATTCAATCCTTCTTTGGCATCTACATAGAAGCTTGACATTTCATCAAATACCACATCTCTGCTTACCTTCACTTGTCGTAGTGAGTTGATTATAACATTTATATCCCTTTTGCTCAAGGGAGAACCCAATGAAGATACATTTTTCTCCTTTGGATCAAGCTTCTTCCTCAACTCATTTGGAATATGCACATATGCAATACAGCCAAAAACTTTCATATGTGATAAGTTTGGATTTTTACCTGTAAACTTCTCTTCAGGTGTAGCTTGATGTTTAGTAGTAGTCAGAGTTCTGTTCATTATGTATACAGCAGTATGCATAGCTTCTGCCTAGTAAAAGTGAGGCATATTCTTCTCAGCCATCAAGGCTCTTGCTATTTCTACAATATGTCTATTTTTGCATTCAGCAACATGATTCTGTTGTGATGTGTACTTGAATGAAAACTAACATCGAATCCCATGACTTTTAAGAAAGTTGTTGAATGCATTTGACATGTATTCACCTCCTCCATCAGACCTTAATGTCTTAATATACTTTCCTACCTCCTTTTCCACCATGGCCTTAAAATTCTAGAAGTGAGTGAACACCTCACTCTTCTCTTTCATAAAATATACCCATACTTTCCGTGTATGGTCATCAATGAAAGTAACATAAAACCTACAACTACCCATAGATGTGGTCTTTACAGGACCCCAGACATTTGTATGTACTATTTCTAGTACATTCTCACTAACATGCTTGTCATGCAAAAATGATGCTCTTGACTATTTACAGAATCGACATGTTGGACATACCTTTTGCATTTCTGCCACTTCGACATTTGGTAGTCCATTGACAATCTCCTTTGACTGCATCAATTTCAACCTCTGTAAATTTGCATGTCCAATTCTTTTGTGCTAGATCTTTATATCAGCAATAACTCTTGCACCTTTTGCAAACATGGCTGCATTCATTTCAAGAATTTTCAAATTTAAGGTGAACATCTTACCCAATTTGTTTCCTTTGGCAATCAATCTTGCATCCTGCTTGTACTCTTCTACATATAACCCGTCAGCATTGAACTTGACTGGTAATCCTTGGTCAACCATTTTTCCAATAGAAACTAGATTCTTTGTTATATTTGGAACATGCAACAGATCAGCAAGATGTTTTACCTTCCCATCTTCCATAGATAATGCTATGTTTCTTGTATGCTTGATAGATATGCATCATCACCTGTTTCAACATAGCCAAGAACTGGCAATTTTTGCAAACTACAAAACCATTCTGCATGATTTTTCATGTGATTTGAAGCACATGAATCAACATAGCAGACATTACCATTTGATTTTGAAACATCAGTAGACATCATATGGTGTTGAACCATGAACAACTTCTCAAAATCATCTACACTTGTGGATGCATAGTCATTTGCTCCCTTCTGTTATTTTGATTCTTCAACCTACAATCACGTTCAAAGTGTCTAGGTTTACCACAATCCCAACATCCTTTATTGTCATTACCTGAATCATTTCTTTGGAAACTTCCGCGACCTCTTTGGCTCTCCCTGCCTCAAAACTATCCTCTACCTCTTGCATGATTCTGATGTTGACTTTGACCTTGGTTATTGTTTCCTCTTCCACTTTCAAAGCCTTCACCTCTGCCTCTTCCTCTACCAGAGTAGAATACCTACTCAAAATAGATTTTCCTTGGGATTTTGAGTGCTCACCAAGATTCTTTTCTTCAATAATCAACATGGACACTAGATCAGCAAAATTTTGAATATTTTCCTTGGTCTGTATAGAAGCTTTGAACTGCTTATATGCAGCTCCTAAACCACAAAGGCACACTTCCACCTTATCATCATCATCTACATTCATGCCAATAGATGCAAGTGACTCACATATGCTTTTGATTTTTAGGGTATGTCACTTACTGACATGCCCTTTTTCTCCAATGTATGCAGCTCGTTCTTGAGTTGCAATTTCCATGCCTTTGTATTGGTCTCATACAAAGTGACCAAACTATTCCAAGCCTCTTTCAGAGACTTGGCATCCTATATGTGTCCAATCATGCTATCTTGTATGCTAACAGATAGCCAATACATTACCTTTTGTGCTCCTTGATTCCATTCCCCATATGCTCTTAATTGGCACGTAGTCCAATTCCTCTCTGGTAACTATGGAGCATTTTCGTTCACTCCTTTGATGTACTTCCAGTAACCTTTTCCCATCAGCAAATTTATCATTCTGAATCTCCAAGCATGGAAGTTATTCTTGTCCCACTTATCGCTCATAAGTTGACTCATTCCATCCACATTTGCCATTTTTGCAGCAATTTACAACAGTCAAAAAACACTACAAGTAGTACTTATGCTTGAACACTAATGCACTATGATGTGACAATTCGATCTCAGAAAAACACCCTTTTTGTGTATCAATAGTACATAGAATCGCTTGAAATTTTGGATCTCAAATAGATGAGTGTTGCCGAATAGGATGCAAGTTATAGTTTTGCAAACTGACCTAGTTTTTTTGTGGGCCTCACCTTGTGGGCTCGAAACGGAGGTCCAGATGGCTCTGAAATAGAAATCTGACAAAAACAAGTGACCCTAAAGGATAACTCTCAGAAATATGTTGAGGCCTTCTATCTTCACGCCAATTTTTGTAGCAATCTGAGGTTGTTTGTGAATTGTGCTTTCTCCATGGTATCTCGTGTACTCTTCACCATCTCCTTGTCCACGAGCTCTCTACAGCCACATTGGCGCTGACACCATG
The DNA here is from genome assembly GCA_020310875.1 of Ceratopteris richardii. Taxonomy (NCBI): domain Eukaryota; kingdom Viridiplantae; phylum Streptophyta; class Polypodiopsida; order Polypodiales; family Pteridaceae; genus Ceratopteris; species Ceratopteris richardii. Next base: position 15,348,777 of record CM035440.1, on the reverse strand, counting down.
TCACAAAAAAGAAGGTAAGGAAGAGATCTCACACACACACTCTCACACTCAAAGATGAGCACACACATAGATTGATGCAAGAAAGAATGATCTTCTTCTTCTTCTATTACATAAAAACAATGTACAAGAATGACCTAAAACAACAATACAACAAGTGTAATATATAAAGAACAGTACATAAGGAAAATCCTAATGTCTGCGAATGAGTGAGTTGGCAAGAAATAGATGTTCCATCACTCTCGGTAGATAATTCTAGTAAAGCTAAATGAAATATCCCTGACATATATCGACATGACCACTATACATGTCAGAGAAATGAAAAAGTGATATCTATCATCCTAGATCATCACATGTTGAGCTTGATATCTCAACAAAAAATGTTGCCCATGTATCATGTCTTACTCACACATGTGAGAGAGAATGGGAATGTGCTACACACAAGTCACGAGCAAGAGGATAGAAGCACTACTTTACTCTAGGTGCTAACCATTCTATATTGCAATGCAGGTGGCATTTGAAGATTCCGGAGCAATGATGCAAGAGAAAATCTTGGAATTTCCATTGAACAACATCACTAAGGCCAAGGGGCATTGGTTGCACGAGCATTAGCCTGCCAGTGATGATTTATTCGTAATCAACATAAGAACCATGGAAAGGGACCATCATTTTCTAGTAATGTCTCAGGATTTTTGAGTATTGCACGACATGCCATCAACCCTTAATGTGCTAAAGAATGCAAGAATTGAAACTTATTTTGCCAGGCCAATATACAAACCTCACTTTGAGAGATGTAGTCAGGTAATGAACACCTTACATCATGCATTGGACATGCCATCAGTGCCTAATGCCATTATGCTAGATTTACAAGGCATATGGATGACAATTAAGTTCACACATGAACTGACTAAAAAAGCATTTGGATGGACTAAAGATCGCATCACAGATCTTAAAGAAGAGTGCCATGAAGCAAAGAAGAGAACATTTCTTGACATCAATAGAATTGACATTGAGGAAGTAATTTTCCCAAATATGCAATTGTACACAGTGTCATAGAAAATTGTATTTCAGCTCTTGTCTCATGCAATCAAGCAAGTGGGCAACCAAATAAATCTAATGCCATATGTTCAATAACACATATTCAAAGCCTAAAAATAGTGGGGCCATAAAAAATTTCTTAATGGAAGTGTGGCACTGATGGTACTCATATATCATGCATTGAACATCCGAGAACATCTCTGAGAGATGCCTTCAACAGTAGAAATGGCCAAGTATGCAAAATTTTCTATTGTCCCTAAATAGAGGAAAAGTGTAATCATCCCAGAAGAAGTAGAGACAAGCTCAAACCCTTTAATGCAAGGAGCCAAATGGTTGCGGGAAGAAACCAAAGAGGAAGCCACCCCAAATTCCAAGAGAATACATGTACTTCCAAGAACACAATTAGAAAAACTGATACCGATTATTGAGAATGATTTACAAAAGGCACTATTACAAATTCATAGGTATATGGAAGGACAAGTCAATTTATCAAAACAAGGTCATCATTACCATTAAACCAATACGGCACAACACCATCAACTGGGAAAATGATTAACAAAATTTCATAGATATAGAGAATTGGGATTAATAAATTCAAGATCATCATCTGAAGATCAAGAGTTGAATTAGATGAATATGGATGTGCACACACAAAACAAACGATGAGGGTGGATGGGACAAACTCAATCAGTTGGACAAACAGAAAGTGGCTAGCAAAGAGCAAGATGCAAATAGATCAAGCAGACTTGAGAAAGAGCCAATGAATAGCCAATGAGATGAAAGTGAATATACCATTCAAATACATGAAGTAACGAGGCTGCAATTTACAGAACTTGATATTGAACATCAAAAAACAATAAAGCATCCAAAAAAAGAGCCACAAGAAGAAGAATTTCTTGAAAAAGAACCGATTGCACCCATCAAAGTGGTGGCAGAGTCGTCAGTTATGGATGTGAATTTTCAAGGAATCCCATCAAAGCCAAACACAACAAATTCAAGGAATCCCATCAAAGCCAAACACAACAAACAGGGATGAAAAATAGGTTCACCTTCACATCCACCAACCTTTTAATGAAACACTACATATTGATAGAGGAAAAGATGTAAAAACCAGAGAAGAACCCATTATACTACAAACATGGTTGAATGTGGACATGGCCCAGCTCAAACCCATAGTGAAGAAAATGATACAAATGGCCATGGATGCCCAACAACATTTAATGCAAGCAGATAAGGATTATGAATAGGCACATATCGAAAGATACCGTTTCAAAATATTAAGTGAAGAGCTATCCACACACATACTAGAGTCTCAACACGCTCTAGTGAAGAAAGAGGACGACCTAAAAGATGCGATGAAGCATTGCAGTAAGATCTCCAAAGAAAACAAGCAATTGAAAGACCAACTACAAGAGGTCACCAAAAGTATGAAATAAGTGAAGCCAAAGAGGTATGAATAATAAATAGGAGCAAAATTCTAGAAACTCAAATCAAGATACGTATGGAGGAGGCCGATGCGCTACGAACAAAAATAAGGAATTAATGAATTCCGTTTTACTCAATCAACCCATTACTATGGTTGAAACCATCGATAAGGAAATGATGAAACTACAAACAGAACTGGACAAGTATCGTGGTCAACTTAAACAGGAGCAGGAATTGCAAAACAACGGGAGTCGAAATATATGTATGATACAAATGAGTTGAGAAATAAATGGAAGGAGGTAGAATCCACGTATATAAAACACTACCATGAAGATGCAGATCAATTGATGACACTTGGTGAGATTAAAATGAATAGTGAAAAAGAGTTAAGCACAAAAAAGAACAACTAAAAGATAAAGACGCCCTCATCAAAAGGTTACATGCTCAATTAGAAAAACACGGCAATATGGGGACACCAGTAGTTTCGAGCTCTGAAGTGACTACTGTGGAGACTAAGTATTGGTAGCAGCCAGGGCAGTCAAGGCCTTACAAGACAAGGGAGCCAATGAAGGGAGTCACAACAGAGAGAAGCAACAAGTAGGCAAAGTAGTCAACGCAGATCCAGCAAGTATGCCATATAATTTTTCATGAAGGAATATTTCCCAAACAATGATTTTAGTCACTTCACACCATTGTAAATACCATTTTCCATTATTCCTACTCCATTTTGTGCAAGTTGAGGACTCCTTGAGCTCGAGGAGTATTAGCACTATCTATGTACCAATTTTTGTAATTTTTACAACTCGTTTGAGCCTCCAAAATAGCCTAGGAACCTAGTTTTTAACTAGGCCAGACACTATGTCAGGACAAGAAAATTTTAAAAATTTGCATTTTCTTTGTCCATTGCGATTGACAGCATCAATCATGATTGATAGTGTCCATCGTGATGGATGATCTGTCCATTGTGATGGAGGGCCTATCCATCGTGATTGACGGATCCCGACAGATAGCCTATCCATCGCGATCCATAGACCCTGATGGATAGCACATCAATCACGATTGACAGCATCCATCGGGACGAACACCCCTGTCCATCATGTTTGACTAAAAAATCACGATTGAAACTTGCATTCGGTGAGAATCTAGTCCATCGTGATGCATAGAGGCCGATTGATAGAAGGTAACACAAAAATCCTGAAAAATCAATCAATCACGATTGACAATCCCATGACAGACTGCATGTCCATCGCAATTGAGAGGATTCCATTGCAACTGACAGGAGTCCATTGGGAGTGACAGGTGTTCATCACGATGAACACCCCTATCCATCGTGACCAAAAAAAAAAATCACGATTGACACCCCATTTCATCGAGAAACCTATCCATCAAGACTTAGAAGCCCACAATTGACACAAAATCACGCGAAAAACTTGAGAAAATCTGTCCATCGCGATTGACACCATCAATCGTGACCGAGACGATCAATCGCGATAGACACCCCTATCCATCCAGATTGACACCCATCAATCACGATTGACGGGCCATGATAGATAGCTCTATCCATCATGATTGATAGCCCTATCAATCGCGATTGACAACCATGTCGATCGCGATTGACAACTAATTTTGACCAATTTTTTAGGGTTTTTTATTTTTAAATTTTTGCTAAATTTTGGGCATGAAAATCAAGTAATTGGTGCATAGGGAGGCCCCAAGAAAATAATTCAAGAAACCCTATTTGCTTGTTAGCCTGTTTTGATCCTGTTTTGATCCTAGAACCCTGAATTGACATAACTTCTTCATACGAACCTTGAAGTTATAGATATGGGATTTTGAAGTTAACCTTCCATAGGGGTGAGAAAGTTGAGGCGCTCTAAGGGAATCTTCATAAAAACAAAGCATAATTGGGTCTGTGAATTACATGAATGGACATGGTTCATTATGACAATTGAATTTACATCTTGAGCTAACTTTGGGACTTTGACAGGTCCATTGAGAGCATCAAAGGGCATCCAGAGCACGAGCATATTGCAAGCTTGAGAACGATTTTCTTGAGCACTCAAGCTTGACCAAGGGAGAAGAAACTTGAGGTTGGATCATTCTCAACTCCCTTTGTCAATTCCTAGACTATGCTAAGTACGGATAGAGATTTTGATTAATTAGGGCAAGGTTAAGCATGATCAAGTACAAGAACCCTAGATTCTCAAGTGCAAGCATAATTAGGTGAATTTTGCGACAACTCTAGAGGGAAAGGACATAAATCCAGCGTTCAAACTTCAGGTGCAAACAACTCAAGTATTCCTTGTGACGAAAACTATTGGACAAGAAGTGACATCCTAAGGACAATAAAAAAGAGCAAGGGACTAATACAAAAGAATCATGCAACGAGGTTGTACTGGGTAAAATTGAGAAAACCACCAAGGCTTATGAACCTTAGGTCAGGAAGATATCTAGGATGGCATAGACAAAGCCTCAGATCCTCTAAAACTGGTGTCAATCATACTTCTAGGTCTTGGGCCCAACAATTGAGTGATTACCCATACGCTCTAAGTTGAGAAATGAGTGATTCTAAGAGATATAGTATGGAGAGACCCGTAGGTAGCTCAAGAGTGACATACCTAGAAAAACCAGAAGGAAACTACAAGACTCAACTGGAATATATTAGAACCAACCGATTAGGTGCTCACATCTATGAGGACGGTCTGAGAAGATCTTTTATCTAGATTAAAAACCAAGATCAATCCATTGGACTAGAACATCCAGTCATCAAATTTGAAATGGTGCATACATCGATAAAGAAGGGACCATGTATGTGTTCACCAACCAACTAGATAAGACAAACAAATTTGGCAATATAATCTCAAAAATTGAAATAGGTGACATAGAGAAAGGGAAGTTAGGAAGAGAGCCGAAAACCCCTTGAGGCAAATCAGTCTTGACTAGAATAATCACTCCACAATGGGTTCCCCAAGACAATAAGAGCATAGATTTGCTCCTAAATCAAGAAGTAGACAAGGCTTTTTGGAGGTATAAACCCGACTAGCCTAATGAAGTGGGAATGCTTACCATCTATGAATTCAAAGATCCAGATACCCCAAGAAAAGTGACCTACTTAGACAATACTTTAGGAAGAGTCTTTGTGGTCTCGAAGCATGGTAGGCATGCCTACACTTGGAAGGGTGAATTTGTTTTCCCCCAACCAAGATCTAATGTCTCTTATGGTCACCAAGGAGCTAGAACATCTCAAGCTCATGGAACTCAAAGAGAGAGGAGTAGAGATAGACCCGAGGTAAGCTTTGCTAACCCAATAGGAAGAGAAAGAACGAGAACAGAGACAGAAGAATGGAAAATGAGAGACAAAGAGACCTAGGAAATCAAAGAAATGCAAATGAATTCCCTTTGCCAAGGCCTCGAGAACACACGAGGACTTTAAGGCCTACACAACTCGTCAAATCTATGAAGAATTATTTCGATGGTACAGGAGACCCTTATGATCATGTGGCAAAATTTAGACAAGTGTTGAGAGCTAAACAAGTCGAGGACCTATTCACACAATACAATGCTTTTGGTCTAACACTCAAGAACACTACTCTTACATGGTTTCAACCACTACATGAGAGGCAATTCAAGAACATAGACCAACTGCTAGAAGCCTTCATCATAGAGATTTCAAAGAGTGGCATAAGGCACAACACTTCTTCATTAATACACAGCTTCAAAGAGACACCTCAAGAGATAGTGAGACTTGCAGGAAGAAGACTTAGACAATACCTAGAGAGATGGCCATTGCAAGAGTTACGCACTCTAGCCAAACAAGTGTCTTTTTTTTAGATGGATTGTTAAGTACCAAATTGAGATCTTATGTGTATTTGAAGGACCCTATAACCATAGAAGTGTGTGTATGCATGTGCATAGATATTGAGGATAATCTAGGGGAGGAATTAGAGCTTTCAAAGATCTATAAAGATTCAGATAGCTCAACTCGCCTCGCTCCCAAACAATCCACATTTATCGAGGAACATCTACAGAAGGTAGCTCAAAAACTAGGAGTCTCTAGCAAACAAATACCTAGATTTGCCCTAGTAAAATGATGCTACACATGTGGAGGTGACTATATGGCTAATGTGTGTCCAATTATGGCTCAACCCCAAGCAAACTCGAATAGCCAATACTACATCATAGAACAGAGATTCACTAATCACATAGCACAAGAATTCCCATATAACAAGCAAACGGTTAGGCCAACTTATCCACATCCATATCCACAACAAGGAAGATACCGGAACTAGTACCCATCAAAGTAATATGGTAGGCCCGAGCAACCCTATCAGCAACCCTACCAGACCCAACAAAGGCCTGAGCCTGAGTTAGCTCAATAGCTTCCAACCCCAACCAATGTGATCCTAGTGAAGTATGCAGTCACTAAAGAAAACCTGAATAGAGCCTTAGTGCCAATAACACCATTGCTTTCAGAAAGTGACCCAAATGATCATAGTTTTGACTCCACTCATATGGATACTCCATAGGCCTACTAAATGCAATCACCTAAGCATAATGAAATATACTATTATGAAGATCCTAGTGAGTCTAGTGGACAGCCTAAATACGCTAATGTCATGTATGCAAATCCTAATTCTAGGCTTCAACCTAAACAGATGAGATGCCAAGCACCTAGAGGACCGCGCTACAGATGCCAAGGTGATCACTTCATTCGTGATTGCCCTATGCGAGCACCTACACAACCCCAATTAGTGACAATTCAAGGCTTTTGTCAAGATTGTGGAAAAGAGCACCTCTTACGAGATTGTCCTAAGAACCCAAACAATGGGCCAAAAATCACTCATCAATGTCATCGGTCTAGTAGTAAACTCTACAAGAAGTGTAACTTCCATTGCCCTAGTGCAAGTGGTCACTAGAGCTCAAGCAATGTAGTAGAACCAAGACCTAGATCAAGAAAAGAATTATGAGATCAATGAGACTGAGAGTATAACTAAGAAAAGGATGAGAGCATGGAAAGACGATCGCGAAAGAATGAAAAAGGAAATGGTCTAAGAAGATGAGCGAGCCAGAGGAAAGCTTAAAAGAAACAGATACCAAAATAGTTGAACTCACATCGCAAACACACTTTCTCATACCACCACCACCATCCCCATTACCTTCCAATCCACCACCTTCTAACCCACCTCATACAATTTCACCACCACCTAGAGTAGGACCAGTCCTTACAGATCCCACTTCCGAAGACCTAGACATGATGCTTAAAGCATAGCATGCCAGAATCCAAGAAGGTCCAAATGTGAAAGATCATGAAAAATGTTACCCAAGAGCTTACTTAGAGATTGAAAAGATCAAGTTTTGTACTAAGATGGTAGAATTGGCTCAAACAATGTTTCAATGCCTCGTCAATTACTCTAGTTTAGCTAAGACACAGTTGCATTTTGATGGATTGTTAAAAAGACTCGAGAGTTTAATTACAAAATCTAGAAAGGAAGCCACCTCCCAAGGTAAGGACAAGGCAAGTGAAAAAATGAGCATTACTCCCCAGGGATGGCAGATGCTCACATAGAGAGACCTTTAAGGCTACTTGAAGGAATAGCTCTCACTATTTGTGGTGTAGAGTTTGATCATACTTTTGCTATACGTGACTTCCGCAAAAATTAGTTGTATGAGATGATTTTGGGAAGACCATTCATGAGACAATTGCAAGTAGTACAAGATCTCAAGGACTACTGTCATAGAGACATGCCCCCCATACAATGGAATCCCATCCATAGAGCCATAGATGATACAGAATGGATGCATTCCATAAGATCAAGATCCTCATGAATGCATGAAGATACTTACCTATGGATGTGCAAAATTGCAAAAGAAGAAGAAAAAAGAGAAAAATCCAAAGAGGTAGGTGCAAAAGAAACTCATAAATCAATTCAAGACCCAACCTATGCACCTATAGTATTTCCTAATCAAGAGTTTCAACCTCATGGTTAGACGAAAATCGTAGCCACAATAGATGTAGCCATCAATGAAGAATGGACACACCATTATGATGAAGATAGCTATGCCATTTCAATCTTCATGATAGAGCTAATGATGTGTGATTTGGTTATTGAAGAGTGCGAGCCTAGCAGAGAAGAAATTGAACAAGAGAGCGACTCAGATCTGGAATCAATTATTATGGATCCCTTTTATGCATCCGAAGAAGAATTCTTGCATGAAGTAGAAACTCACCCTTGGGCACGAAGAGCTTATGAATGATGTGAGATTAGTCATACAAGTAACCACCAAGAGTGAAGGAAGAAGAGAAAAAAGAGAGAAGCTTCACCAGATGAGGAGAAATCTTTGATTGAGGTCCCTAAAAATTTCAAGAAGTATGAGATAAAAGATAGCAGAATCATGATAAGGATGCATAAACAAGAAACCCTAGCAAGGGAGGCCTATGATAACAAAGAGACAACAAAGAAAGTTGTTGTAACCATAGAAGGAAAAGAAACATGTATCTACATAGAACATGACTTGTCGGAAGACAAGGAGCAAGAGTTGATAACCTTACTAAGAGAATATAGAGATGTGTTTGCTTGGAGTTACAAGGACTTAAAAGGTGTAGACCCTGACATATTCTCACATATGATTCCCATGACCTCAAATGCCAAACCCTCAAAATAGAAACCTACACATATAACAATAACTCTGTTGCCAAGATCAAGGAAGAAATAGATAGATTGGTAGAAGCACGATTCATCTATGAAATTGAGGACACTAAATGGGTGTCCCCCATTGTAGTGCTACCCAAGAACGACAAATTACATATACACATTAACTTGAAGAAGATTAATGGAGTCACCATTCGAGATAGTTATCCACTTCCTATCACTGAAGATCTATTAGAAAGAGCGATAGGCAAAGAAATGTATAACTTCCTTGATGGATTTTTGAGCTACAATCAAGTAACCATTTCCCTAGAAGACATAGATAGATAGAGAGAGATATATATACAAATAGGTAGATAGATAAATAGATGTAAGCTATGTTTATAGTTGTAATCTATGATTATAACTGTAATCTAACCATTTGATTGATGCAAGGGTTAAAAGAGATCCTAAAGTTTCATTCTCAAGGGAACTAACTCATCTAACCACAAAAATAAGGGCAAACGGCCACTGCAGAGATCAAATCCTCATCCCACCCAAGAGAGATGAACAAGTGATCTAGGCTGCTGGCTCTACATCCACTAGTAATCTCTGTAAGCGCCTCATCCATATGATCGATCTACCATATATAGTGAATGCACCAGTGTTCTTTGCAAGAGCTTCATCTGTCCGCTGAGTTGAGAAATGAAGAAGAATATCCTCAAGGACTAGATGTAGAGTGAACATCTCTTGTCTAACGCTCACTATGCATGTGATTAATCCAATAGCAAGCCCGACACGGCGAAGCAAAAGCTCTTGGTTGGAGATGCCATTGCTTTTTGATCCGGAGAAGCGTACCCTCATGTTCACTTGTTCTCATAGATAAACGTAACTGGAAGCTCTCAAGTGTTACCCCAATATGGAGTATCTCCTTATTCGCGAGAAAGTAACTAATTGCCTCTTCTGCACTCCTTCCTTCCTATATTCCATTTTAGCATACAGTCTATCTGTAGGGGCTGCTATTGATCCACGTAGTCATATAGGTTATCATCGATGAGCGAACACTTCGCCTGATTCGTGCAGACTTAAACAGCACCGCATCATGAATTAAAAGCGACTATATATAAATTATGCGGCATCCGTCTGCTTCACTGGATACACTATAACCACATACCGAAGAGAATATAATTGGACCATTTCATGCATCAGCAACAAGAAGAACTCAGATCTTCTGCAGCAAGCCTAACTTTTAAGGGCAGATAATATCGATTCGTTATCGTCGACACTGCTCATGCGCTTACAAGGGGCAAGCATACAGAAAAATGAAGGGATCAGGGCTTGTAAGGTGCAGCTACAATGGAATACACTACGACGTATCTGTTACAGTGACGAAAACATAGACATGAAGATATACCAGAAGAGATCTGACACATTTAACAACTGCGGATAGAAGGTTTTGAGCAGCTTCGTGATAGTCTCAGTTCATGGTGATCAAGACTTGTTGGCAATATATGCAACAGCAAGGGAAACATGGTGAACGAATATGAAAACGGCTCATGGCCTGCACGATGCATCTACTATGGAGTACATTAAACACCTACTACAACAACTTTATATGCATGGAAATCCATTAGAAGAGACTCCGCGCATGGTGATCCGAATTCGTAAATGGTAAGGGACAGAAACTGAACTTCGCGACAAAAAACAAGAAAAGTGGAATATTTATTGCAGCAGCAGCAACAAGAAACAGCTCGATGGTGTTCACCGCCTGCCTATATGTAAGCAGTAAAGAATACCAACCAGATCCCATGAGTAGCATTGATGCAACATATACGCACAGTATAAGTACATTGTAGGCGAGGGATCATAACGTGCGCGTAAAACTACTGTCGAAATTTCCATATAAGCCGAAGCATTGCGGACGAGAATGTTGAAGTCATGTTGCCCTCAGCGCATGGCTATCGAGACTTACGGGCTATATATAAAGTACGCGAGAAAGAAATGGACTATGAAGTGGACGGGGACGATGATGGCCGTTCGCTAGGAAGGACTGCACAACGGCCTGCAATTACTCAAAAGCTACGGATGTGGGCTTGATGCTGAACAAGACTAACAGGTTTCCGGGGTCGCGACTCGCAAATACTCGGAGCGATGGATGTAGAGAATGTATTACTAATAGATACGGTGGGCTGCAAGCACTGAGAGTTAAGCATCTTTAACAAAATGAGAGACGGGAAAGGAGCGAGAAAGTCCCATGATGCTCTTGAATACAATCGTCTCGGGGTTCTTCTCATCTATGTAGATCTCATTGATGGGTACCCAAATGCCAAAGTCCTTAGCCTTGACGCCGTGGATATCCTTCATGCGCTTGGGGGAGACCGTGCACGTGATCAGCTCATCGTAATAGCAGAAGCGATCTGCCTTCGCGAAGTGGTGCTGCTGTGCGTCCCCTAGCACCATCCACACGAAGCCCGTCTCCTCTACCCATCCGCCCTCTACGACGTCCTTGAGCGGCAGAAGCCCATCAGGCAGCTCATACCCACGCAATAGCTCATCAGACTTAGCGGAGCACTCCTCACCGAAAGTAACTATAGCCTTGTCACGTATTTCAGGAAAGAACACGGGCTTCTCAATGACTTCTGCACTCTCCATAGCCAAGGTCGCCATAGCAATAGCGCTACACACACGACTGAGACAAGACTCAAGAGCTGTGAAAACGGAGGCAGAACTTAACACATGTGTTGCAATGGCGCATCTATTTAAAGGATTAAAGGAGAGGAGATCATACACGTTTTCGACGATCCTGTATGCGTCTCCATCTATGCACTGTATGCAGCATTGCAGAAGATGCGCCAATCTGGGTTTAGGTGAGGTACATTAATGAGACAAGGCATTAAGTGTACTGTACATACTTTGTCCATCTCGAACCAGAGGATGCTGCATTCCCAAGTATCTTTCCACATTAAAGACTGACTACCTACTCAGCCGTTCTAATGTCTTTCTGTCCTTCGTTTCAAAGCCATTCCTTTTTACTGGATCATGAATGTCTCTCTGGTTTTTTCTTTTTAACGAAGTTCCATCATTGAGATCTATTCTTCGAGTTAAACTTGAACTAATTGTTCAAGCCTGCGTAATTAAGTGGTTTGACTCTTTGAGTATTAAGGAGGAAGTCCTGAGTTCAAGTCTTAGCTGTAATTAAGTGGTTTGACTTTTTGAGTATTAAGGAAGAAGTCCTAAGTTCAAGTCTTAGCTGGACACGTATCTATGAGTTCCTTAGAGATGGGTATCTCTACCTTACGAGGTTGGGTGTGTGAGTGTGTCTTCAATTTATTGTACTCTCAAAAAAAATAATAATAATAATAAACTGGAACTATTTGAAACTTGAAAGCGAACATAGTATGCATGGGCCATTTTTATTCCACAAAGCAAAGCTTATATGCTCGGCACTACCAAAATATATATTGAGCAATAATATCTTTTAAGGCAAAGCTGAGAAAGAAATAGCTTTAAAGTTAGATGAGATAATTGGTATGAACAATTCAGAGACCAACAATGATATGAACAATTCGATGCCTATGTGTTCATCTCAACACTAGAGTGTTGAGAGGTGTTCATGGTAGCTAGCAGGGGTTGAACCCTTGGCCCCAACCTAAAAGGTAAGGGAACCAACCACTTAGTTCATCTTAGATCTTACCACTTGGTGATGACCTTCCATAGGTTTCAACTTCGAGCGTAAAAGTGGGACGAACATGAACTATAAAGACATGAACTATAAAGCAGAATGGCTCTAGCATCGCTTCATTCGTCTCATCTCAAAAATGAGGGGTAGTTGATACAAAGATCACTTAGCCAGCTAGAAACTCAAAGGGCACTTAGGAAGTCAAAATGTATGGCTCATTTGAGAATGGTTGGATGCACTAAGAAGTTACGAACACCTCCGAGTTTCGAAAGCTTGCAAGGAAGAGGAAGAATTAGTAGGGCTAGATAGATCAGGAATCGCCTCGAAGAGTTATTGACATTAGGGACTATTTCTAAGGGCTTTCTAGGTTACTAATAGGGCTCCATGGATAATAAATTGCATCAAAAACTTGCACACATATGGACTATTCAAGAGGGCCAACTAGCCTAGTGGCCTGATGGCACATCCATTACTCCTTATAACTATCCTACAAGGAAATCTACCTAAAGGAAATCAAGTGCCCCTACCTGGTTGGCAAACTAGAGTGTTCGAATCCCCATCCCTAAGGTTTAAATGTGATGCCCACTCACCACGCTTCACGAAAATACTCATGAAACTTGGGAGAAAATCTTTTAACTTATTGTGTATCTTTAATTGATTGAGTGTAGGGTTTCACAGTCAAATGTAAGAAAATGTAAAGTGCATGTACACTACACATAAATACATATATATGTTCTCTATATAGACTATATAGAGTACATATACTTTATATATGTACTCTATATAACGTATTTTGTTAGATAAACAATTGTGGATAGAATATCTTTAGGTCCTAATAATGCCAATCTTGTTTTACCACCAACAACAAGTTTTTGTATTAACTTGATTCTTGCATTGCTAGAAAAATAAAGAGAATTATTTTAATCAATGCATTGCTAGAAAAAAGAAAAAGAATTATTTTAATCAATGCATTGCTAGAAAAAAAGAAAAAGAACTATTTAAGTTCATCCTAGCGGTAATTTGAGCACATGAAAAATAACTCATTCTAAATAAAGTTAAATCAGCTATTCAAGTCGCTCTTGGAGAAACTTTGAGCACATGCACAAAAATGGAAAGAGAATCTTTGAAAAGGAGGATTTGGAGCACCTTCAAGCTTGGATTGAGAGGGTTTCGTATTAGAATCCCATGAGAAAAATTTTCATTCCCACTCAAAAGAAATTTCAAGCTGATGGGAGAAAAAGTCCTAACAAAACATAAAAATTGTTTGCACAATGACATTTGGAGAAACAAGGATAATTAATCTTGTGGTAAACACATTTGACAAGCTATAAGGCAAAGTGAACTACAATAAAATAATCAAGCTTGAAAAGGAAAACAATTCTTAACCATTTTAAATTTAGGGTAAGCTAAAAATTCTTGGAACCATGAAGCTCTATACCCTCTCAGCCATATGTGATGTTTAGGTGCACCTTTTACTTTGCAAAAGTAGTAGGTTTCATCTAAAACAATGCAAAAATAAAACATTTCGATATTTGTTTAGATGATGGATAATCTACATTGCAAAAAATTTTACAAAAAATACGTGAATTAAGGTTGAAAATACGTCTGTGTGAAGTAACTTTGAAAAGTGAAATGTTTTGAAATTATTGCTCACATAACTATATATATTTGTTTAGCCACATCTAAAATATTTTACTCCCAATGTAAACTTCAATTCTTATAGATTTAGCATAGTGCGAGTTGTTTGAAGTAATACTTTGGGTTCTCAATACATTATCTATTGCACTTTCAAAAATATTGACGTAACATCATGTTAGCAGTAGTCAAGGAACTGAAGGACTAACAAGACAAGGAAGCTTACGAAGGGAGTCAGAGCGAAGAGAAAGTACAAGCAGATAGAGTAATCAAAGAAGATCGGGCAAGTAGGCCATTATTTTTTTCAAGAAGCTAAAGCATATCAAAGAGGTGGACACATAAGGAGAAGGAGCAAGTAGGGAGCTCGAAGATGTGTATGTCAAATCGTTAGAGGAAATCCCTACAAAAATAGTGATTTTCATCACTAAAACCATTGTAAATACCATTTCATATTTTTGTAGCTCCATTTTGTGCAAGCCAAGATAGAGAGATAGAGAGGTAGATAGATAGATAGATAGATAGATAGATATCTATTGGATTTGTAGGTAATTTCTTTACTTTTCGTATTTTTCTCTTTCTTACCTCACCATCATCATCACCATCATCATCCTCACCATATCCAATCTCCATCTCCATCATCGCGAAAAATTTCAGTTTTTTGATCATATCACCTTCTCCCTTCCATTTCCTTCATTCCACTTGTGAGAGAGAGCGAGAGAGCGAATTGTGTGCATTGTTTTTCTGTCTGTTTTGTGAGTGATCTTGCAGGTACAGCTGTATCATCCCCTCCAGCACGCTGCGCAGGTACGGACAAGCTCAAAATTGTCTCTGTGTCGCAGACCTCTGTCGATCGCGATCGACAGAAAAATCGCTCATTTGGTAAAACAAAGCACACCACCATGACATGCACAAGGAGCACATTCCAAATCACTAGAAAAAACTAAAAAATTCCTTGTTTTTGTGTCAGTCGCGATTGACACCGTCGATCGCGACCGACAGCCACGATCGACAGATTCTGTCGATCGCGACCGATAGAGACGACCGACTGACCCTGTCAATCGCGATTGACACCATCGATCGCGATCGACAGCCACGACCGACACCCCTGTCAGTCGCGATTGACACCGTCGATCGCGATCGACTGAATTTTGATGATTGACTAAATTTCTCGCGTTGCCACGTGTCCATCGCGACGGACACATCCCCGATTGACTGAAATCATGGCGAAAATCCCGAAAAAAGTATCGATCACGATTGACACCATCGATCGCGATTGATAGGACCCACGACCGACTCTGTTGATCGCGATTGACACTGTCAATCGTGATTGATGTGTCGATCACGACCGACAGGCCCAACGGACACCTCTGTCAATCGCGATTGACAGACCTGTCGATCGCGATAGACAAGCATTTTCGGCCAAATTTCTAGGGTTTTTAATACCAAGTTTTGAGGTAATTTTTGGCATACTTATCAACCAATTAGTGATTTGTGAGGTCCCTACAAGTGTGTTTTGAGAAAAGTCCTGGAATTTATCAGCCTGTTTGAGCCCTGTTTTAACCCCAAAACCCTGAACTGTCATAACTTCCTCATACGAAATCCGTTTGTTGTGATTCTTGTCTTGTTGGAAAGCTCGTGGGGAGTACAACCAAAACTTCCACTGGTTACGGTAAAATTAATATCAAGATTATTAGGTAGGGTATTTTGAAGTTGACCATAACCCGGGGTAGGAAAATTGAAGGATCCTTGGGATTGTTTTCCATAAAGGCAAAGGGAAATTTGGTCTGTGAATTACATGCATGAAAGTGACCTGTTTGTCATTTGAATTGAAGTCTTGAACTAACTTTGGGACTTTACAGGTCCACTGAGAGCACTTGAGGGCATCCAAAGCAAGGGTGATTTGCAAGCTTGAGAACCGGGTTCTTGAGCATCAAAGGGCAAGGGATCAGCAAGCGAGGTTGGAATACTCTCAACTCCCTCTGTCAATTCTTAGCTTAGGCTAAATACGAATAGTTCTAGAAGTAAGTCAGGGTGACGATAGGCATTTATCAAGTTGAAGACTACCTAAATACTCAAGTTCAAGCTAACAACATAATCTTTGTGCGGTCGATAACTTTAAAGGAAAAGACTTAATGTGGAACGATCAACTTCAAGTGCGGAAATTAACTCAAGTATTCCTGACGACGTGGTATCAGACAAGATCCTAAACACGATAATCGACTAAAACGAATCAAGTAACTGATACAAAAGAACTCAGCAACGAGGTTGTACTTGGGTCAAATTGGGGATTGCTCAATAAAGCATATGAACCTTAGATCAGGACGATATCTAGGGAGGGATAGACAAAGTCTTAGGTCTTCAGAGGCTAGTGTTAATCACACTGCTAGGTCTTGGGCCCAGCAATTGAGCCATTATTTGCACTACCCTAGCTCTGAAACTAGTGAGTCAGAGATGTCCCACGGTATGGAGAGACCTACAGGAAGTTCAGGTGTGCCATATTTACATAGGGTAGAAGGCCCTTACAAAACGCAACTCGAATACCTTAGGACCAACCGATTAGGTGCTAGCATCTATGAGGACGGCCTAGGAAGATCTGTGGTCCAGATTAAAAACCCTGACCAATTCATTGGACTAGAGCACCCAGCTGTCAAGTTCGAAAACGGAGCATACCTAGACAAGGAAGGAACCATATATGTAGTCACCAGTCATCCAGATAGGACAGATGAATTTGGGAATGTGATCCCAGAAACGGACTTAGGTGACCTAGAGCAAGGAAACATGGGTGTAGAACCTAGAACCCCCCGAGGCAAATCTGTTCTCACCAGGATTATCACCCTAGAGTGGATTCCCCAAGACAATAAGAGCATAGATCTACTCCTGAACTGAGAGACTGATGAAGCCTTTTGGAGGTATAGATCGGATCAGCCGAATGAGGTAGGAACAATCATGATATATGAGTTCAAAGACCCTGATAGCCCAGGCAGAGTGACCTACTTAGATCACGCTTCAGAGAGGATCTTTGTGGTTACAGAAAATGATAGGCATGCTTACACCTGGAAAGGTGAATTTATTTTCCCCCAACCAAGATCGAATGTGTCCTTTGGTCACCCAGGAGCTGGAACATCCCAAGCTCATGGAGCTCAAAGAGACAGACATAGAGATAGACCTAAGGTAAGCTTTGCCAATCCAGTGGGAAGAGAAAGAACGAGAACGGAAACAAATAGAGCAGAACCTTAGGGACTTAGAGCCCCAAGGAACCAAAGGAATGCTGATGATTTTGCTCTGCCAAGGCCTAGGGAACACACCAGAACATTGAGGCCTACGCAGCTGGTTAAGTTCATGAAGAACTATTTCGATGGCACAGGAGACCCATATGATCATGTGGCTGAGTTTAGGCAAGTCTTGAGAGCTAAACAAGTTGAGGACCTATTCACGCAGTATAATGCCTCTGGTCTAACCCTTAGGAACACAGCCCTTACATGGTTTCAACCATTGAATGAGAGGCAGTTTAGGAGCATAGACCAACTCTTAGAGGCTTTCATCATTGAATTCTCTAAAAGCGGCATAAGGCAGAATACTTCCTCATTGATACATAGCTTCAAGCAGACCCCTCAGGAGACCGTGAGACTTGGAGGAAGAAGGTTTAGGCAATATCTTGAGAGATGCCCTGGTCCTGAGTTGCCCACACGAGCCAAACAAGTGGCCTTATTCTTGGATGGATTGCTAAGTACCAAATTGAGGTCATATGTGTACTTGAAGGACCCTAGGACCATAGAAGAGTGTGTACGCATGTGCATTGACATTGAGGATAACCTAGGGGAGGAACTAGAGCTTTCCAAAATCTATAAAGATTCAGATAGTGCCTCTAGCTTTTCTTCCAAACAATCTACATCTATTGAGGAACTCGCAGAAAAGGTAGCCCAAAAACTAGGTGTCTCCAGCAAACAAATTCCAAGATTTTCCCCAGTAAAGAGATGCTATACTTGCGGTGGTGACCACATGGCAAACGTATGTCCCATCATGGCTCAACCCCAAGTGAACCCTAGTAGCCAATATTGCACCATAGAACGAAGATACACTAACCACACTGCACAAGATTGGCCATATAACAAACAAACTGTCAGGCAAAATTACCCTCAACCTTATCCACAACAGGGAAGATATCAAAACCAATATCCACCACAACAGTATGCTAGGCCTCAACAAACCTATCAACAACCCTACCAAAACCAACAAAGGCCTCAGCCTGTGTTAGCACAACAACCCCCTGCCCCAGCTAATGTAATTCCGGTAAAGTATGCAGCGGCAAAAGAAAATTTGAATAGAGCCATAGTCCCAGTGACTCCTTTGCTTTCAGAAAGTGACCCGAGTGATCATAGTTTTGATTCCACTCACATAGATAGTCCACAGGCTTACTACATGCAGTCTCTTGAACATGGAGATTCGTACTATAGTGAAGAACCGAGTGAACTTAGTTGGGAGCCAGATTACACAAATGTCATGTACGCAAACCCCAACTCTAGACCTCAACCTAGGCAGGTAAGACCCCCATTCCCTAGAGGGCCATGCTACAGATGTCAGGGAGATCACCTCATTCATCATCGCCCCATGCTGGCACCCACACAAACCCAGTCAGTAACAATCCAAGGCTTTTGTCAAGATTGCGGCAAGGAGAATCTCTTACGAGATTGCCCAAAGAACCCCAATAATATGCCAAAAATCACTCCTATTAATGTTATTGGATTAGTTGTGGACTCCACAGGGAGTTTGACTTCCACTACACCAGTGCAAGTGGTCACTAGAGCTCAAGCCCTGCAGCAGAACCAAAGTTTAGGCCAGGAAAAAAGTGCTGAGGCTAGTGAAACTCAGAACATAACCAAGAAGAGAACTAGGGCCTGGAGAGATAGTAGAGAAAGAATGAAGAGGCAATGGGCTAGGAAAATGAGTGAACTCGAGGAAAGCCTAAGAGAAACAAAAGCCAGGATAGTTGAACTCACATCTCAAACTCCCTCTCACACTACTCCACCCCCACCATTCCCATCTCCATCCGACCCACCACCTTCCAACCCGCCTCATGCTACTCCACCACCCCCTAGAGTAGGATCAGTCCTAGCCGATCCCACTCCGGAGGACCTAAATATGATGCTTAAGGCATATCATGCCAGAATCCAAGAAGGGCCAAATGTGATAGATCATGAAAAGTGTTACCCTAGAGCATAACTAGAGCTTGAACGAACCAAAATTTGTGCTAAGATGGTGGAATTGGCTCAAACCATGTTTGAAGCCAGTCGCCTCTTCAACATCTCTAGTTCAGCTAAGACGCAGTTGCACTTTGATGGACTGCTAGAAAGATTGGAGAGGTTAATTGCACAACCAGAAAAGGAACCCACCCCTCCAAGTAAGGGCAAGGCAAGTATGAGGGCAAGCCTTCCTGCCCCGGAAGCCTATGTGCCTAACTCTATGGAGCCAGACACATCTTCTTCTATGAATCGGTTCACACCAAAATTCCTACGAGAGATTCAAGAAGACAAATGGGCTAAAGAAAGTGAAGTCCCTCCTCCCATTGAACTTGTGGATGATGCACACCACCAATTCCCACAAGACATCCCTTCCATTTATGAAGAGCAGGAGAGCACTCAGTCTCAAGAGAGATTAGACTTTGAGTCTAATTCTTTACATGAATTACCCCACTTCACAGGCCCATGGGAAACTAAGTCCACTTGTATGAGAGCACCCACAGTCATGGTAAGAAACGAAGACTCGGTCATACCTAGGAACACAGAGGTAGTGAAAAACACTAAAGTGCAGTGTAACCTCACTTTAGAAGAGCTACTCAAAGTAAGGCCAGAACTATGGAAACGTGTAGCCAAACAGGTACCAGAGATAGCCAAACCGCGTTCTCAGGTAGGTTCTCATAGGACAGTGCCAGAAATTCCTCTAGACAAGATAGGAGACATGAGTGAAGGAGAAGAAGGAAACACCTATCTCCCCATCACCCATCAAGGATACACAACCAAGGCAATTCTGGACTCTGGTGCAGGAGTTGCAATTGCTACCCCTTCCCTATGGAAACGTTGGGGCAAGCCAGCACTCAGGCCTACGAGGATGAAATTGCAGATGGCGGATGGTCACATAGAGAGGCCTTTAGGACTACTTGAAGGAATAACTCTCACTACTTGTGGTGTAGAGTTTGAGCACACATTTGCTATATGTGACTTTAGCAAAAATCATGCCTATGAGATGATTTTGGGAAGACCATTTATGCGACAGTTGCAAGTAGTACAGGATTGGGGAACCAATTCCTTGTACTTGCAACACTTGGGTGTTACGACCAAAGTGAATCTCAAAGATTACTCTCATAGAGATGTCCCTCCTATCCAATGGAACCCCATCCATAGAGCCAAAGATGATACGGAGTCTGTGCATTCCATAGGATCAGGATCCTCATGGATGCATGAAGACACCCACTTATGGATGTGCAAAGTAGCAGTAGAAGAAGAGAAGAGAGAAAAAGCCAGAGAGGTAGGTGCGAAGGAAACACATAGATCAATTCAAGACCCAGCCTATGCACCTGTAGTACTTCCGGACGAAGAATTTGAACCTCACGACTGGGTAGAAATTTTAGCAATGGATGTAGCCATCAATGAAGAACAATGGACACCCCACTGTGACGAGGATGGCTATGACTTCAGTTTTCTCCATAGATCCAATCATGGGAGATGCAATTTTAGAAGAGTGCGAACCTAGCCTTCATGCATCTGAGGACGCAAAGTGACTCCGATCTAGAGTCAATCATTATGGACCCACCTTTTGCATCAGATGAAGAATACTTCTATGAAGTAGAATTCCAACCTCAGAGACACGAAGAGATAACGAACGATGTACGATTAACCACACAAGTGACTGCTAATAATGATAGCGAGAAACGGAAGAAGAAAGAAGTCCCCCCGGAGGAAGAAGAATCTTTGTTTGAGGTCCCGGAAAACTTTAAAAAGTATGAGATAGACGATAGGAGAGTCATGATAAGAATGCTTAAACGCGAGGCACAATCATGAGAGGCCTATGATAACAAAGAAACCACCAAAAAAATAGTGGTAGCCCTAGAAGAAGGAGAGGAGAGATGCACTTACATAGGACATGTCCTAACAGAGGAAGAAGAGCATGCGCTAATAGCCTTGCTTAGAGAATACAAAAATGTATTCGCTTGGAGCTACAAGGATTTGAAGGGTGTTGACCCAGACATATGCTCACACACTATCCCCATGACCCCAGATGCCAAATCCTCTAAGCAAAAGCCATACACATACAATGATAATTATGCTGCCAAGATCAAAGAGGAGATAGATAGATTGGTAGAAGCTGGATTCATCTATGAAATTGAGCACACTGAGTGGGTATCCCCCATTGTAGTTGTGCCCAAGAAGAATGGAAAGCTACGTGTGTGCATTAACTTGAAGAAGGTTAATACAGCCACAATTCGAGATAACTATCCACTTCCAATTACCGAGCATCTATTAGGAAGGGTAGCAGGCAAGGAAGTCTACAACTTCCTTGATGGATTTTCGGGCTACAACCAGGTAGCCATTGCTCCGGAAGACCAGCATAAGACAGCTTCTGCCACAGAATGGGGCATATTTGCCTTTCGAGTAATGCCATTTGGGCTTACCAATGCTCCTGCAACCTTCCAAAGATTAATGTGTCACGTGTTTAAAGAGTTCCTGAGGAAGATTCTAGAGGTCTATGTTGATGATCTCTGTGCTCATTCCAACATTAGACAAACACACATACCTGAGCTCTGGCAAATCTTTGACAAATGTAGAGAATGTCAAGTCTGCTTGAACCCAGAAAAGTGTGTTTTCATGGTCAGGCAAGGCAAGATTCTAGGACACATAGTGTCAAAGAACCGCATATCCACTGATGAAGAGAAGGTAAGAGCCATCGCAGAGCTACCTAGGCCAAAGAATGTCAAGGAAGTACAAGCTTTCATGGGGCATTGTGGTTATTACCGACGGTTTATACACATGTATGCCATCATAGCAAAGCCTCTGTACGGACGTTTGACCAACTTTGAGTGGACTGATGAATGTGAGAATTCCTTCAATGAGCTTAAACGACGATTATGTTGAGCATTAATCTTGACCACACCAGATTGGAATAAGCCTTTTCATGTTCATGTAGATGCATCCAATTATGCTATTGGGTGTGTACTCACACAACCTACGGGCGAAGGTAGTATGGATCTTCCAATTGCCTATGCTAGTAGACAGTTAAATGCAGCTGAACGGAACTATACCACCACCGAACGAGAAGGATTAGGCATGGTATATGCGGTTAAGAAGTTTAGACACTATTTTCTTGCAAATAAGTTTAAATTTTTTACTGATCATCAAGCACTGTTGTACTTGGTAAACAAACCTTGCAATACAGGTAGATTAGTAAGATGGTTTCTCTTACTAATGGAATACGACTTTGAAGTTGTGGTGAGGAAAGGGAAGACTCACTTGAGAGCAGACCACCTCTCGAGGCTCACATCTGGAGAAGCCGCACAAGGAGTATCAGATGACCTTCCTGATGCTTACTTGTTTAATTTGGAAGTTATACCTCAGTGGGCTAAGCCATTAGTGCCAGTATTGACATACGGGCCTAACCACCCAGTCATAAACACTCAAGGTAGAGAGGTAGTAAAAGCCCAGAAGTACCACATCATGGCAGGAAGCATGTACTAACAAACAGATCAAGGGATCATAGCTTGTTGTGTGGAAGAGGATGAGTACACTAAATGGTTGCAATTGGCACATGTAGGTGCATTAGAGCAACACTACTCAAAACAACGAACCCTACAGACACTAAGGAGACTCGGAGTGCATTGGCCTACTATGGAAGCTGATGTACATAAGATGTGTAAAGAATGCCTAATCTATTGCACTAAACCACCTGTGGAACATGCCACTCTGTATCAAGTGTCCATAGTGCGAGATTGGAGTGAACCGTTAGTAGCCTTCTTGAGGACGAAAACATTCCCTCAAGGTATGACACTGGCTAGACAAAGAAGTCTAGAACAAGAAACCCTAGATTACTCGCTCATTGGTGATAATCTATACAAGCGTGGTAAAGATGGTTACCTCAGACTATGTGTCCATGAGAGTGAATATCTTAAAGTTTTGGAAGCTGCTCACCAAGGAGTAGCAGGAGGACATTTTAGACCAGACCGGGTGATCAAGGCAATTCTATTTGCGGGCTTCTGGTGGCCTACCCTTCACATGGATGCACATACCTATGTGAAGAGATGTGATGTTTGTCAGCGAACTCAGTATCCTATACGCAAAGATGAGATGCCACTGAAACCTATGATGGGTGGACGTGGATTCTCTAAGTGGGGAATAGACTTTGTAGGTCCTATCAATCCCCCAGCTAAGGGTTCACACGCTGAATACATCATTGTTGCCACAGACTATCTAACAAAGTGGGTAGAAGTAAAAGCTACCACAAAGAACGATGCTCAGACGACTGCTAAGTTCTTATTTGAGAATGTGTTCACTAGATACGGGCTACCCATAGAGCTAGTCAGTGATAGAGGCACACACTTCTTGAATGAAGTTATTGAAAATCTTCTCCAAGAGTTCTTGGTAGTGCACAAGAAGTCTGCTCCCTATCACCCACAAGCTAATGGGCAAGCTGAAAGCACAAATAAGATTTTGTGCAATGTGCTGACCAAATTAGTGAATAATAAATGCTCTGATTGGGACAAATAGCTACACCATGTTGTTTGGGCATATCGAGTTGCCTATAAAACGGTACTCCAAGCCACACCCTTTCAGATGGTATTTGGTCAAAATGCAGTGCTACCATTGGACTTCTTGATACCTACACTGAAAGTAGCACATGAGCATGAATGGACGGGTCATGAACTCTCTTCGAGGATTCTTGATCTGGAACGACTAGGTGAAACCAGACTAAGAGCAGCAGCGGGAATATATGCAGCTAAGAAAAGACAGAAGGCATACTTTGATGCCCACGTTAAGGATAAAGGCTTGAAGGCAGGAGATTTAGTTTTAGTCTACACCTTGAAGCAACATGCAAGAAAATTAGAGAAACGTGGCTATGGACCTATGATCATTAATAGGATCTCAACCAGTGGAGCAGTTCAACTCGCTACATTGGAAGGTGATGTTCTCCCTAGTTACATAAGCGGATGTAGAGTCAAGTTATATCAAGAACCCCTAATTAAGGAGATGCTAAATCGACTCAACACTGCCAAAAAACGCAAGGAAGAGGAAAAACGAGTTCGAGAAGAGGCACAGGCAGAAGCATTGGAATGCATCCGAAGGATGAGGTTGCGAAGACTGGGTAGAGATCAGGCCAGGGTAGATGACTATGCGGACCCAGGTTATCATATGGCAATGTGTGAAGTCTCAGGGATAAGCTCTCATAGAATAATTGATAGACGACCTTTTGTAACCTTAGAGATAGGACAAGGAAAGGGTGCAAGGACTGTAAGATCATTGATTGACTCAGGTGCAGCCACTAGTGCTGTTAAATTTTCTTACTGTCAAAAGTTGAAATTAACTGTCAATCCTATAGAAGCATATCTCATAGGATTGGGAGGTTTGGAAACCCCTTGCATGGGCGAGGTGGAACTTCCCCTCTACATTCAAGACGAAGTAATGACAGTTAAAGTGCTAGTGTGTCAAGATGAGGACCTCACGGAGCCTCTTGTCTTGGGTCAAGACTGGATCTATGATCATGCAGTCAACCTAAACCTACGAAGTGGACTCCTTCAAGTCTGGATAAATCAGAATCGCATTACAATTGAGTTAGAAAATGAAGCACTCAAGAAATTAGACAAGGCACACACCCCTGGTCCTTCCAGGGGTGCACATGAAGATGACCATGTTGTTCTTGTCCAAAACTGTGTGATGCAGAGGAATGATGATTTCAATCAAGAAGTCAGGGGCGCAACGGAACTCCCTTCTTTTCCAGAGACCAGAGGGATGCAGCAACCAAAGGCAGATCAAATACAGATGGGGCAGAGTAATACCTATGCTGGAGGTCAAAAGAACGTGCGAAGCAGAATGTCTCAGCCATTGAAACAAGTGTGGGTGCGGAAAGGCAAACACCCTGTTGCGATCAAGCCAACCACACGGGCAACTCCAAAAGTAAAGTCTATTTGGGTACCCAAGAAGTCGATGAAGACCAGCCCACAATCACGACAAATTTGGGTGCCTATGGCTTGCTTGCGGGCTCAAATAGTTACACCGAGGCCACACCTTGTACAACATGGTTCACTCGAACATCTGATACCCTTTCTTATACAACACGCACGGACACACATTGGTCCATGAGCACAAGCAGAATCACTTGTAAATGGGTCCTTAAAAAGCCTCATTTCCGAGTAGACACTCCTAAAAAGCCCTCTAGAGTCTCCACAAAATCAAGAACAACAGCAAATCAGTTTGTTTGGAAGCCCAAAACCTGTAATAAACCCCCCGACCCTCATTTGTAAATTCATATCCACTTACTCACTACATCACTTATACACCGCATCTTTCCATTTAGCTCTTAGGAATACAAATTCACTAACTACACACACGATCCCCAAGCACTTATTGACCTACTAACCTCTCACTAAAATCATGTTACTGTTGTAATGGGGACGCATGAACGCTTGGTGTCCATTTGCAATGTTAACATTCATTTGTCTATTCTCACAGAACCGATGACCAGTCTCTTCACCATGGCCGAGGCAGGAACTAGCTCCCAGGCAGGCACCAGCCCCCAAATCGTGGACATTGAGAGTCTTCCCATTGAAGAGGAATTGAAGGAATGCCTAGTGGCATTGAGGGCATTACACGCCATACCGATTCAGAATCCTCCACAGGGGCACACAATGCCGGTCAGCAAAAACTCACATTGGTTCAGTGATGTGGCCGGATCTCTAGGTGAAGGCACTTACATGTGGGAGGCCGAGATAGAGTTCAACGGGCGATGGGGCAGATATCATTTTTTCACCAGGGAATTTGAGAGGCTTCAGAATGATGAAGGTCTGAAACCCATCTGGAAGAAGGCTGGACTCTACGACTATTTCAAGGCTCAGTTACCCAAGCCAGATTTTCTACGGTGTTCCTACTTAATTAGCACTCTGACCCCTAGTAAAGAGAAAAAGGGATATAGTACCTTCGTTCTACCATCACTTACCAGAGGTAATGAATTAAAGCGTTTCAAATTGACGAAAAACTTGGTGAGGGAAGCTCTTGACATGAAAGACATGCATATCCCCACCGAAAAAGAGACGATGGTCCTGGATAACATGAAGAACAGGAACTTGACTAAGCTCAAAGACATGGTAGCAATGACACCCACAATCGCCATCCACTTGCGAATGGTCATGCAACATTTCGCGTTCCCAGCTCAGGAGAGATTCACAATGCCACCCAAGAAGATATGGTTCAGTCTATATTTGGAAGATGCCTTCAATTTGACAATCAACATGCCGCATTGGATTATCGACAAAATCCACTTGGCACATCAACGGTGGTATAAAAAGCAAAAGTCGGTACTGTATGGATGTTGTGCCCTCACCAGGATTGTGTATAGATGTTTGGCTTATGATGTGCCAGTTCAAAGGGCACTAATTTGGACCAGGGTACAGGAATTTCAACGCAGACTATCAACCGCAGGGCCTCCATCAAAGAAAATGAGAGGCGCAGTTCAGATGCCCTGTGCACAGGCCCACGGTGCGACACTGACTCCAGAGACAACTCCACGACTTCCTAGGCATGTACAACCCTTCACTATCAGATTACCAAGACACAACACTGATGGACCAAATCTGGTGTTTCCACCTGTACCAACCGACTTAGAGTTTCCTCACGGCTTCACATTAGAAGACCTAACTGATGAGGAGGTAGCCAGAATAATCGAGGCTGTTAACGTGAAAGTCGAGGCAGAGCAAGCTAGTGGGCAACAAACTGCTACAGACCAACCCCATCCTAGACAACCAGACGTAGTTGAAGTGGATGAAGAAGAAGAAGAAAAAGAGGAGGAACGAGGTGGACAAACAGAAGAAGAAGAGCAGGAATATGAACACGAAGTTCTACTGGAACTTGAGGGTGCCCCGACTTATACAAAGGAATTGAAAAAGCTATATGATACCATCAACAGAGTTCAAGAACATCACAAATTGTCCCTGGCAGCAGGAAAAGCCCTCATGAACCAAATCCTTGAAGAGGAAGGTGTGGACGAGCAATACCGAGCAACCCTTGATATGATTTCTGATGCGTTGGGGGTACCTGAGATGGTGCATACAGCTCTTGCACACTCGAGAAGATCGGAGCGACGATATGGCAAATGCCCTCCTCGATCAGGAAAACAAATGAATATATTAGTATCAGAACCACAGGGCACCACATCCACAACCACGGGCACAGCTCATATCATTCAAGAAACTGAGGAAGCCCATACATCCAGTGCACCCCCATCACCCCCTTTACCACCCCCACCTCCAACTCCACCAACTTCACCCCCCACTACCAGTGTAACCACTACTGTCACCGCCTCAGAGTCCACTGCCCATACCGAAGCACAGACTGTCAGTCAACCCACACAACCCACACACTCTATCACCACCTCACTTTGTATACACTACCACTGACACTGTAATTCTAACTGCAGCCACGGAAAACCCCGTTCCCCCGATCACACTTCCTGGCGGTTCATATTCACAACTACACACACCACTTTACACTTTCACCACCATCACTGCACCCACAATTCCCATGTTCACAATCACTCCCACGACTGCATCCACTTTTGACCTCATGGACATATCACCCACCTCCGCACCTCTCCCTCCCCCCATACATCCACAATCTCCCATTCCCCCACCACCCACTTCACCCTTTTCAAGCACAGCATACACGCTCCCATTCCCTTTTCCCTTCCCTTTTGCATTCAACACCCTTCCCGCATCCACCCCTATTAATAATGTATTTAATAATATGTACCAGTGTATGTCTCAACTACAACAGCACTACCAGCATCTTGATAACCAGCATACGAGCCTCTTCCGAAGCCATGAAGCGCTACAAGCACGATTTATTGATTTAGAAAGGGAAAAGCGGCTACTACAACAACAATATGTCACTTTACAGGAACAACATGAGCAATTAGTGGCCAATCCACCCTAGTCAAATGCGGAAGAAAAACAACAACTTGATGAGCTGCTACACTCCCAGATAACAGAGAACCTCAAGCTTCAATGCAACGTGGCCCTATTACGGAAACACATGTCTACAGCACTCGAGGAAAATAAACGACTACAGAGACACAACGAAGAAAACTTGGAAGCAGCAATGGAGGGTTCACCACAGGAAATCGACCCAGAGAAATTCAAGGCTATCCCATTTGGAAATATGCAAATCGTCTTGGAAACCCATGCCGACCTCCTGGAAGCCCACGCAGCATTAGAAAGAGAAAGAGATGACTTATTAAAGCAACTGGCAACCCAGCAGGAGTCACCAAGCAAAGTCACAACTGAAGCCGGCACATCTGAAGAAGCCGCAAAACTCAGAGCAGAATTAGAAGAACTACGAAATAGAGTTCTACAATACGAGCGTCAACCCTCTCCCCTGAAGACTTAGTGCCAATTCAAGTGGAGGAGATCTTTGAAGATCCATACGTTCCCATGCCAACACCCAGAGGTAAGCAAACAGAAGAAGGAATGGACACGATTGAGATCGAAGCGCCTGAATGGATGCAAAGGTTGGAAAAGATTGCTACAACCCATGATGAGAGAGTTGCAGTTCAGATAGCATCTATGTCACGACTGGAAGAAGTCATCATAAAATCAGATTACTTTAGAAACCTCTCCCATCATAGGTGGATTGGCACATCTGATGATCTGTATGTTCCATTCTGTGTATTAATGGCAGATTACAATGCTGAAATCAAGCAACGCACAACAAAAGAACCAACCTCGGCGACATAGTTTGCACCGGATGATATCCCTGCAAGTGCCAAGCAAGGGAATATACATCAACCTACTTGGAGGATCCGCCTGCTTGAAACCTACCCTGAGATGAATCGCACGTGGAATAACATGCCTCTATATATCAAGTATAATCCCTGCTACTGCCCTGTCTTTCGAAGAAGATCTTGGCCGGAGTACACAAAAACAGTTTTGACGGTTAAATGATGTGAAAAGTGGTTAAATTATGTGTACCTAGCACCTCCTAATGGCCAACCCACAGTCAACTACATGATTTCAACCATCCGACATTGGGCAGTCCGGTTCAAGAATGTCCCAAATGTGCCTAAAAATTTTTGAGCTCATGCTGATTACATTCAGGACATTTAAGAACATCAAAGAACCTCATCTTTCGGCTATTCGATTTAATGAAGAGAATCAGGACCTTGTCTACGATATGAGCACCACACCATCCATTAACGTCGTATACGCGTGGCATGCTCGGATAAAGTATCTACCTGCCTGCTTCAAACAGACGTTTGAAGAAATGTTCATCACCGAGTTCTGGGAATATCATTCTGAGATATTCATTCCCAGACCATCTCATCTATTACAGTTATTTGCCGTGGAACAAGCTCTCCATTAAGAAAAGCTACGTATACAACATCTAGAGGTTCCCGGGCCTGTAGATTGGGATGCCCTACTCACTGACTTGGCCAAAGGGTTGAGAATTGCAGAACATCATTTAGCCTCAGACGTTGTGGAGTACTACATCCAACGACCCACTCAACAAGGGTCTGTCAGAGACGACAGACGTGAGAGAGGGGGGGGGTGTTAGCAGTAGTCAAGGAACTGAAGGACTAACAAGACAAGGAAGCTTACGAAGGGAGTCAGAGCGAAGAGAAGGTACAAGCAGACAGAGTAGTCAAAGAAGATCGGGCAAGTAGGCCATTATTTTTTTCAAGAAGCTAAAGCATATCAAAGAGGTGGACACATAAGGAGAAGGAGCAAGTAGGGATCTCGAAGATGTGTATGTCAAATCGTTAGAGGAAATCCCTACAAAAATAGTGATTTTCATCACTAAAAGCCATTGTAAATACCATTTCATATTTTTGTAGCTCCATTTTGTGCAAGCCAAGGAGTCCTTGAGCTTGAGGAGCATTAGAAGTAGCTACCTACCAGTTTTCATAACTTTTAGACTCCATTTGAGCCTTCAAATGGGACCTAGAACCTAATTTTTAACTAGGCCGGACACTAGGTCTGGACACGGCCAAAACCTAGTCAAAAACTATAAATAGAGCTAGAGAGCTCATTTTTGGGGTAGCTTGTAATTGATTTGAACTTGTATGAGTATTTTGGAAGTAATCTAAAGAACTCCATTGCTTGTCTCTCTTTGTCTTACCTTGTGTGCGCGTGTGTGTATGTGTGTGCATGTTTGTGTGCTTCTCACTCACGCACTTGTGCCTTCACTTGCTCGAGGTCATCATACCATCCTTACGTCTTCCCAGATTGACATTAAAGGAGGTGCTACTCATCACTGAGCTACACATCATTATGAAAATAGACATCAATAGATGAAAATATGAATCTATGGAAACTAGGAATAGAGTTCATGGAATAAATCAAAATCAGCCCTACTTATAATCAAAGTATGAAGGGTTGTCCTAAATGCATAAGTATATTAAAAATAATAGCCCTATAATCTCCACAAATCAATTAGAAATTAATTAGCTTGATACATATGCACGTTTGCCCATATACAATACATGTGAGCATGCTCACGCACATGCATGCATACATAGATTTATTCACATCAACACACATAAACATATAGGTTGTACATATATACAACTATTGAGAGTTCCATGCTCCACTTTTTTGTTTGATTCTACATTCATTCTCATGCAAGGACATTTATCCCACATGCAAGAGAATTCTCCCAAATTCCATATAAGCAAGGCCTCCCTTCACTCCTCATATTCTCATTCACTCTAGCCCATTGCCAAGAGTGTGCTCCTCTCCTCATGGAGTCATCATGCTCCTAGAGCATCTCATGTAAGTTTCATTATGTTTTCATTTCTTTTTTTCCATCCTCTTTGAATTAATTGAAGTGTGATTAATAGTAGATTAGGATGGAAAAAATTGTTTTCAACATGGTATCAGAGCATAGGTATTGTTTTGATAGCATTTCTTTTTGCGTCTTACTTTCATTATCTTCATTAACTTAGATTATTCTTCTTTCTTAATCCCTCCCTCCCTTTATAATAAAAGTTCTTTTAAGCACTATCTCGCACTTCACATCATCCCAATAAAGTGCTTCTAATAACTATTTTCTTCTTTCATTAAACATGATTATAATTTTCTTTTGTGTTTTGTTTATCATCATCACTTTTGTGGTTTATTAAAATTCATACTATTTCTCTTTTCGTTTCCATTATGTATTGTTGTCATCTTTGGTTTCCTATAACTTGAATATGTGTACTCATTCGGAGATGCACAAAGGGCTCCAATGACTTTGCATCATAATGTCAACTCATGAGGGATGGTCTAAAGGTGATGTAGCTATGATCAAGTGCAGATAATAGATATTTCAATGCCTTCAATAGTGATAGACAGTTAGAAAAGTCGTGGTGCCATCAATATTGGTTTCTGTTGACGTTCTAACCGAAATAGAGGATTCTTTCAACTAGCAGTGCAACATCTAATCAAAAAAGTAGAAGTGGAGTCTCGGGTGATACAAGTGGTGCTATTCGAGGTCTTATGGCGAAAGGAAAATGGATGGACTCTAGAAGTGCATAGAGAAAAACTATTAACGTTGTGGCTTTTGCATGGCAAAAGATTTGTATAAGGTATGCATCCATAGTGTGTCCCCATTTTGGGATTCTTAAGCCCATCGATGACAGACATGAGCAATATCAGCCCCTTCTTCCTTACTTCCACTGCTTGATGTCAACAAGTGTTCGGGTTGTTGTAAGTTGTGAAACTGAAGCTCCATGCACAAGTGATCAAATACAAAAGAAAGAGAGAGGATTATGCACTACTTGAAGTAAATAGGTTGTGTTTGAGATCTTATTTTTGTTAAAGTGTTTGAACTCATATTATCTCCATGAATAGTGGGTGTACTCTGAATGATGTCAAAACTCTTCATGAGATTCTTTAACCATATGCTTCCTTTGCAGCTTCAACCATACCTTTATACTCTGCTTCTGTAGATGACAAAGCAACTATATGTTGCTTCTTAGAACACCAAGAGATTAACTTATCTCCCACATAACATAACTACCCATAGGTTGATCTCTTATCATCAGGATTACCTGCCGAATCTGTATCATTATATATCTTGATGTTTGTATCTGATGTGAAACCATAATACAAACCTTCTTTGAGTGTACCCTTAATGTGTCTTAACACTCTTTGTCCTACAACCCAATGTTCTTTCCTAGGACAATGCATGAATTGAGGCAACACTCCAACTGCATATGACAAATCAGGCCTAGTTAATGTAGCATAGATTACACTACCAACTAGACTTTGATATAGCTTCATGTCCTTGAATTCTTCTCATCCATGTCTAGTGATTCACCTCCATTGGAGTAGGTGCTACCCTGCAATCTTCCATTTTAAACTTGATTAACAAGTTCTTCAAATACCTTTCTTGAGTCACATATACTCCATGTTGAGTATATGAGACCTCCATGCCCAAGAAATATGACAAGTCTCCTAAGTCACTAGTCTTGAACTCTTTCTCCATTCTTCTTGAGAATTTGTATGCCCTTCTCATCTGTACCTGTAAGAATTATATCATCAACATATATGCACATGTAAATGAACGCATCATCACTTGCTTTAACAAGCAAGCTACTATCTGCTTTAGACACTTGGAAACCAAGTTCCTTCAAGAACTTCAAAAGTCTATAATTCCATGTCCTTGGGGCCTGCTTCAAACCATACAAAGCTCTCTTGAGCCTACATACATACTCTGGATAACATTTGTCTTTGAATCTATTTGGTTGCTCCATGAAAACATCATCTGAAATATAACCATTTAGAAAAGCATTCTTCACATCTAATTGACATAGTTTCCAACCTTTACATGCCGCAATAGCTATGAGTGTCCTTATAGTTTTCATCTTTGTCACAGGACTAAGTTTCATCATAATCTATACCATGTGTCTGAGCATACCCTTTCACAACAATTCTAGCTTTATACATAGACACACTTCCATCTGCATACCTCTTTGTCTTGTGGACCCATTTGCATCCAATGATCTTCTGACTATTTGGTTTAGGAACCTAATCCCATGTCTCATTCTCCATCAATGCATCACACTCTTTCTGCATAGCTTTCTCCCAATTTTCCTTACCTTTTGCCTCTTCATATGTAGAAGGGTCTTCCTCTGCTTTCACTATATAAGCATAATCTTTAGTGGTAAAAAATGAAGTATCATAACTATACCTTGTAGGTTGCCATTTGTGCCTTGATGACCTTTTGTGTTCTCCACTTCTTGAAGTTTCTAGTTCATCACATTCTGGATCAAACCTTGGCACTTCTTCAACTTCAACTTGTGCTTCATTATTCTCTTCTTCAGCAAATATTTTAACCTTTGATTTACCTTTCTTCTGA
Source organism: Ceratopteris richardii (assembly GCA_020310875.1). Taxonomy (NCBI): domain Eukaryota; kingdom Viridiplantae; phylum Streptophyta; class Polypodiopsida; order Polypodiales; family Pteridaceae; genus Ceratopteris; species Ceratopteris richardii. The sequence continues at coordinate 15,314,788 of CM035440.1, read as the reverse complement.
TTCAAAGTTTCTTCATCACCTGCATGAATATTAATTGTACCTGCACACCAAGTACTTTGCTCATCAAATGTAAGATCTTTTGACACAAGGAATTGCTTTGTGGATGGACACCACAACCTATACCCCATCTGTTTATCATCATAGCCAATGAACACATACTTTTCAGCTTTAGGTTCCAATTTATGCCTCAATTGAGATGGTACATATGCATAAGCCAAACATCCAAATACTTTGCAATGATCTAAGGTAGGTCTCTCACCCCACCAAGCTTCATATGGTGTCATACCTTGCAAACCTTTACATGGTATCCTATTAACCAAGTATGTAGCTGTATTTACAGCCTTAGCCCACAAATAATTGGGGCAATTCTTTACTTTCATCATTGACCTTGCAAACTCAACAAGAGTTCTATTTCTCCTTTCTCCTACACCATTTTGTTGAGGAGAGTACCTGCAAGTAACTTCCCTATTTATACATGCATTCCATAAGTAATCACTGAACTCATTAGAGAAATACTTTCCCATTCCATGTGACCAAAACATTATCATCAAATGTGCACCTACTACAGTCTTCTCTTCTTCACATTTACACATGTAAATGTTCCTACTCTCAATTCTCTCAGCCGGATCACAATTATGATATAAAAATTTATAGAGAGGTCACTCAACTATAGACTTAGACTTGTACAAAAGCATTTCACAAAATGATAAACACAGAAGGAGCACTAAGAAAAATATCGAGTGCATACACACACATGTACATACATTCGTAAACACTTACACATTTCCATGCATAAATACATGCACGCTTTGTATTCAAGTCATACACACTTGTAAGTTGTACGTATACACACCAACAGACACACACAGATGTACATAAACACATATATATCCAAATTCACATTATCATGTTCACATACTTGATCCATCTTCCTGCATGCACATACATGCGTATACGCACATGTATATATACACACAAGCACATATATACCTGCACACACACAAACACAAGCACATACATATATGCACACACAGACGTGCATGCATACATTTGCATAAAAGAACAAACAAAGAACTTTCTAGATTGGATACGAAAACGGGCACATAAGTACATGCACGTGAACTCGTACACAGATCGGCATTCAAACCATCGCATATGGACACTTGCACTCTTTGTAAGTTGTAAGAAGTAAGCTTTACCTTGTGACAGGATAGAATTTACGTTGAGTTGATAAAATGCATTTGACAGTCTGGAAATTGGGAGTGGAGTGGCACACCGTGCACCACAGATTTTAACGGATTTTCAAATTTCGCATCACGAAGAGTGACTCGTGTACATAGACACAAACTCACACACACAATATGAATCGGAAAACATGGATGCATCATATTAATTGAGAAACATGGACGCACCACAGCCCTCCCCCATGTCTTTGATTTGCTTGAATTTTTTAGAATGGGGAGCACTGCAGCCCTTCAAAGTTTGCTCCCCGTCGGAGGGACTTCAAAAAGAGTTGTTAGCATATGCTGGAGAGAGAGAGAGAGAGAAACTTGTTAGCATATGCTGGAGAGAGAGAGAAAGAGAGAGAGTTTTCTAGCTGAAGTTCTATGTTTTTCGCTGAGCGAGCATCCATGTCTAAAAGTAGGTGCACCAAGTGCTTACACTCATGACTTACTTTTGGGGATCTTCAAACATGAATTGTAGCTTTCATCGTCATATGGATGGTGAATCTGGAGTGATCGCATATATGTTCTCTCTTTCTCACACACATACACACACATATTGAAGAGAAAATTTCATTCTTGGAAGTTGGAAGTCTTATGTATATTGATTCCGGATTGCATATTCTCACTTGAAAGTCACAGATATCATGTATGTATGAATACAATTAAGATGAATGTATGTATGAATACAATTAAGATATATTCATGCTTCATAATTTTCCATTACAAGAATAAAGGGCGTGTAGTGATGCCCCCAATTGAAAAAAAAGCGGGGACAGTCGTTTATGTGACGATCCCATCAGACAACATCGCATATGTGATGCTCAAAAAGAGAAATAAAAAAAAAAAATTGATTGTGTCGAATAAGCGATGGAAAGCGTCACACAACAATGCATATACTTGTCGTCGCTATGAGCATCGATGCTTAGCGATGCCATTAGTGATGATTGCGAAATGTAGCATCACATAAGTGATGCTCCGCGAATTTGAAAAGAAAAATTGATTTCTCCCGGCACATTTGTGTGGAGATCAAGTGAGAGAGCGAGAACGAACGAACAAGCGAACAAGCGAAGCAACGACCGAACAAGCAAAGGTACATGCACATACATACACACATATGCATACACACACATGCATACACATACACATGTAGACATATACACATATAAACACACATACATATACACATATACACACAAAATCTTACACACACATAGACATATACACATACACATATAGATACTTGCACGTATACATACACATACATATACACACACATGCGTATGCATACATACATAGACACATGCATACACACACATGCACATACATACACACATATGCATACACATACATACACACATATACAAATATACACACACATACATACACACATATACACACATACATGAATGCACACATATATGATATGCATACACACACATTTGCAAATGCACACATATGCATACACACACATACACATATAGGCACTTGCACATATACACATACACATATACATACACTCACATAGACACACACACATACATTCACATGCATACACACACATGCATACATACATAGACATATGTATACACACATGCACATACACACACATATGCATACACACAGATGTGCATACATACTCACATGCATTCGTACACACAGATGCATATGTATACATACATACACACATGCATATGTATATATACATAAACACAAGCACATACATACACATATGCATACACTCACATACATATATACACATACACATACAGGTACTTACACATACATACACACACATAGACACACATACACACTCACATGCATACATACATATACACACATACACATACACCTACACACACATAGACACAAACATGCACATATAGATACTTACACATACATACACACACATAGACACACATATACATATACACATACACATATAGATACTTACACATACATACACACACATAGACACACTCAAATGTGTACATACCCTCATATGCATACATACACACACATGCACACACATGCACACACATGCATATGCATACATACATACACACATGCATAGACACACATGTACATATACACACATATGCACATACACACACATATGCACATATACACACACATACACTCACATGCATACATACACACACATGCATACATGCATAGACATGCATACACACACATGCACATACATACATACATACATACATACATACATATGTTTACACACATACATAGGTACATACACCAAACAAATGCATACACACACATACAAACTTATGCATACACACACATATACACATGTATACGCATAGCACACAAATGCACATACATACACACACATATACATACACACACATGTGCATACATACACATACATACTCATATGCATTCATACACACACATGCATACACACACATAGAAACAAGCACATACACACACATATGCATACACACATATGCATACACACACATACACACACATACACACACATACACATACATCTACACACATAGACACACACACACACACATACACTCACATGCATACATTCACTCATGTGCATACATACACACATGCAGACACATGCATATGCATACATACATACACACATGCATACATACACATGCACATGCACACACATGCATATATACACAAATATAGACTCACATGCACATACATACACACATATGCATACACACATACATACACACATGCACATATACACACACAAACACACTTTACAAACACATGCATACACACACATTACAATCACATGCATACTGTTTGTTGTTCTTTGGATTTGTCCTCTCCAATCATTTAGCATAAAGCATCAACAATACATCTTATATTTGTCAATCCTGGAAGTATATAAGAGACCACAGCCCCTTCTAGATGATAGAATCCAAGAAATGAGAGAAAACTGGTTGGATTTCTGAGAAATAATGAAGATGAAGAGGAATTTCTAGGGTTTGGATTATCTTGAGTAATATTCCATCATTTTCAATAATCTTGGTGTCTAAAGTGTGTTATTTTCTGAGCAGAACACAACCATCAAGTCAAAACTCAAAAATGATACCTGTAATCTTCAGACGAGACAATCGCGATTCTGTAAAATCTGACGATTTTCATCTCCAACACCATTCTTCATCAATTTCTCACTCAACACATCAGTGATCAACTCTCTTCATACACATTCATCAGAAATACACAATAGAAGCTTGCAAATCTCCATGGATACACATAGAATAGACTCAACAAATCAAAGAAATTCACACAAAAGGAAGAATCACGATTTTCTACAGGAAACTCTCTCTCTTTACTTGGATAGCATCAAGTACAAATAACCAATCCTCTCATAATAGAAGAAATTTTCTTTTATACATTTTCAAGTGTCCCTTTTCACACTTGAATTTTGGTCCTTTCCTCTTCTAATCTAAAAATATGCTATCTAGGAGTTTTGAAAAATTCTAGAAAAAATACATATGATTCTAATCTACACGAGGAAGACTCTTCCTCATTTTTACATCATTTGCATAAATATTTTTACAATTTTTTGGCATTTTACACTGTGGAAGGAGAACTGACCAAAACATTATCATCAAATGTGCACCTACTGCAGTCTTCTCTTCTTCACATTTACACATGTAAATGTTCCTACTCTCAATTCTCTCAGCCGGATCACAATTATGATATAAAAATTTAAAGAGAGGTCACTCAACTATAGACTTAGACTTGTACAAAAGCATTTCACAAAATGATAAACACAAAAGGAGCACTAAGAAAAATATCGAGTGCAATTTTTCTTCTATTCAGGAAAACATTACATCTGATTGATGAGCTATATTCTCATCACTTCTAAACTGTCTAATGACTCTTACAACTTGTCTTTCATCATATCTCTTACATGCCCCAACTTTCTACTTGTATATACAGGCATATATGTACAAACTCGTGACCATTACAAAGGTATAAGTGAGTTTAATTACAAGCTTTAGGGTGCGTATATATAAAAATCTTTATTCTTTGATCATGCACTAACTTCAAGCTTGATATATTGCTCTTTGCTTCATCCTTTGACTTCAAACCTTTGTCCAAACTATCAATTGATGGTTGTCCTGCACCAACAATGACTTGAGGTAGGCAGTTGCCATTTCGGCTCAATAAGGACAACCAAGCGAGAGAAAAATCAAAACTGGATGAAAAAAATCCTTATTTTTTGAGGTTTTCGGCTTTACATCTTCATAGTATAAGATCTATGAATTATTTTTTAGCACAGTTCATTATGTATTGAAGACTAGAAGATTGGTATTTTCTCATATACATATGTTTGTTTTACGTATCAAAGTAAGACTCAAAAGACCAATATGATTCATATGTTAAAGCCCATGCCTCATCATGTATTGACACTCAATTATGGCTCCTTGTGAAAACCCATCACAAGAAAAAGCTCAACATCCCTTCAAAAAAGGAGAAACAACCTTGAAGGATCTCAACAACAAGGCAAAAGGAGTACACAAGAAGAATATGCAAATGGATCGAAAGCACTACTCACCCCATGATGTAAACCCTTGTACATGTCTAGGGATCCCATATGTCCCTACCCCACACACCATGGATCCCATATGTCCATGGAACTAAAAACCAAGGGATGTCATATGTCCCACACATGGATGCCACATGTCCATGAAAACTAAGGGATGCCATATGTCCCAAACTTCCGTATGTCCAAGTTATGTATAAGGATCCCACATGTCCTTAGATCCTAAAAAAAATGGACTAAGTGATCCCATATGTCATCAGTCCTCCATATTAAAAACAAAAGGGTCATCACATGGAGGAGGGGTCTTGAGAGTTCCATGCTCCACCATTTGGTCTGATTCTACATTCATTCTAATGCAAGCACATTTATCCCACATGCAAGAGAAATCTCAAAATCCATATAAGCAAAGCCTCCCTTCACTCCTCATATGCTCATTCACTCTAGCCCATTGCTAATAGTGCATTCCTCTCCTCATGGAGTCATCATGCTCTTAGAGCATCTCATGTAAGTTCTTTCATATTCTCAAGTTCATTATGTTTTCATTTATTTTGTTCCATCTTCCTTAAGTTAATTAAAGTGTAATTAATGGTAGATTAGGAGTTCTTTTCTTGTTTTCAACAACAACCCCATGCACATACGCATATGAAGAAGGTCGCACTTGAGAACATTCACATTTGTATCATCATACACACATAATTGTAAAATACGTAAACATGTAAGTTTGCAAATCCGAACGTGCATACACACACAGTTTTGGATGCGCATATAAACCAATAAGCACACTTTTTAGTTGCACATCTAAACATAGCTGTACACACATACATGCATATAATTCCACACTCGTTTGTATTTGCATCATCACACACATACTTACACATGTACATACATTCGTAAACACTTACACATTTCCATGCATAAATACATGCACGCTTTGTATTCAAGTCATACACACTTGTAAGTTGTACGTATACACACCAACAGACACACAGATGTACATAAACACATATATATCCAAATTCACATTATCATGTTCACATACTTGATCCATCTTCCTGCATGCACATACATGCGTATACGCACATGTATATATACACACAAGCACATACATACCTGCACACACACAAACACAAGCACATACATATATGCACACACAGACGTGCATGCATACATTTGCATAAAAGAACAAACAAAGAACTTTCTAGATTGCATACGAAAACGGGCACATAAGTACATGCACGTGAACTCGTACACAGATCGGCATTCAAACCATCGCATATGGACACTTGCACTCTTTGTAAGTTGTAAGAAGTAAGCTTTACCTTGTGACAGGATAGAATTTACGTTGAGTTGATAAAATGCATTTGACAGTCTGGAAATTGGGAGTGGAGTGGCACACCGTGCACCACAGATTTTAACGGATTTTCAAATTTCGCATCACGAAGAGTGACTCGTGTACATAGACACAAACTCACACACACAATATGAATCGGAAAACATGGATGCATCATATTAATTGAGAAACATGGACGCACCACAGCCCTCCCCCATGTCTTTGATTTGCTTGAATTTTTTAGAATGGGGAGCACTGCAGCCCTTCAAAGTTTGCTCCCCGTCGGAGGGACTTCAAAAAGAGTTGTTAGCATATGCTGGAGAGAGAGAGAGAGAGAGAGAGAGAGAGAGAGAGAGAGAGAGAGAGAGAGAGAGAGAGAGAGAAACTTGTTAGCATATGCTGGAGAGAGAGGAAAGAGAGAGAGTTTTCTAGCTGAAGTTCTATGTTTTTCGCTGAGCGAGCATCCATGTCTAAAAGTAGGTGCACCAAGTGCTTACACTCATGACTTACTTTTGGGGATCTTCAAACATGAATTGTAGCTTTCATCGTCATATGGATGGTGAATCTGGAGTGATCGCATATATGTTCTCTCTTTCTCACACACATACACACACATATTGAAGAGAAAATTTCATTCTTGGAAGTTGGAAGTCTTATGTATATTGATTCCGGATTGCATATTCTCACTTGAAAGTCACAGATATCATGTATGTATGAATACAATTAAGATATATTCATGCTTCATAATTTTCCACTACAAGAATAAAGGGCGTGTAGTGATGCCCTCAATTGAAAAAAAAGCGGGGACAGTCGTTTATGTGACGATCCCATCAGACAACATCGCATATGTGATGCTCAAAAAGAGAAAAAAAAAAAAAAATTGATTGTGTCGAATAAGCGATGGAAAGCGTCACACAACAATGCATATACTTGTCGTCGCTATGAGCATCGATGCTTAGCGATGCCATTAGTGATGATTGCGAAATGTAGCATCACATAAGTGATGCTCCGCGAATTTGAAAAGAAAAATTGATTTCTCCCGGCACATTTGTGTGGAGATCAAGTGAGAGAGCGAGAACGAACGAACAAGCGAACAAGCGAAGCAACGACCGAACAAGCAAAGGTACATGCACATACATACACACATATGCATACACACACATGCATACACATACACATGTAGACATATACACATATAAACACACATACATATACACATATACACACAAAATCTTACACACACATAGACATATACACATACACATATAGATACTTGCACGTATACATACACATACATATACACACACATGCGTATGCATACATACATAGACACATGCATACACACACATGCACATACATACACACATATGCATACACATACATACACACATATACAAATATACACACACATACATACACACATATACACACATACATGAATGCACACATATATGATATGCATACACACACATTTGCAAATGCACACATATGCATACACACACATACACATATAGGCACTTGCACATATACACATACACATATACATACACTCACATAGACACACACACATACATTCACATGCATACACACACATGCATACATACATAGACATATGTATACACACATGCACATACACACACATATGCATACACACAGATGTGCATACATACTCACATGCATTCGTACACACAGATGCATATGTATACATACATACACACATGCATATGTATATATACATAAACACAAGCACATACATACACATATGCATACACTCACATACATATATACACATACACATACAGGTACTTACACATACATACACACACATAGACACACATACACACTCACATGCATACATACATATACACACATACACATACACCTACACACACATAGACACAAACATGCACATATAGATACTTACACATACATACACACACATAGACACACATATACATATACACATACACATATAGATACTTACACATACATACACACACATAGACACACTCAAATGTGTACATACCCTCATATGCATACATACACACACATGCACACACATGCACACACATGCATATGCATACATACATACACACATGCATAGACACACATGTACATATACACACATATGCACATACACACACATATGCACATATACACACACATACACTCACATGCATACATACACACACATGCATACATGCATAGACATGCATACACACACATGCACATACATACATACATACATACATACATACATATGTTTACACACATACATAGGTACATACACCAAACAAATGCATACACACACATACAAACTTATGCATACACACACATATACACATGTATACGCATAGCACACAAATGCACATACATACACACACATATACATACACACACATGTGCATACATACACATACATACTCATATGCATTCATACACACACATGCATACACACACATAGAAACAAGCACATACACACACATATGCATACACACATATGCATACACACACATACACACACATACACACACATACACATACATCTACACACATAGACACACACACACACACATACACTCACATGCATACATTCACTCATGTGCATACATACACACATGCAGACACATGCATATGCATACATACATACACACATGCATACATACACATGCACATGCACACACATGCATATATACACAAATATAGACTCACATGCACATACATACACACATATGCATACACACATACATACACACATGCACATATACACACACAAACACACTTTACAAACACATGCATACACACACATTACAATCACATGCATACTGTTTGTTGTTCTTTGGATTTGTCCTCTCCAATCATTTAGCATAAAGCATCAACAATACATCTTATATTTGTCAATCCTGGAAGTATATAAGAGACCACAGCCCCTTCTAGATGATAGAATCCAAGAAATGAGAGAAAACTGGTTGGATTTCTGAGAAATAATGAAGATGAAGAGGAATTTCTAGGGTTTGGATTATCTTGAGTAATATTCCATCATTTTCAATAATCTTGGTGTCTAAAGTGTGTTATTTTCTGAGCAGAACACAACCATCAAGTCAAAACTCAAAAATGATACCTGTAATCTTCAGACGAGACAATCGCGATTCTGTAAAATCTGACGATTTTCATCTCCAACACCATTCTTCATCAATTTCTCACTCAACACATCAGTGATCAACTCTCTTCATACACATTCATCAGAAATACACAATAGAAGCTTGCAAATCTCCATGGATACACATAGAATAGACTCAACAAATCAAAGAAATTCACACAAAAGGAAGAATCACGATTTTCTGCAGGAAACTCTCTCTCTTTACTTGGATAGCATCAAGTACAAATAACCAATCCTCTCATAATAGAAGAAATTTTCTTTTATACATTTTCAAGTGTCCCTTTTCACACTTGAATTTTGGTCCTTTCCTCTTCTAATCTAAAAATATGCTATCTAGGAGTTTTGAAAAATTCTAGAAAAAATACATATGATTCTAATCTACATGAGGAAGACTCTTCCTCATTTTTACATCATTTGCATAAATATTTTTACAATTTTTTGGCATTTTACACTGTGGAAGGAGAACTGACCAAAACATTATCATCAAATGTGCACCTACTGCAGTCTTCTCTTCTTCACATTTACACATGTAAATGTTCCTACTCTCAATTCTCTCAGCCGGATCACAATTATGATATAAAAATTTATAGAGAGGTCACTCAACTATAGACTTAGACTTGTACAAAAGCATTTCACAAAATGATAAACACAAAAGGAGCACTAAGAAAAATATCGAGTGCAATTTTTCTTCTATTCAGGAAAACATTACATCTGATTGATGAGCTATATTCTCATCACTTCTAAACTGTCTAATGACTCTTACAACTTGTCTTTCATCATATCTCTTACATGCCCCAACTTTCTACTTGTATATACAGGCATATATGTACAAACTCGTGACCATTACAAAGGTATAAGTGAGTTTAATTACAAGCTTTAGGGTGCGTATATATAAAAATCTTTATTCTTTGATCATGCACTAACTTCAAGCTTGATATATTGCTCTTTGCTTCATCCTTTGACTTCAAACCTTTGTCCAAACTATCAATTGATGGTTGTCCTGCACCAACAATGACTTGAGGTAGGCAGTTGCCATTTCGGCTCAATAAGGACAACCAAGCGAGAGAAAAATCAAAACTGGATGAAAAAAATCCTTATTTTTTGAGGTTTTCGGCTTTACATCTTCATAGTATAAGATCTATGAATTATTTTTTAGCACAGTTCATTATGTATTGAAGACTAGAAGATTGGTATTTTCTCATATACATATGTTTGTTTTACGTATCAAAGTAAGACTCAAAAGACCAATATGATTCATATGTTAAAGCCCATGCCTCATCATGTATTGACACTCAATTATGGCTCCTTGTGAAAACCCATCACAAGAAAAAGCTCAACATCCCTTCAAAAAAGGAGAAACAACCTTGAAGGATCTCAACAACAAGGCAAAAGGAGTACACAAGAAGAATATGCAAATGGATCGAAAGCACTACTCACCCCATGATGTAAACCCTTGTACATGTCTAGGGATCCCATATGTCCCTACCCCACACACCATGGATCCCATATGTCCATGGAACTAAAAACCAAGGGATGTCATATGTCCCACACATGGATGCCACATGTCCATGAAAACTAAGGGATGCCATATGTCCCAAACTTCCGTATGTCCAAGTTATGTATAAGGATCCCACATGTCCTTAGATCCTAAAAAAAATGGACTAAGTGATCCCATATGTCATCAGTCCTCCATATTAAAAACAAAAGGGTCATCACATGGAGGAGGGGTCTTGAGAGTTCCATGCTCCACCATTTGGTCTGATTCTACATTCATTCTAATGCAAGCACATTTATCCCACATGCAAGAGAAATCTCAAAATCCATATAAGCAAAGCCTCCCTTCACTCCTCATATGCTCATTCACTCTAGCCCATTGCTAATAGTGCATTCCTCTCCTCATGGAGTCATCATGCTCTTAGAGCATCTCATGTAAGTTCTTTCATATTCTCAAGTTCATTATGTTTTCATTTATTTTGTTCCATCTTCCTTAAGTTAATTAAAGTGTAATTAATGGTAGATGAGGAGTTCTTTTCTTGTTTTCAACAACAACCCCATGCACATACGCATATGAAGAAGGTCGCACTTGAGAACATTCACATTTGTATCATCATACACACATAATTGTAAAATACGTAAACATGTAAGTTTGCAAATCCGAACGTGCATACACACACAGTTTTGGATGCGCATATAAACCAATAAGCACACTTTTTAGTTGCACATCTGAACATAGCTGTACACACATACATGCATATAATTCCACACTCGTTTGTATTTGCATCATCACACACATACTTACACATGTACATACATTCGTAAACACTTACACATTTCCATGCATAAATACATGCACGCTTTGTATTCAAGTCATACACACTTGTAAGTTGTACGTATACACACCAACAGACACACAGATGTACATAAACACATATATATCCAAATTCACATTATCATGTTCACATACTTGATCCATCTTCCTGCATGCACATACATGCGTATACGCACATGTATATATACACACAAGCACATACATACCTGCACACACACAAACACAAGCACATACATATATGCACACACAGACGTGCATGCATACATTTGCATAAAAGAACAAACAAAGAACTTTCTAGATTGCATACGAAAACGGGCACATAAGTACATGCACGTGAACTCGTACACAGATCGGCATTCAAACCATCGCATATGGACACTTGCACTCTTTGTAAGTTGTAAGAAGTAAGCTTTACCTTGTGACAGGATAGAATTTACGTTGAGTTGATAAAATGCATTTGACAGTCTGGAAATTGGGAGTGGAGTGGCACACCGTGCACCACAGATTTTAACGGATTTTCAAATTTCGCATCACGAAGAGTGACTCGTGTACATAGACACAAACTCACACACACAATATGAATCGGAAAACATGGATGCATCATATTAATTGAGAAACATGGACGCACCACAGCCCTCCCCCATGTCTTTGATTTGCTTGAATTTTTTAGAATGGGGAGCACTGCAGCCCTTCAAAGTTTGCTCCCCGTCGGAGGGACTTCAAAAAGAGTTGTTAGCATATGCTGGAGAGAGAGAGAGAGAGAGAGAGAGAGAGAGAGAGAGAGAGAGAGAGAGAGAGAGAGAGAGAGAGAGAGAGAGAAACTTGTTAGCATATGCTGGAGAGAGAGGAAAGAGAGAGAGTTTTCTAGCTGAAGTTCTATGTTTTTCGCTGAGCGAGCATCCATGTCTAAAAGTAGGTGCACCAAGTGCTTACACTCATGACTTACTTTTGGGGATCTTCAAACATGAATTGTAGCTTTCATCGTCATATGGATGGTGAATCTGGAGTGATCGCATATATGTTCTCTCTTTCTCACACACATACACACACATATTGAAGAGAAAATTTCATTCTTGGAAGTTGGAAGTCTTATGTATATTGATTCCGGATTGCATATTCTCACTTGAAAGTCACAGATATCATGTATGTATGAATACAATTAAGATATATTCATGCTTCATAATTTTCCACTACAAGAATAAAGGGCGTGTAGTGATGCCCTCAATTGAAAAAAAAAGCGGGGACAGTCGTTTATGTGACGATCCCATCAGACAACATCGCATATGTGATGCTCAAAAAGAGAAAAAAAAAAAAAAAATTGATTGTGTCGAATAAGCGATGGAAAGCGTCACACAACAATGCATATACTTGTCGTCGCTATGAGCATCGATGCTTAGCGATGCCATTAGTGATGATTGCGAAATGTAGCATCACATAAGTGATGCTCCGCGAATTTGAAAAGAAAAATTGATTTCTCCCGGCACATTTGTGTGGAGATCAAGTGAGAGAGCGAGAACGAACGAACAAGCGAACAAGCGAAGCAACGACCGAACAAGCAAAGGTACATGCACATACATACACACATATGCATACACACACATGCATACACATACACATGTAGACATATACACATATAAACACACATACATATACACATATACACACAAAATCTTACACACACATAGACATATACACATACACATATAGATACTTGCACGTATACATACACATACATATACACACACATGCGTATGCATACATACATAGACACATGCATACACACACATGCACATACATACACACATATGCATACACATACATACACACATATACAAATATACACACACATACATACACACATATACACACATACATGAATGCACACATATATGATATGCATACACACACATTTGCAAATGCACACATATGCATACACACACATACACATATAGGCACTTGCACATATACACATACACATATACATACACTCACATAGACACACACACATACATTCACATGCATACACACACATGCATACATACATAGACATATGTATACACACATGCACATACACACACATATGCATACACACAGATGTGCATACATACTCACATGCATTCGTACACACAGATGCATATGTATACATACATACACACATGCATATGTATATATACATAAACACAAGCACATACATACACATATGCATACACTCACATACATATATACACATACACATACAGGTACTTACACATACATACACACACATAGACACACATACACACTCACATGCATACATACATATACACACATACACATACACCTACACACACATAGACACAAACATGCACATATAGATACTTACACATACATACACACACATAGACACACATATACATATACACATACACATATAGATACTTACACATACATACACACACATAGACACACTCAAATGTGTACATACCCTCATATGCATACATACACACACATGCACACACATGCACACACATGCATATGCATACATACATACACACATGCATAGACACACATGTACATATACACACATATGCACATACACACACATATGCACATATACACACACATACACTCACATGCATACATACACACACATGCATACATGCATAGACATGCATACACACACATGCACATACATACATACATACATACATACATACATATGTTTACACACATACATAGGTACATACACCAAACAAATGCATACACACACATACAAACTTATGCATACACACACATATACACATGTATACGCATAGCACACAAATGCACATACATACACACACATATACATACACACACATGTGCATACATACACATACATACTCATATGCATTCATACACACACATGCATACACACACATAGAAACAAGCACATACACACACATATGCATACACACATATGCATACACACACATACACACACATACACACACATACACATACATCTACACACATAGACACACACACACACACATACACTCACATGCATACATTCACTCATGTGCATACATACACACATGCAGACACATGCATATGCATACATACATACACACATGCATACATACACATGCACATGCACACACATGCATATATACACAAATATAGACTCACATGCACATACATACACACATATGCATACACACATACATACACACATGCACATATACACACACAAACACACTTTACAAACACATGCATACACACACATTACAATCACATGCATACTGTTTGTTGTTCTTTGGATTTGTCCTCTCCAATCATTTAGCATAAAGCATCAACAATACATCTTATATTTGTCAATCCTGGAAGTATATAAGAGACCACAGCCCCTTCTAGATGATAGAATCCAAGAAATGAGAGAAAACTGGTTGGATTTCTGAGAAATAATGAAGATGAAGAGGAATTTCTAGGGTTTGGATTATCTTGAGTAATATTCCATCATTTTCAATAATCTTGGTGTCTAAAGTGTGTTATTTTCTGAGCAGAACACAACCATCAAGTCAAAACTCAAAAATGATACCTGTAATCTTCAGACGAGACAATCGCGATTCTGTAAAATCTGACGATTTTCATCTCCAACACCATTCTTCATCAATTTCTCACTCAACACATCAGTGATCAACTCTCTTCATACACATTCATCAGAAATACACAATAGAAGCTTGCAAATCTCCATGGATACACATAGAATAGACTCAACAAATCAAAGAAATTCACACAAAAGGAAGAATCACGATTTTCTGCAGGAAACTCTCTCTCTTTACTTGGATAGCATCAAGTACAAATAACCAATCCTCTCATAATAGAAGAAATTTTCTTTTATACATTTTCAAGTGTCCCTTTTCACACTTGAATTTTGGTCCTTTCCTCTTCTAATCTAAAAATATGCTATCTAGGAGTTTTGAAAAATTCTAGAAAAAATACATATGATTCTAATCTACATGAGGAAGACTCTTCCTCATTTTTACATCATTTGCATAAATATTTTTACAATTTTTTGGCATTTTACACTGTGGAAGGAGAACTGACCAAAACATTATCATCAAATGTGCACCTACTGCAGTCTTCTCTTCTTCACATTTACACATGTAAATGTTCCTACTCTCAATTCTCTCAGCCGGATCACAATTATGATATAAAAATTTATAGAGAGGTCACTCAACTATAGACTTAGACTTGTACAAAAGCATTTCACAAAATGATAAACACAAAAGGAGCACTAAGAAAAATATCGAGTGCAATTTTTCTTCTATTCAGGAAAACATTACATCTGATTGATGAGCTATATTCTCATCACTTCTAAACTGTCTAATGACTCTTACAACTTGTCTTTCATCATATCTCTTACATGCCCCAACTTTCTACTTGTATATACAGGCATATATGTACAAACTCGTGACCATTACAAAGGTATAAGTGAGTTTAATTACAAGCTTTAGGGTGCGTATATATAAAAATCTTTATTCTTTGATCATGCACTAACTTCAAGCTTGATATATTGCTCTTTGCTTCATCCTTTGACTTCAAACCTTTGTCCAAACTATCAATTGATGGTTGTCCTGCACCAACAATGACTTGAGGTAGGCAGTTGCCATTTCGGCTCAATAAGGTCAACCAAGCGAGAGAAAAATCAAAACTGGATGAAAAAAATCCTTATTTTTTGAGGTTTTCGGCTTTACATCTTCATAGTATAAGATCTATGAATTATTTTTTAGCACAGTTCATTATGTATTGAAGACTAGAAGATTGGTATTTTCTCATATACATATGTTTGTTTTACGTATCAAAGTAAGACTCAAAAGACCAATATGATTCATATGTTAAAGCCCATGCCTCATCATGTATTGACACTCAATTATGGCTCCTTGTGAAAACCCATCACAAGAAAAAGCTCAACATCCCTTCAAAAAAGGAGAAACAACCTTGAAGGATCTCAACAACAAGGCAAAAGGAGTACACAAGAAGAATATGCAAATGGATCGAAAGCACTACTCACCCCATGATGTAAACCCTTGTACATGTCTAGGGATCCCATATGTCCCTACCCCACACACCATGGATCCCATATGTCCATGGAACTAAAAACCAAGGGATGTCATATGTCCCACACATGGATGCCACATGTCCATGAAAACTAAGGGATGCCATATGTCCCAAACTTCCGTATGTCCAAGTTATGTATAAGGATCCCACATGTCCTTAGATCCTAAAAAAAATGGACTAAGTGATCCCATATGTCATCAGTCCTCCATATTAAAAACAAAAGGGTCATCACATGGAGGAGGGGTCTTGAGAGTTCCATGCTCCACCATTTGGTCTGATTCTACATTCATTCTAATGCAAGCACATTTATCCCACATGCAAGAGAAATCTCAAAATCCATATAAGCAAAGCCTCCCTTCACTCCTCATATGCTCATTCACTCTAGCCCATTGCTAATAGTGCATTCCTCTCCTCATGGAGTCATCATGCTCTTAGAGCATCTCATGTAAGTTCTTTCATATTCTCAAGTTCATTATGTTTTCATTTATTTTGTTCCATCTTCCTTAAGTTAATTAAAGTGTAATTAATGGTAGATTAGGAGTTCTTTTCTTGTTTTCAACAACAACCCCATGCACATACGCATATGAAGAAGGTCGCACTTGAGAACATTCACATTTGTATCATCATACACACATAATTGTAAAATACGTAAACATGTAAGTTTGCAAATCCGAACGTGCATACACACACAGTTTTGGATGCGCATATAAACCAATAAGCACACTTTTTAGTTGCACATCTAAACATAGCTGTACACACATACATGCATATAATTCCACACTCGTTTGTATTTGCATCATCACACACATACTTACACATGTACATACATTCGTAAACACTTACACATTTCCATGCATAAATACATGCACGCTTTGTATTCAAGTCATACACACTTGTAAGTTGTACGTATACACACCAACAGACACACAGATGTACATAAACACATATATATCCAAATTCACATTATCATGTTCACATACTTGATCCATCTTCCTGCATGCACATACATGCGTATACGCACATGTATATATACACACAAGCACATACATACCTGCACACACACAAACACAAGCACATACATATATGCACACACAGACGTGCATGCATACATTTGCATAAAAGAACAAACAAAGAACTTTCTAGATTGCATACGAAAACGGGCACATAAGTACATGCACGTGAACTCGTACACAGATCGGCATTCAAACCATCGCATATGGACACTTGCACTCTTTGTAAGTTGTAAGAAGTAAGCTTTACCTTGTGACAGGATAGAATTTACGTTGAGTTGATAAAATGCATTTGACAGTCTGGAAATTGGGAGTGGAGTGGCACACCGTGCACCACAGATTTTAACGGATTTTCAAATTTCGCATCACGAAGAGTGACTCGTGTACATAGACACAAACTCACACACACAATATGAATCGGAAAACATGGATGCATCATATTAATTGAGAAACATGGACGCACCACAGCCCTCCCCCATGTCTTTGATTTGCTTGAATTTTTTAGAATGGGGAGCACTGCAGCCCTTCAAAGTTTGCTCCCCGTCGGAGGGACTTCAAAAAGAGTTGTTAGCATATGCTGGAGAGAGAGAGAGAGAGAGAGAGAGAGAGAGAGAGAGAGAGAGAGAGAGAGAGAGAGAGAGAGAGAGAGAGAGAAACTTGTTAGCATATGCTGGAGAGAGAGGAAAGAGAGAGAGTTTTCTAGCTGAAGTTCTATGTTTTTCGCTGAGCGAGCATCCATGTCTAAAAGTAGGTGCACCAAGTGCTTACACTCATGACTTACTTTTGGGGATCTTCAAACATGAATTGTAGCTTTCATCGTCATATGGATGGTGAATCTGGAGTGATCGCATATATGTTCTCTCTTTCTCACACACATACACACACATATTGAAGAGAAAATTTCATTCTTGGAAGTTGGAAGTCTTATGTATATTGATTCCGGATTGCATATTCTCACTTGAAAGTCACAGATATCATGTATGTATGAATACAATTAAGATATATTCATGCTTCATAATTTTCCACTACAAGAATAAAGGGCGTGTAGTGATGCCCTCAATTGAAAAAAAAGCGGGGACAGTCGTTTATGTGACGATCCCATCAGACAACATCGCATATGTGATGCTCAAAAAGAGAAAAAAAAAAAAAAAATTGATTGTGTCGAATAAGCGATGGAAAGCGTCACACAACAATGCATATACTTGTCGTCGCTATGAGCATCGATGCTTAGCGATGCCATTAGTGATGATTGCGAAATGTAGCATCACATAAGTGATGCTCCGCGAATTTGAAAAGAAAAATTGATTTCTCCCGGCACATTTGTGTGGAGATCAAGTGAGAGAGCGAGAACGAACGAACAAGCGAACAAGCGAAGCAACGACCGAACAAGCAAAGGTACATGCACATACATACACACATATGCATACACACACATGCATACACATACACATGTAGACATATACACATATAAACACACATACATATACACATATACACACAAAATCTTACACACACATAGACATATACACATACACATATAGATACTTGCACGTATACATACACATACATATACACACACATGCGTATGCATACATACATAGACACATGCATACACACACATGCACATACATACACACATATGCATACACATACATACACACATATACAAATATACACACACATACATACACACATATACACACATACATGAATGCACACATATATGATATGCATACACACACATTTGCAAATGCACACATATGCATACACACACATACACATATAGGCACTTGCACATATACACATACACATATACATACACTCACATAGACACACACACATACATTCACATGCATACACACACATGCATACATACATAGACATATGTATACACACATGCACATACACACACATATGCATACACACAGATGTGCATACATACTCACATGCATTCGTACACACAGATGCATATGTATACATACATACACACATGCATATGTATATATACATAAACACAAGCACATACATACACATATGCATACACTCACATACATATATACACATACACATACAGGTACTTACACATACATACACACACATAGACACACATACACACTCACATGCATACATACATATACACACATACACATACACCTACACACACATAGACACAAACATGCACATATAGATACTTACACATACATACACACACATAGACACACATATACATATACACATACACATATAGATACTTACACATACATACACACACATAGACACACTCAAATGTGTACATACCCTCATATGCATACATACACACACATGCACACACATGCACACACATGCATATGCATACATACATACACACATGCATAGACACACATGTACATATACACACATATGCACATACACACACATATGCACATATACACACACATACACTCACATGCATACATACACACACATGCATACATGCATAGACATGCATACACACACATGCACATACATACATACATACATACATACATACATATGTTTACACACATACATAGGTACATACACCAAACAAATGCATACACACACATACAAACTTATGCATACACACACATATACACATGTATACGCATAGCACACAAATGCACATACATACACACACATATACATACACACACATGTGCATACATACACATACATACTCATATGCATTCATACACACACATGCATACACACACATAGAAACAAGCACATACACACACATATGCATACACACATATGCATACACACACATACACACACATACACACACATACACATACATCTACACACATAGACACACACACACACACATACACTCACATGCATACATTCACTCATGTGCATACATACACACATGCAGACACATGCATATGCATACATACATACACACATGCATACATACACATGCACATGCACACACATGCATATATACACAAATATAGACTCACATGCACATACATACACACATATGCATACACACATACATACACACATGCACATATACACACACAAACACACTTTACAAACACATGCATACACACACATTACAATCACATGCATACTGTTTGTTGTTCTTTGGATTTGTCCTCTCCAATCATTTAGCATAAAGCATCAACAATACATCTTATATTTGTCAATCCTGGAAGTATATAAGAGACCACAGCCCCTTCTAGATGATAGAATCCAAGAAATGAGAGAAAACTGGTTGGATTTCTGAGAAATAATGAAGATGAAGAGGAATTTCTAGGGTTTGGATTATCTTGAGTAATATTCCATCATTTTCAATAATCTTGGTGTCTAAAGTGTGTTATTTTCTGAGCAGAACACAACCATCAAGTCAAAACTCAAAAATGATACCTGTAATCTTCAGACGAGACAATCGCGATTCTGTAAAATCTGACGATTTTCATCTCCAACACCATTCTTCATCAATTTCTCACTCAACACATCAGTGATCAACTCTCTTCATACACATTCATCAGAAATACACAATAGAAGCTTGCAAATCTCCATGGATACACATAGAATAGACTCAACAAATCAAAGAAATTCACACAAAAGGAAGAATCACGATTTTCTGCAGGAAACTCTCTCTCTTTACTTGGATAGCATCAAGTACAAATAACCAATCCTCTCATAATAGAAGAAATTTTCTTTTATACATTTTCAAGTGTCCCTTTTCACACTTGAATTTTGGTCCTTTCCTCTTCTAATCTAAAAATATGCTATCTAGGAGTTTTGAAAAATTCTAGAAAAAATACATATGATTCTAATCTACATGAGGAAGACTCTTCCTCATTTTTACATCATTTGCATAAATATTTTTACAATTTTTTGGCATTTTACACTGTGGAAGGAGAACTGACCAAAACATTATCATCAAATGTGCACCTACTGCAGTCTTCTCTTCTTCACATTTACACATGTAAATGTTCCTACTCTCAATTCTCTCAGCCGGATCACAATTATGATATAAAAATTTATAGAGAGGTCACTCAACTATAGACTTAGACTTGTACAAAAGCATTTCACAAAATGATAAACACAAAAGGAGCACTAAGAAAAATATCGAGTGCAATTTTTCTTCTATTCAGGAAAACATTACATCTGATTGATGAGCTATATTCTCATCACTTCTAAACTGTCTAATGACTCTTACAACTTGTCTTTCATCATATCTCTTACATGCCCCAACTTTCTACTTGTATATACAGGCATATATGTACAAACTCGTGACCATTACAAAGGTATAAGTGAGTTTAATTACAAGCTTTAGGGTGCGTATATATAAAAATCTTTATTCTTTGATCATGCACTAACTTCAAGCTTGATATATTGCTCTTTGCTTCATCCTTTGACTTCAAACCTTTGTCCAAACTATCAATTGATGGTTGTCCTGCACCAACAATGACTTGAGGTAGGCAGTTGCCATTTCGGCTCAATAAGGACAACCAAGCGAGAGAAAAATCAAAACTGGATGAAAAAAATCCTTATTTTTTGAGGTTTTCGGCTTTACATCTTCATAGTATAAGATCTATGAATTATTTTTTAGCACAGTTCATTATGTATTGAAGACTAGAAGATTGGTATTTTCTCATATACATATGTTTGTTTTACGTATCAAAGTAAGACTCAAAAGACCAATATGATTCATATGTTAAAGCCCATGCCTCATCATGTATTGACACTCAATTATGGCTCCTTGTGAAAACCCATCACAAGAAAAAGCTCAACATCCCTTCAAAAAAGGAGAAACAACCTTGAAGGATCTCAACAACAAGGCAAAAGGAGTACACAAGAAGAATATGCAAATGGATCGAAAGCACTACTCACCCCATGATGTAAACCCTTGTACATGTCTAGGGATCCCATATGTCCCTACCCCACACACCATGGATCCCATATGTCCATGGAACTAAAAACCAAGGGATGTCATATGTCCCACACATGGATGCCACATGTCCATGAAAACTAAGGGATGCCATATGTCCCAAACTTCCGTATGTCCAAGTTATGTATAAGGATCCCACATGTCCTTAGATCCTAAAAAAAATGGACTAAGTGATCCCATATGTCATCAGTCCTCCATATTAAAAACAAAAGGGTCATCACATGGAGGAGGGGTCTTGAGAGTTCCATGCTCCACCATTTGGTCTGATTCTACATTCATTCTAATGCAAGCACATTTATCCCACATGCAAGAGAAATCTCAAAATCCATATAAGCAAAGCCTCCCTTCACTCCTCATATGCTCATTCACTCTAGCCCATTGCTAATAGTGCATTCCTCTCCTCATGGAGTCATCATGCTCTTAGAGCATCTCATGTAAGTTCTTTCATATTCTCAAGTTCATTATGTTTTCATTTATTTTGTTCCATCTTCCTTAAGTTAATTAAAGTGTAATTAATGGTAGATGAGGAGTTCTTTTCTTGTTTTCAACAACAACCCCATGCACATACGCATATGAAGAAGGTCGCACTTGAGAACATTCACATTTGTATCATCATACACACATAATTGTAAAATACGTAAACATGTAAGTTTGCAAATCCGAACGTGCATACACACACAGTTTTGGATGCGCATATAAACCAATAAGCACACTTTTTAGTTGCACATCTGAACATAGCTGTACACACATACATGCATATAATTCCACACTCGTTTGTATTTGCATCATCACACACATACTTACACATGTACATACATTCGTAAACACTTACACATTTCCATGCATAAATACATGCACGCTTTGTATTCAAGTCATACACACTTGTAAGTTGTACGTATACACACCAACAGACACACAGATGTACATAAACACATATATATCCAAATTCACATTATCATGTTCACATACTTGATCCATCTTCCTGCATGCACATACATGCGTATACGCACATGTATATATACACACAAGCACATACATACCTGCACACACACAAACACAAGCACATACATATATGCACACACAGACGTGCATGCATACATTTGCATAAAAGAACAAACAAAGAACTTTCTAGATTGCATACGAAAACGGGCACATAAGTACATGCACGTGAACTCGTACACAGATCGGCATTCAAACCATCGCATATGGACACTTGCACTCTTTGTAAGTTGTAAGAAGTAAGCTTTACCTTGTGACAGGATAGAATTTACGTTGAGTTGATAAAATGCATTTGACAGTCTGGAAATTGGGAGTGGAGTGGCACACCGTGCACCACAGATTTTAACGGATTTTCAAATTTCGCATCACGAAGAGTGACTCGTGTACATAGACACAAACTCACACACACAATATGAATCGGAAAACATGGATGCATCATATTAATTGAGAAACATGGACGCACCACAGCCCTCCCCCATGTCTTTGATTTGCTTGAATTTTTTAGAATGGGGAGCACTGCAGCCCTTCAAAGTTTGCTCCCCGTCGGAGGGACTTCAAAAAGAGTTGTTAGCATATGCTGGAGAGAGAGAGAGAGAGAGAGAGAGAGAGAGAGAGAGAGAGAGAGAGAGAGAGAGAGAGAGAAACTTGTTAGCATATGCTGGAGAGAGAGGAAAGAGAGAGAGTTTTCTAGCTGAAGTTCTATGTTTTTCGCTGAGCGAGCATCCATGTCTAAAAGTAGGTGCACCAAGTGCTTACACTCATGACTTACTTTTGGGGATCTTCAAACATGAATTGTAGCTTTCATCGTCATATGGATGGTGAATCTGGAGTGATCGCATATATGTTCTCTCTTTCTCACACACATACACACACATATTGAAGAGAAAATTTCATTCTTGGAAGTTGGAAGTCTTATGTATATTGATTCCGGATTGCATATTCTCACTTGAAAGTCACAGATATCATGTATGTATGAATACAATTAAGATATATTCATGCTTCATAATTTTCCACTACAAGAATAAAGGGCGTGTAGTGATGCCCTCAATTGAAAAAAAAGCGGGGACAGTCGTTTATGTGACGATCCCATCAGACAACATCGCATATGTGATGCTCAAAAAGAGAAAAAAAAAAAAAAAATTGATTGTGTCGAATAAGCGATGGAAAGCGTCACACAACAATGCATATACTTGTCGTCGCTATGAGCATCGATGCTTAGCGATGCCATTAGTGATGATTGCGAAATGTAGCATCACATAAGTGATGCTCCGCGAATTTGAAAAGAAAAATTGATTTCTCCCGGCACATTTGTGTGGAGATCAAGTGAGAGAGCGAGAACGAACGAACAAGCGAACAAGCGAAGCAACGACCGAACAAGCAAAGGTACATGCACATACATACACACATATGCATACACACACATGCATACACATACACATGTAGACATATACACATATAAACACACATACATATACACATATACACACAAAATCTTACACACACATAGACATATACACATACACATATAGATACTTGCACGTATACATACACATACATATACACACACATGCGTATGCATACATACATAGACACATGCATACACACACATGCACATACATACACACATATGCATACACATACATACACACATATACAAATATACACACACATACATACACACATATACACACATACATGAATGCACACATATATGATATGCATACACACACATTTGCAAATGCACACATATGCATACACACACATACACATATAGGCACTTGCACATATACACATACACATATACATACACTCACATAGACACACACACATACATTCACATGCATACACACACATGCATACATACATAGACATATGTATACACACATGCACATACACACACATATGCATACACACAGATGTGCATACATACTCACATGCATTCGTACACACAGATGCATATGTATACATACATACACACATGCATATGTATATATACATAAACACAAGCACATACATACACATATGCATACACTCACATACATATATACACATACACATACAGGTACTTACACATACATACACACACATAGACACACATACACACTCACATGCATACATACATATACACACATACACATACACCTACACACACATAGACACAAACATGCACATATAGATACTTACACATACATACACACACATAGACACACATATACATATACACATACACATATAGATACTTACACATACATACACACACATAGACACACTCAAATGTGTACATACCCTCATATGCATACATACACACACATGCACACACATGCACACACATGCATATGCATACATACATACACACATGCATAGACACACATGTACATATACACACATATGCACATACACACACATATGCACATATACACACACATACACTCACATGCATACATACACACACATGCATACATGCATAGACATGCATACACACACATGCACATACATACATACATACATACATACATACATATGTTTACACACATACATAGGTACATACACCAAACAAATGCATACACACACATACAAACTTATGCATACACACACATATACACATGTATACGCATAGCACACAAATGCACATACATACACACACATATACATACACACACATGTGCATACATACACATACATACTCATATGCATTCATACACACACATGCATACACACACATAGAAACAAGCACATACACACACATATGCATACACACATATGCATACACACACATACACACACATACACACACATACACATACATCTACACACATAGACACACACACACACACATACACTCACATGCATACATTCACTCATGTGCATACATACACACATGCAGACACATGCATATGCATACATACATACACACATGCATACATACACATGCACATGCACACACATGCATATATACACAAATATAGACTCACATGCACATACATACACACATATGCATACACACATACATACACACATGCACATATACACACACAAACACACTTTACAAACACATGCATACACACACATTACAATCACATGCATACTGTTTGTTGTTCTTTGGATTTGTCCTCTCCAATCATTTAGCATAAAGCATCAACAATACATCTTATATTTGTCAATCCTGGAAGTATATAAGAGACCACAGCCCCTTCTAGATGATAGAATCCAAGAAATGAGAGAAAACTGGTTGGATTTCTGAGAAATAATGAAGATGAAGAGGAATTTCTAGGGTTTGGATTATCTTGAGTAATATTCCATCATTTTCAATAATCTTGGTGTCTAAAGTGTGTTATTTTCTGAGCAGAACACAACCATCAAGTCAAAACTCAAAAATGATACCTGTAATCTTCAGACGAGACAATCGCGATTCTGTAAAATCTGACGATTTTCATCTCCAACACCATTCTTCATCAATTTCTCACTCAACACATCAGTGATCAACTCTCTTCATACACATTCATCAGAAATACACAATAGAAGCTTGCAAATCTCCATGGATACACATAGAATAGACTCAACAAATCAAAGAAATTCACACAAAAGGAAGAATCACGATTTTCTGCAGGAAACTCTCTCTCTTTACTTGGATAGCATCAATTACAAATAACCAATCCTCTCATAATAGAAGAAATTTTCTTTTATACATTTTCAAGTGTCCCTTTTCACACTTGAATTTTGGTCCTTTCCTCTTCTAATCTAAAAATATGCTATCTAGGAGTTTTGAAAAATTCTAGAAAAAATACATATGATTCTAATCTACATGAGGAAGACTCTTCCTCATTTTTACATCATTTGCATAAATATTTTTACAATTTTTTGGCATTTTACACTGTGGAAGGAGAACTGACCAAAACATTATCATCAAATGTGCACCTACTGCAGTCTTCTCTTCTTCACATTTACACATGTAAATGTTCCTACTCTCAATTCTCTCAGCCGGATCACAATTATGATATAAAAATTTATAGAGAGGTCACTCAACTATAGACTTAGACTTGTACAAAAGCATTTCACAAAATGATAAACACAAAAGGAGCACTAAGAAAAATATCGAGTGCAATTTTTCTTCTATTCAGGAAAACATTACATCTGATTGATGAGCTATATTCTGATCACTTCTAAACTGTCTAATGACTCTTACAACTTGTCTTTCATCATATCTCTTACATGCCCCAACTTTCTACTTGTATATACAGGCATATATGTACAAACTCGTGACCATTACAAAGGTATAAGTGAGTTTAATTACAAGCTTTAGGGTGCGTATATATAAAAATCTTTATTCTTTGATCATGCACTAACTTCAAGCTTGATATATTGCTCTTTGCTTCATCCTTTGACTTCAAACCTTTGTCCAAACTATCAATTGATGGTTGTCCTGCACCAACAATGACTTGAGGTAGGCAGTTGCCATTTCGGCTCAATAAGGACAACCAAGCGAGAGAAAAATCAAAACTGGATGAAAAAAATCCTTATTTTTTGAGGTTTTCGGCTTTACATCTTCATAGTATAAGATCTATGAATTATTTTTTAGCACAGTTCATTATGTATTGAAGACTAGAAGATTGGTATTTTCTCATATACATATGTTTGTTTTACGTATCAAAGTAAGACTCAAAAGACCAATATGATTCATATGTTAAAGCCCATGCCTCATCATGTATTGACACTCAATTATGGCTCCTTGTGAAAACCCATCACAAGAAAAAGCTCAACATCCCTTCAAAAAAGGAGAAACAACCTTGAAGGATCTCAACAACAAGGCAAAAGGAGTACACAAGAAGAATATGCAAATGGATCGAAAGCACTACTCACCCCATGATGTAAACCCTTGTACATGTCTAGGGATCCCATATGTCCCTACCCCACACACCATGGATCCCATATGTCCATGGAACTAAAAACCAAGGGATGTCATATGTCCCACACATGGATGCCACATGTCCATGAAAACTAAGGGATGCCATATGTCCCAAACTTCCGTATGTCCAAGTTATGTATAAGGATCCCACATGTCCTTAGATCCTAAAAAAAATGGACTAAGTGATCCCATATGTCATCAGTCCTCCATATTAAAAACAAAAGGGTCATCACATGGAGGAGGGGTCTTGAGAGTTCCATGCTCCACCATTTGGTCTGATTCTACATTCATTCTAATGCAAGCACATTTATCCCACATGCAAGAGAAATCTCAAAATCCATATAAGCAAAGCCTCCCTTCACTCCTCATATGCTCATTCACTCTAGCCCATTGCTAATAGTGCATTCCTCTCCTCATGGAGTCATCATGCTCTTAGAGCATCTCATGTAAGTTCTTTCATATTCTCAAGTTCATTATGTTTTCATTTATTTTGTTCCATCTTCCTTAAGTTAATTAAAGTGTAATTAATGGTAGATGAGGAGTTCTTTTCTTGTTTTCAACAACAACCCCATGCACATACGCATATGAAGAAGGTCGCACTTGAGAACATTCACATTTGTATCATCATACACACATAATTGTAAAATACGTAAACATGTAAGTTTGCAAATCCGAACGTGCATACACACACAGTTTTGGATGCGCATATAAACCAATAAGCACACTTTTTAGTTGCACATCTAAACATAGCTGTACACACATACATGCATATAATTCCACACTCGTTTGTATTTGCATCATCACACACATACTTACACATGTACATACATTCGTAAACACTTACACATTTCCATGCATAAATACATGCACGCTTTGTATTCAAGTCATACACACTTGTAAGTTGTACGTATACACACCAACAGACACACAGATGTACATAAACACATATATATCCAAATTCACATTATCATGTTCACATACTTGATCCATCTTCCTGCATGCACATACATGCGTATACGCACATGTATATATACACACAAGCACATACATACCTGCACACACACAAACACAAGCACATACATATATGCACACACAGACGTGCATGCATACATTTGCATAAAAGAACAAACAAAGAACTTTCTAGATTGCATACGAAAACGGGCACATAAGTACATGCACGTGAACTCGTACACAGATCGGCATTCAAACCATCGCATATGGACACTTGCACTCTTTGTAAGTTGTAAGAAGTAAGCTTTACCTTGTGACAGGATAGAATTTACGTTGAGTTGATAAAATGCATTTGACAGTCTGGAAATTGGGAGTGGAGTGGCACACCGTGCACCACAGATTTTAACGGATTTTCAAATTTCGCATCACGAAGAGTGACTCGTGTACATAGACACAAACTCACACACACAATATGAATCGGAAAACATGGATGCATCATATTAATTGAGAAACATGGACGCACCACAGCCCTCCCCCATGTCTTTGATTTGCTTGAATTTTTTAGAATGGGGAGCACTGCAGCCCTTCAAAGTTTGCTCCCCGTCGGAGGGACTTCAAAAAGAGTTGTTAGCATATGCTGGAGAGAGAGAGAGAGAGAGAGAGAGAGAGAGAGAGAGAGAGAGAGAGAGAGAGAGAGAGAGAAACTTGTTAGCATATGCTGGAGAGAGAGGAAAGAGAGAGAGTTTTCTAGCTGAAGTTCTATGTTTTTCGCTGAGCGAGCATCCATGTCTAAAAGTAGGTGCACCAAGTGCTTACACTCATGACTTACTTTTGGGGATCTTCAAACATGAATTGTAGCTTTCATCGTCATATGGATGGTGAATCTGGAGTGATCGCATATATGTTCTCTCTTTCTCACACACATACACACACATATTGAAGAGAAAATTTCATTCTTGGAAGTTGGAAGTCTTATGTATATTGATTCCGGATTGCATATTCTCACTTGAAAGTCACAGATATCATGTATGTATGAATACAATTAAGATATATTCATGCTTCATAATTTTCCACTACAAGAATAAAGGGCGTGTAGTGATGCCCCCAATTGAAAAAAAAGCGGGGACAGTCGTTTATGTGACGATCCCATGAGACAACATCGCATATGTGATGCTCAAAAAGAGAAATAAAAAAAAAAAATTGATTGTGTCGAATAAGCGATGGAAAGCGTCACACAACAATGCATATACTTGTCGTCGCTATGAGCATCGATGCTTAGCGATGCCATTAGTGATGATTGCGAAATGTAGCATCACATAAGTGATGCTCCGCGAATTTGAAAAGAAAAATTGATTTCTCCCGGCACATTTGTGTGGAGATCAAGTGAGAGAGCGAGAACGAACGAACAAGCGAACAAGCGAAGCAACGACCGAACAAGCAAAGGTACATGCACATACATACACACATATGCATACACACACATGCATACACATACACATGTAGACATATACACATATAAACACACATACATATACACATATACACACAAAATCTTACACACACATAGACATATACACATACACATATAGATACTTGCACGTATACATACACATACATATACACACACATGCGTATGCATACATACATAGACACATGCATACACACACATGCACATACATACACACATATGCATACACATACATACACACATATACAAATATACACACACATACATACACACATATACACACATACATGAATGCACACATATATGATATGCATACACACACATTTGCAAATGCACACATATGCATACACACACATACACATATAGGCACTTGCACATATACACATACACATATACATACACTCACATAGACACACACACATACATTCACATGCATACACACACATGCATACATACATAGACATATGTATACACACATGCACATACACACACATATGCATACACACAGATGTGCATACATACTCACATGCATTCGTACACACAGATGCATATGTATACATACATACACACATGCATATGTATATATACATAAACACAAGCACATACATACATATATGCATACACTCACATACATATATACACATACACATACAGGTACTTACACATACATACACACACATAGACACACATACACACTCACATGCATACATACATATACACACATACACATACACCTACACACACATAGACACAAACATGCACATATAGATACTTACACATACATACACACACATAGACACACATATACATATACACATACACATATAGATACTTACACATACATACACACACATAGACACACTCAAATGTGTACATACCCTCATATGCATACATACACACACATGCACACACATGCACACACATGCATATGCATACATACATACACACATGCATAGACACACATGTACATATACACACATATGCACATACACACACATATGCACATATACACACACATACACTCACATGCATACATACACACACATGCATACATGCATAGACATGCATACACACACATGCACATACATACATACATACATACATACATATGTTTACACACATACATAGGTACATACACCAAACAAATGCATACACACACATACAAACTTATGCATACACACACATATACACATGTATACGCATAGCACACAAATGCACATACATACACACACATATACATACACACACATGTGCATACATACACATACATACTCATATGCATTCATACACACACATGCATACACACACATAGAAACAAGCACATACACACACATATGCATACACACATATGCATACACACACATACACACACATACACACACATACACATACATCTACACACATAGACACACACACACACATACACTCACATGCATACATTCACTCATGTGCATACATACACACATGCAGACACATGCATATGCATACATACATACACACATGCATACATACACATGCACATGCACACACATGCATATATACACAAATATAGACTCACATGCACATACATACACACATATGCATACACACATACATACACACATGCACATATACACACACAAACACACTTTACAAACACATGCATACACACACATTACAATCACATGCATACTGTTTGTTGTTCTTTGGATTTGTCCTCTCCAATCATTTAGCATAAAGCATCAACAATACATCTTATATTTGTCAATCCTGGAAGTATATAAGAGACCACAGCCCCTTCTAGATGATAGAATCCAAGAAATGAGAGAAAACTGGTTGGATTTCTGAGAAATAATGAAGATGAAGAGGACTTTCTAGGGTTTGGATTATCTTGAGTAATATTCCATCATTTTCAATAATCTTGGTGTCTAAAGTGTGTTATTTTCTGAGCAGAACCCAATCATAAAGTCAAAACTCAAAAATGATACCTGTAATCTTCAGACGAGACAATCGCGATTCTGTAAAATCTGACGATTTTCATCTCCAACACCATTCTTCATCAATTTCTCACTCAACACATCAGTGATCAACTCTCTTCATACACATTCATCAGAAATACACAATAGAAGCTTGCAAATCTCCATGGATACACATAGAATAGACTCAACAAATCAAAGAAATTCACACAAAAGGAAGAATCACGATTTTCTGCAGGAAACTCTCTCTCTTTACTTGGATAGCATCAATTACAAATAACCAATCCTCTCATAATAGAAGAAATTTTCTTTTATACATTTTCAAGTGTCCCTTTTCACACTTGAATTTTGGTCCTTTCCTCTTCTAATCTAAAAATATGCTATCTAGGAGTTTTGAAAAAGTCTAGAAAAAATACATATGATTCTAATCTACATGAGGAAGACTCTTCCTCATTTTTACATCATTTGCATAAATATTTTTACAATTTTTTGGCATTTTACAATTATTTTCCATAAAAAATACTTCAAAAATGCTTCTGCTAACATTCTTCCCCTCCTAGACCTTTTGGCTCTTGACAAAAGACATTCTTGCTGATATTCCATGAATGCTTCCTTCACTTCTTTTTTCTTTGATACACCTATGACAGCAGGTCATGGCTTTTCCTTTCAGTAACATTCAAGTTGTTTACCATCTCAAATAGTGCTTTTCTCCATTGCACAACAGCCTTTGGTTTATCTATTACATCTTTCTTCAAATATTCTGTGTATGCAGCTTCATAGGGAGTGAGTCGAGACTTTGTTATTACTGACAAGTTTCCAAATATCTCTGATTCCCTTAAAAAAAAACCATAATCAAATGCATCCTCAAAAATCTGAAGATAATGGCTACCCAAAAATATTGTTCTACTATAGTAAGCCATCAAGCATATCCTGTCTGGGGTTTCACTGAGGTCAAATAATAAAGCATCAGTCGGTGAATTGAAGCCAATGTAATTGAGAACCCTGACATCTATATCTATAAAGGTCTCTATACATGCCAAGATGAGTCTCATTACTCTGATTAGTAAAATACATGCTGGGTCATTGACATCTTTGTATGTGGATATAACAGACTCAGCTGTGTCCACCATATACTTTTTTGTGGGCCATGTTCCTGCCTTCGGACCTGCTATCTTTGGAAAATTCAACCATTTGGATGGAATCTGTACTTCTTTCCTTCTTTCCCAAAAAACTGTCCACTCTCTTCTCCTTGCTACTGGGCAATATGCTGGATTGATCTTCAACTGAATAGGTGCTTCTTTCCATATTTTTCTACATTCTTTATTAGCATCCAACCACCTATTTCTCCATTTTGGATTGGCTTTTTCAAATTACTCTTTTGTCACATAGATATCCTCTTCATATTCTAAATACTTGTTAGGAGGTAATCCCACCCTTGCCAACTGATAGTTTTTAATGCTTTCCATGATCATGCATAAGGGTATTCCTAGGCCATCTGCAGCCCAATGATGTTGATCCGGATTTATCCCTTTATTCAAAGCAAAATTAACAATTTGTTCCTCATATTCATCATGCATTTTTCTAATGAATTCCATTCTGGATTCTCTGTCTGTCAGAAGTTTCTGGACAAACTCCTCTGAGTATTCTTCTTCTGGTGCTTTGTTTTCCTGTTAACCATCATGTTGGGTTCTGTCATCATCTCCTACTTCATATTCTTCTATTTGTGTAGCCTTTATCTGCTCTTCTACCTGAGTTTGTGGTTTTTCCAATTTCTTCTGTAGTTCTTCTATTGTCAACATTAAACTTCTATTTTGGGAAGTCCACAACTCTCTTTCTGATTTCCATTCATTTCTTTCCTTTTCTAAACTCAACTGCCAATCACTTCTCTCTTTTTCTATGTCTATATGTAACTTATTATATCCCCTCATAGAAGTAGCAGCATGTATACTGGCTTGTTTTTCCAACTCCTTGGCTTCTTTCAACTCTGTTTGCAATCTCATGATTTCCTTGTGCAAATCTTCCTTCTCCTCTTGTGTCACCTGAACAGTCTTGCTTTCTTCCTTCAACTGGCCTTCTTCCATTAATATATTTTTGATTTCCTCATTTTCTTTGACCATAATTTGATATGAACTCTATAAAGTTCTGTATCTCCCTTCTATTTTCTTCAGCTCCATCTCCATTTTACTACTATGCTCTGTCTGTTTTGCACACTTCTCTTCAAGATATTGGATTTTGTTTTGTTGCTGAACCTCCAATTCCTCCAAAGAAATTATCCTGTGTGTCAATTCCTCATTTTTCTCCTTTACAATCCTCAATTGTTCTGCCAATTGTTTTGTTTCCCTCTTGTGCTCCTTAATGATACTACTGCCTTTTTCAAACTCAGATTCTACTACCATACCTGATATAATCATGTTTCTACTTGATGGTCTGAACTGCTCTATGTTGCTCATAATGATCTTGCAAGCAGATCCTATATTTTTAGGTATCCTTTCCAACCCAACTTCTATTTCCATTTGTTTGACTTCTATCTGCTTGTTTTCTTTGCACTCATTCTCTTCTTCATCTTCTTCCTCATACTCTATGACATGAGTCTTTTGTTCTTCATGGCTCTTGTCTGCTTCCATTTTTTCTTGGTCTGCAACATCTTCCTCATATTCCAATATCTGATCATCTTTATTCTCATGTCCTAATGTATCTTTAGTTGTCTTTGTTTCTTCTGCCTTCTTGTTCTCCATCACTTGTTGTTCTTCTTCAAAGAGATGTCTTTCCTTTGCCTGCACTTCCTTTTCCTGAATTAGGGTTGATTCAGTTTCCTCAGTAAGCTTTATGTGATCATTACTTATTTGCTCTCTCTGTCCTTCCTTTTGCTCATCTATATCCACGAGATCTAGCTCTTCCTCTTGTCCTTGATCTTTTGTAATTGTGAACTCCTCATTATGATTCAAGTCATATAGTATATCTTCTATGCTTTGGTTGATCTCTTTTTCTGCAATTCCTTCTTCTACTTCTTGAGCATTCTTCTTTTCCACTATTTCCTCTTCTGTTTCCTTGATTTGATCTGTATCTTTTTGTTTACTGGCTGGACTGCATAACTGAACTCCCTTTTCTTCTTCTACTTTTCCTTCATCCAATTTGAAATGGGTTTGCTGGAAAGATTTTGTGCATCTTGTCTTTACTCCTGAGTCCACTAATCCACAAGTGAATTCCTTCCTAACTTCAATCTCTTCCTCCATCATCACTGCTTTTCCTTTTAGTAATCTTCTCTCTTCTTCAAGACTAACCTGCTTTACTGCTTCTTCCTGAACTTGCTTTCCTTGGGGCTTCTCACTCAAGTCTTCTGATGTTTTATTTTTTCCAGAGGCTTGTGTTATCACATTGGGTGTACTAGGCACTGATAAATTCAAACTTTTCAACAAAAAGTTTTCAATATCACTTTCAGAGTTTGAAGAAAATTGTGAAGAGCCTGCTATTCCTGATTTTTCCAGTCTTGACTCTTCCACAACAGTAGATTCCTTCTGGTTTCTTTCTTCTACTATCACTTCTTCTGTCTCCATTCTTTGTACAGGTTCTGCTACTGATTCTCCTTTACTTTTCTTGGTTAAGTTCTTCTTTTGTACAGGTTTCTTTTGAACCTTCTTCTTCACTACAACTGTAGTTCTTGTTTGAGGAGGTCCTTGTAGCTCTTTGAAATATGCTAACAGTTCTACTTCTTTTTTGACAAACACTTCCTCTGTCTCAGCTGCCATCATCTGATCATGCAACTCTTCATAATGTTCTACTTCCTCTTGAATCCAATCTGTTGCTTTGCAAGAATAGTCCTGCAACATCTTTTGATATTGAGCTTCATATACTGCCCTTTTATTATTTCCTTGAGTCAAATAGGTATACAACTGCTCCTTGCTTGTCTGAGGTGGGTGAGGGTCATTTGAAGATTGCACCTGCTTCTGAGCAGCTTCATGCTCTTCCTTACTTGCTTCTACTTGTTCCAACTCCACTTTCCTTGGATCCAATCTTCTTTTCTTTACTAGAATGACTTCTTTTGAAATTCCTTTTGTTTTCCTTTCTGCTCCCCTCATGCTTGATTGGCCTTCTGATTCTCTTACAGATATCTTCCTTGAAGGACTTTTGATTCCTGCCATCAAATTTCTGAAATATTGGGCTGCTGGAGCCAGTTGTAATTGATCCTCCATCCCTAGAACATGATATATAATCCTCGTTAAGAATTGGGCTCCATTCATATACTTCTTTTGCTCCCAATGTTTGGCTGCTTCCTTTAATTGCTCATGTATATATGGTGATACATCCATTATTCCAAAGGGCTTAGTTCTATCCTTATTATTAAACATAATCAATGTTACTGATTTGTGTGGCATGGTGTATCTAGGCAGTTTTGGGAAACAGAAATATTGCAAAAACATTCTGATGGCATATTCCTCAATTTCTCTTCCCTTAAAATCAGAAAATTTAGAATATCTTGTATATGTTTCTTTATTCTTCTTGACAAAGCTGTTATCCAACTTAGTTCCCATTGGATAAAACTGAAGGGCTGCCCTGATATGCTCTGCTTTTATTGTGATGTTCACTTCCTGATTTTCTTTGTTCTTGACAGTACACCTGAAATACGCCTCATTGCCCCTTCCAACTTCCAACAAGCTGTTCATCACCTGTGCCACTCTTTCAAAATCTATGAAAAATATAGGTTCATCCAACAGCTTGTGTAATCCCACTGCTTTCCATCTTTTGTAATTGACTGCACTTTTCTGGAATTTGTAAAACTCCTGACACAGCATAGTGTACTTGTAACCTCCAACTCCCACTGTAAATATGTGTTTGCCAATAATACCTAGGGTTTCCTTGAGTTCTTTGACTATCTTTTCTGCTTCTGGAATCTCCTACTCTTCATCAAATTCTAATTCTACTATCTCCATTGTTGCTTCATTGTCTAAGAACCAATGTCCTCTAGACAAAGTGATTAAGTCTGCTTTGAACTCATGGATTGGTAGTTCCTTTGAATTCACCATTCTCGAGAAAATGTAATATAACACAAAAAAGAAAACACTCCACCCACATGAGTCATAAGAATGTAAAAAAAATGACATTTGTTGTGATATGACATGAAAGAAGAATGAAAATAAAATCTCAATTAAATCCTGAGTTCCTAAAAAAAACTCAATTGAAGTGGTCATTACATGTGTAGCAAGATGTCTAGTGTTCTCTTCTCTTCTGACTGCTCTTATCCAGGAAGGAGATATTTAAAAGAAAAATGAATAAAAAATAAAAAATCATAAAAAGTAAAAAATAAAAATAAAAAATAATAAATAGAAACCTCCTACCCTTCTACCTATATCTTGCTTTGTGCTTTGTGCACCTGAGTCTATCAAGACCTTGATTTTCTCATTCTGAAAATGCATTGTTATAATAGGAAAATGTTCTCTTTTTTTCAGAGGTGTTTCACAAAAAAGTACTTCTCTAAGATTTTTGATTTTTCTTATCCTTTCCTTTGCCTCCTGTTGAGCCTCTTTTCTAATGTTTTCCTCTTCCTTTTTTCTGCTTTGAGCTTGATATATTCTTCTCCATTCAGAGAAAGTCAATGGAAGGTCATACCTTTTAACTCTACATCCACTTATGAAGTTTGGCATGATTTCCCCATCTATGTTGGCTAGTTGGATAGATCCACTGTTACTTATTTGATGTATAATATAAGGCCCATGTCCTTTTTTCTGAAATTTCTTCTGATGTTCCTTGACTGTGTATGCCAGAACTAGATCTCCTTCTTGTAGATCTTTTTCTTTTATGTGAACATCATGATAAGCTTTTTGCCTTTTCTTGTCTGCATATATACTCATAATTGCTTGGAGTCTAGAAGCTCCCAATTTTTCCAATTCCACCACTCTTTGAGATAATTCATGTCCAGTCCATTTTTATTGACTTCCCACCTTCAGTGTTGGAATGAGGAATTCCAAAGGTAGAACTGCATTTTGTCCATATACCAGATTAAATGGTGTGGTACCTAATGCAGTTTTGTATGCCACTCTATAGGCCCATAGGACATGATTAAGTTGTAAATCCCAATCATTCTTGTTTGTGTTTACCAATTTTGACAATACAATACAAATTACTTTATTAGTGCTTTCTGCTAACCCATTGGCTTGTGGGTGATATGGGGCCGACTTTCTATGACTAATCATGAAATATTCAGTTATGTTCTCTATGATTTGGTTCAAAAAATGAGTCCCCCTATCACTAACCAATTCAATTGGTAGTCCAAATCTGGTGATGATATTTGTTGGAGATAGACAACTGCGGAAGCACGCGAACAGCACAAGGAGGAAGAAGAAGCTTGGAGCACAAAAACACAATACTGAATGTATTACTAGAGAATGTACAAAGATAAGTAGCCCATCAGGGCAATAGGCGTATATACAAGCCGAGGGAAAAAAACCTCCTAAAGAGGGAAAAAAGTGCCCCGGCGGTCCTAGTGTGTTCACACACATCACTACCTAAATATATCAACAAATCCCCCCTGGGAGTGATGCGGTGAACAAGGAGCTGGCACTCATGTATAAGGAAGTGCCAAGCTATGTGGAAATCACTACACAAAAGGAAGTAAGCCCAAAGCTTTGCGGAAAGCTTTAAACTTCTCCCTAGGCAGAGCCTTTGTGAAAAGGTCTGCAATGTTCTCCTGCGTGGGCACATATGCCAAGCTGATCTCCCCAGCAGAGAACCTCTCCATGACATTGTGATAATGCACCTCAATGTGCTTAGTGCGAGCATGGAACACAGGGTTCCTTGCAACTGCCAATGCGCTCTGACTGTCAGTGAAGATGGTGGTGGTAGAAGACTAACCAACACCCAAATCAGCCATAAGGCGTCTCAGCCACACACACTCAACAGTCGCTGTGAAAGCTGCCCTATACTCAGCCTCACAACTAGAAGTGGCCACAGTAGGTTGCTTCTTGCTCAACCAAGATATACATGAGCCACCAAGCATGAAGCAAAAACCACTGGTGGACACACGAGTGTCATAACAAACAACCCTATCTGAGTCAGAAAAAGCATGCAAATCTGGCGCTAGTGATCCCCCCTTGGGATAAAACAACCCAAGTAGCCGAGTACCACTCAAGTAGTGAAAGATGCGCTTAACCGCCTTCCAATGCGTGACTCTTGGGCAATGCATAAACATGCTCATTTGTGAGACAGCAAACTGAATATCTGGCCGAGTAATGCATAAGTAAATCAAGCATCCAACAGCTTGCTGATGGAGAACAACATCAAATGCATCTCCAGCATCATGAAGACTCAATCGTAAACCTGTCTCCATAGGAGTGGCAATGGGCTTACAGTCTTCAAGGCCAAAACGTTGCAATAATGTGTCAATATATTTCGTTTGACACAAAGCCATTCCACCATCAACGTGCATAAACTGAATGCCCAAATAGTGATGCAAATGCCCCAAATCAGACATCTCAAATGAGGCATGCAAATCAGCCTTGAAATCAGTAATATGCTTCTCAATAGGACCAGTGAGCAGCATGTCATCAACATAGACAACAATGATCAGAAGCATATCATTAGCACGCTTAACATATAAGGTGCTTTCAGTTGGACTGTTCTCAAAACCATGTGCAATCAGATAGGCATGTATCTTCTCATACCAAGCACGTGGTGCTTGCTTTAAACCATATAACACCTTCTTTAACCTGCACACCTGGTTTTCATGCCCTTTTTTCACAAAGCCACGGGGCTGAAAAACATACACTTCTTCATGCAAGTCACCATTCAGAAATGTTGTTTTAATGTCCAACTGATGTACATTCCAACCATGATGGGCTGCAAGTGCACAAATGCTCTGAACAATAGTCATACGGCATGTAGGTGCAAAGGTCTCATCAAAATCAATGCCTCTTTCCTGTGCATAACCCTTTGCAACAAGCCTAGCCTTATATCTGTCAACTGTACCATCAGGTTTACGCTTCAGCTTGTATACCCACTTAGTGCCAATGGCCTTCTTGCCAGGAGGCAAGTCACATAAGGACCATGTACCATTCTTTATTATAGAATCATATTCAGATTGCATAGCAGCCATCCAATTTTCTGAATTCTGTGCTTCATCAAAAGAAACAGGCTCATTCTCATCACAGAGACTAGACGCAGCCATAGCATAGCAATCTGATGCAAAGGAGGCACTATGAGAGCCTGAACGAGTACGATATGACAAAGGTGCATCTAATTTGCTGTCATGCAAAGTCTGCACGAGCCATTTTGGCCTAGTTTTTGCCTGCTCAATATCAGCTCTCTCATCAACAAGTGCATCATGTAAATCTGTATCAGAAATGGAATGATCTGCATCATCATATGAAACCTGCAAAGGCTGAGAAGTTGCCTCATTAGGACCAGCACTAGACTCTCCACCTGTAAAAAGAGGCATCAAAGTATCATACATGTCTTTGGAGCTAACAAATGTCTCCTTAGTACATGAAAGCAATGGCTGAATAGCATCTTCCACAAAGACAACATCACGGCTAACCAGAATGCGTTTAGTCTATGGATGATACAGACGATAGCCTTTACTTTCAGAATTGTACCCAACAAAAATACATTTTACTGCCTTATCATCCAATTTTCTGCGATGTCGTTCAAGCACTAGTGCATATGCCAAACAACCAAAAACACGCAGATGAGCAACAGATGGCTTGCCGTCATGCCAAGCCTCATATGGAGTGATAGACTGCAGCACTTTAATGGGACACCTGTTCAGTACATATGCTGCACACATGATAGCCTTAAGCCAGAAACTATGAGGTAAAGCCTGACTCTTAACCATACACCTCATCATCTCCATGAGAGACCTGTTCTTCCGTTCAGCAACTCCATTTTGTTGAGGTGTATACAGCACTATACACTGGTGTTTTATCCCACGTTCAGCCAGAAATGCATTAAAATCAGAAGACATATATTCCCCCCCTCGATCAGAACAGAGGGTGCCCATTTTACATGCTGACAAATTTTCAGCCAAAACCAAAAACTGTTTGAAGCACATAAACACTTCCGACTTTGCTTTGAGTGGATATACCCATGCATGCCTGGAAAAATCATCAATGAAAGTCACGAAGTAAAGGTAATTTCCAAAAGAGGGTGTCTGCATAGGACCACAGACATCACTATGTACAAGCTTCAATTTCTGTGTAGCCCAAATTGAACCATCTTTTGGAAAGGAGGAGCGCTGCATTTTGCCCAAAATACAGCCTTCACAAACATGTTTCCCAGGTGCCTCAAGTTTGGGCAAAGAGGACACCATTTCAAATTTCTGCAGGCGTAGCAAACTAGCAAAATTCAGATGACCAAAGCGTGCATGCCAAAGCTTTTCATCTGACATAGCCTGAGAATCATTTACTGCACATGCCAAATCATTTTCAGATCTTTCATAGTCTATGAGCTTATACAACCCACGACATAAAATGCCAGAAGCAATAATCACATCACCATTTGACAGCTCATGAACTCTAC
The DNA here is from genome assembly GCA_020310875.1 of Ceratopteris richardii. Taxonomy (NCBI): domain Eukaryota; kingdom Viridiplantae; phylum Streptophyta; class Polypodiopsida; order Polypodiales; family Pteridaceae; genus Ceratopteris; species Ceratopteris richardii. The sequence continues at coordinate 15,271,389 of CM035440.1, read as the reverse complement.
ACCTGTCATCAACAAATTTCACAAGCAAGCCAATCTTGGCTAATGCAGAAACTAATAACAAGTTCTTTTTGATCCTTGGCACAAATAAAGCATTTGACAAAGTGAAAGAACTACCATCAGCAGTAGTCAAAATGATCTTACCAACTCCCATAACAGGATAAGAGGAGTTGTTGGCGCATGTAACAGTATTCCCTGTAGGGGCAGGCTCGAGTGAAGAGAAGAAACTGCGCTGCGAGGTAATATGTTTGGTCGCTCCACTGTCAAAATACCAAACATCTGATTCTACTGCAGACATGCACTGTTCATGAGAAGATGGGTCAAAACTACAAACAGTAGTAAACGCCCATTCTTCTTCATGCACAAGATTTGCAGACTCTGTTTTCGATGTAGAGGCCTCTGCAACAACCATTCCAGCCTCTTTCTTCTTTGCCTCTTTAGCAGCCAGTTTTGGACAGTTCTTTATGATATGATCATTTCCTTTACAGTACTTGCAAAACAATTTCTGCTTTTCTGATTTCTTATCATCTTTATCCTGGTTCTTCGATTGTGTAGCATTTGCAGATTTCTGCTTACTAGTAGAAGAGCTCCATTTTCCTTTGCCCTTCTGACTAGCCAGGAAAGCTTGATCTGCAACACGCATAATGGACCTGTTCTGCCTAGACTGATCTTCCTGCAATAGAACAGAGACTAACTCCTCAAATGAGAAGCATTTGGATTGCCTTTCATCATCAATCGAAGAGTAGAGGCAAAACTCTGATATGAATCAGGAAGACCATTCAGAATGGTCTGCACAAGTGAGCTATCTGGTATAACCTCATCAGCAGAAATCAATTGTTCCTTCAGGTCTTTGATCTTTGTGAGAAAACTGTCCATAGAATCAGCTTCATTCATGTGCTCACTCTCCAACTGTTTTTGGAGGTAAGCAACACGAGCCTCATTCCTAGCCTGGTACAAAGTGGTAAGTGTATCCCAAGCATCCTTTGTTGTTCTGCAAGAGCGAATGTGAGGAATAATAGCACGTTTGACAGACAAAGCTATCAAAGCATGTGCTTGAGCATCTCTGCCATCCCAACGAATTTGCTCTGCAGTAGGTGCAACAGAAACAACAACACGAATAGGAATCTGTGGAATATCATCTTCGACACCATCTTCATCAGCTCCAGTACCTGTATTTGCAGTACCTGTTGTTACAGGTGTAACAGGACGTCTTTCAACACCCTGCACAATGTTCCACAATCCTTTTGCAACCAATACATGTCGCATCATATAAGCCCATAATGGGTAGTTGGTACCATCCAACTTATCCTCAACAACCAACATACGGAATACATCACTGCTTTCAGCCATGGCTAGTGACTAAAATACCTTGATGCAGAAAATCGACTGTGTCTCAAAAATTTGAACGGAACTGCCCAAACAAGTTCTGCTAGACTTGTAGCAGACTTCGAGATGCTTAAACTGGCGAATAGAAACTGGTATATACCTTTGGCACAAAAAGATGAAATAGCCTGCACAAGCACTGCGATAGTGCGTTTGAAGGCCGAAACGAGCTCAGATCGCGATTTCAGCACCACAGAGCGAAGCAGTTTTGATCTGGCAAACACCCTGAGTATGCTCACCAAAATTCGTACGATTTTGAGACTGCAAACGGAGGAGTGTCGACGGTGCCCTAGATGAAGCGATGACCTACTCTGATACCAATTGTTGGAGATAGACAACTATGGAAGCACGCAAACAACACAAGGAGGAAGAAGAAGCTTGGAGCATAAAAACACAGTACTGAATGTATTACTAGAGAATGTACAAAGATAAGTAGCCCATTAGGGCAATAGGCGTATATACAAGCTGAGGGAAAAAAACCTCCTAAAGAGGGAAAAAAGTGCCCCGGCGGTCCTAGTGTGTTCACACACATCCTACCTAAATATATCAACAATATTTTCATAGAGAAATCTGGCAGTAGTATGAGCATCATTCTTTTTTGTAGCTCTAGCCTCTGCCCATTTGGTTAAGTAATCTGTGGCCACTATTATGTATTCAGCATGGAATTGTCTTGCTGGAGGATGTATAGGTCCAATGAAATCCAACCCCCATTTACTAAATGCTCTTGCTGAGATTAGTGGAACTAATGGCATACTGTCTCTTTTATTTGGTTGACTCACCCTCTGACAAATGTCACATCTTTTCACATATGTTATTGCATCAGGAAATAGAGTTGGCCACCAAAAGCCAGAATATAATATGAGTTTAGTAGTTCTGTCACTTGAGAAATGCCCTCCTGCCACTCCAGAATGTGCCATTTCCAACATTTCTAGATATCTATCTTCAGGAACACAAATTATTAAATATCCATCCATCCCTCTCTTATACAATTGATCTCCTATCAGTTGATATTCCTCAAAGATCATTTGTAGATTTTTTGAGTCGACACGAGCTCTTACTTGTTTTCCTTTCTTCTTCCTTTTTAACTCCTCAATGATGTTCTCACTCCATTCTGGATTTTTCTGAAACCAATATAGAGTTATAAGTTCTGAATTTTGCAAGGTTTGGCATTCCCCGCAGTTAGCAACGTATTTTGTTACATCTTGAATCTTATTAGGCCAATGCACTCCCATCCTATTGAGATTACTTAGGGTGACTATTATGAAAGCATGTGTACAAGGGTTCCAACAATGAGCTCTTCTCAAATATTCCTGTTGCTCCTCTTCTGGAGTACAATATTCCAGTATGCCTGTATGGTTGAGGTGATACGAGTGCCCAGCTAGTAGCATAAAGTTCCTGCTTTGTAATACTAAATGTGTGTTGTGTCCAAATGTTCAGCAAGGTCCCATGGTTAGCAAAGGTACTAAAGTCATGGCCCACTCAGGAACACTCTCTACTTTGAACAGATATGTATCTGGCAGGTCATCATCTAAAGGTGAACTTGGTTCTTTAGCCTGGATTCTAGACAAATGATCTGCTCTCAAATGTGTTTTTCCCTGTCTGACCACCACCTCAAACTCAAACTCCATCAGTAAAAGAAACCATCTGACTATTCGACCAGTGTGACAAGGTTTGTTTACTAAGTAGAGTAAAGCTTGGTGATCTACAAAAAATTTAAACTTGTTGGCCAAAAGGTAATGTCTATATTTTTTCACAGCAAATATCATTCCCAACCCTTCCCTCTCAGTGGTTGTGTAATTTTTCTCTGCTGAATTTAGTTGCCTACTAGCATAAGCAACTGGAAAATCTAATTTGCTCCCTTCTATTGGTTGTGCTAACACACATCCCAAAGCATAATTTGAAGCATCCACATGGACATGGAAAATTTTATCCCATTGGGGTGTTTTCAGAATTGGTGCTGTTACCAAACAAGTTTTTAGAGTCTCAAAAGCTTGGTCACACTCTCTTGTCCACTCAAATTTTGTGATTAAGGCATACAAAGGTTTTGCAATGTCAGCAAACTTGTGTACAAATTTTCTATAATATCCACAATGTCCCATGAAGGTTTGAAGTTCCTTTATATTTGTTGGTTTTGGAAGTTCCACTATGGCCTTAATTTTCCTTTCATCAGTTGAAATTCCATTTTTGGAGACTATGTGACCTAACATTCTTCCTTGTCTTACAAAGAATACACACTTTTCTGGATCTAAACATACTCTGTATGTTCTGCATTTCCTGAATACGTTTTCTAAATCTTTCAAATGATCCTGTCTTTTTAATGAAAAAGTACACAGAGCATCTACATAGATTTCCATTACACTCCTCAGGAATTCTTTGAAGATATGACACATCAATCTTTGAAAAGTTGCTGGAGCATTAGTTAACACAAAGGGCATAACCCTAAATGCATAAATTCCCCATTATGTGGAAAAGGCAGTTTTATGTTGATCCTCCAATGCTATGGGTACCTGATTGTATCCTGAAAAACCATCCAAAAAACTATACACCTCCTTCCCTGCAACTCTTTCTAGAAGATGGTCTGTTATAGGCAATGTGTAGCTATCCCTTATAGTTGCAGCATTCACTTTTTTCAAATTAATGCATACCCTAAGTTTCCCATTATTTTTTGGTACTACAACTATAGGAGATATCCATTCTGTATACTCAATCTCATAGATGAAATTGGCAGCCAGCAGCTTGTCAATTTCTTCCTTTATTTTAGCAGAGTATGTATCATTGAATGTGTAATGTCTCTGTTTACTAGGTTTTGCATCAGGTGTAATAGGAATCTTATGCTCACATATTTTAGGATCAATACCTTTCAAATCCTTGTAGCTATAGGCAAACACATCCCTATAATTTCTGGCCAAATTTCTTAATGCCTCCTCTTCTTGATTTGTCATGCCATCAGCTATTACAATGTCTTTCTTCCCCATCTTCCTGAGTGATCATAACCTTCTTAGTTTGTTCTTCATTGTCATATGCCTCCCCTTTTCTCTTTTATCTCTTTGGTTTCATTTTTAGTAGTAATCTGTCTTCTACTTCATAAGTCTTGAAATTTGCTGGTACATCATACTGTTGATCTTTGTTTGTCATTTTCTCATTTTTTTTCATCGTCTTGGTCTTTTTCTATTTCCTTGTGTTTATTTTTCTTATATTTGCCTGAGAGTTTATCTTTTATTGCATCTTCAGCTTTTACTTCTTCCAAATATTGTGTTTTCCCACTTTTCAATATCATTTCTTTTTCCTGGTCCTCTTCTGTTTTTGATACCTTTATCATTTGTATTCCTATGTGAAAAACATCATACCCTTCTTCATTTTGAAATCTCACTCCCACATACTCATCTTTGGCTAGATCCATGGTAGCCAAGATCTGGTTCCAACCATAAGGCTCAAATTCTTCATCTTTGAATTTTTGGGGTATATAGCTCTCATCTTGTAATTTTCTTCCTTCTACACAATCTTATCTTCTTAATCTTCTTTTTCCATTTATAAGGTTTCTTATCACATTGCACTTCCATATTGATGATTCAGTTTCATTCTGATCTTCCAACTCTGATTCTTCACTTAATTCTTGATTTTGATGTATTTTGAACCATTCCTGAGGGGATATGTCACAATAATGACCATTTCTTAGATTCACTCTGGTTATCCTTCCTTTGCTCTGAAGGTATAGACAATCATTACCCCAATCTTGCACAATTTGCATTTGTCTTATAAATGGTCTTCCTAGGATAATTTCATATGACGTGGATTGTGGAAATTCAACTATGGCAAAAGTATGCTCTATTTCTATTCCACATATGTCCACAATCACCTTTTCCCATATTCCTAGTGGTTTTTCTATGTGTCCATCTGCCAGTTGCAATCTCATTTTAGTGGGTATTAATTCATTTTTTCCCCATTTTTCCCAAGTTTGTTTAGTCATGATAGCCACACCTGATTTACTATCCAATATAGCTTTGGCATAATTTTTACCAAATTGTATTTTTAGGGTTGAGTTTCCCTCTTCTCCTTCACAATATCCTCCTATCTTATCAATAGGAATGTACCACAACTCCTCCAATTCCTGTGGCTGTGGATCAAGATTCTCTGGTATTGCTTCCCATTTTTTCATGTTGTATTGTAAGTGAGCATTCTGTTTTACCAATTCCTCCATTGTGGTGTGGTATAAGATTGTACATTGTTTATCTATATTTACCTGGAATGTAATTTGTGGGTTATCTTCTTGATTAATAATTTCTCTTGTTCTTGTTGCCTTTGATTCCCCAACTTTTATTTGAGAATTGTCTAATTCCCCCAGTTTGAATTGTGCTTCTTGTATGATTTGTTTGCATTTTTGCATCCTTTCATGTTCTATATCTGGCATAGGATAAGCCATTACATGGTCTGTAGGATTTGGTCCCTCTTGAATGCTTCCCTTGTATGCTTTTATCAAGGTGTCTAGATTTTGTGAATCTCTTATCTCTGACTGGGTTTGTGTCTTTTGAGGAGGAGTATGGTTTGAGTGTTCCATACTCTCTTCTTCTAAACTTTTACCCATTCTCATTTTCCTTTCCCATTTCCCCTTTTGTCTATTTTTCTTTACCTTTGAAACTGAACTCTTATTTTGTTCTTTAGTTGTTTCTTGTTGTTTAGCTTGTGCCCTTGTTATAGCATTTACATTTACTTGGTGAGGGTCACTCAATTCTTCTTGCTCCATGATGTTGACTGTTTTCAATGGTATGTTATTAGATGTGTTTTGTTGTTTTTGAGGATTTCTTGGACAATGCTTTATTAAATCTTCCCTGCCACAATCCTTGCAATAGGCTCCTTCTATTCTTAATGTAGGAGGTTGTGGACAATCTCTAATGAAATGTTCTCCCCCACATCTATAACAAGTTATCTTTTGGCTCCCTTTGAACTGAGGTTTCTGATTGGACATATAATTATTGGTTATATACATGAATGTGGCTGTATCCATCTCAATTCTCCCATTTCCCAAATCTAGGGCTTGCAGTTCTAGTTCTCTCATCTCATATCCTTCCCACTCTTCCTGATATCCTTCATTCGAGTGATATTCTTCTTTGTATGGTGATCTTATCCTTGAGTTTCACTCCTCTACTGGTGTGTATTTAACTGGTACCACATTTGTTGGTAATGGAGGTTGTTGCCCAAGTACAGGTCTTGGTTGTTCAATAAATCCAGATTCTCTTTGGTTTGCATAATCTCTCTCCTTAATGGGTTGTTTATTGTAGAAGCATTCTTCTCTGGTATGATTTGTCCACTTTCTTTCTAGTGTACAATATTTGAGTGTTTTTCTATCTTGCAAATGTTGTGGTTTTTGATATGGACATTGTTGAACCAAATGATTTTCTCCACAATTATAGCATTTTTTATTTGTTGTCACCTTGGTGTTTATCAAATTTGTTTTGGTGCTAACTTCCAGGGCTTTAGCAATAGCTTGTGCCAATTCTTCTGTTGGTGGAATTTTGAACTACCATCAGCAGTAGTCAAAATGATCTTACCAACTCCCATAATAGGATAAGAGGAGTTGTTGGCGCATGTAACCAGCCCCCTTTTGCTTCAGAGTTGATAACTAGACCTCCTTAGCTTTCCAAAGACACCATAAAATGTCCTGTACTTTGGAAATGATGTGTGCAATGATTGAATTAAAACAGATACCTTTGTAGTTCACAAACTCAAGAAAACCTTATATTTTTGTCTTGATACCTGCTGGGTATTTTGCTCAGTATGACCACCACAGTAGGAATTGGAAAAATTCCTTTTAGGGCTATCTAATTAGCTTAGTAAGCTACCTATTCCAATTGGAATGATGTAAAATGATAAACTATGCTAAGAGAAATCAATTTAGCAAGTTAATCTATACCCTCGACTTTTTAGGACTGTAGTAGAAAATTACCAGAGATCACCTCGACACACATTTCTCCAAAATGCCTGAATAGAATGTCTTCAAACTTTGATAGCATGTAGATGACTCCAATCTGAATCCAACAAGCTTTGAAGCACTGAATTTGGTGAAGAATTGACCGCGATATGCCCTTGACAAGTTGACAGACTTTTGAGTAGACTAACAGAGAACTCAGAGATGGACAATGTGAATGTATGTATTAATAAACACTTGTATACAACTCCATTGGCATGAACATCATTGCCAAATGGTGTAGGGAGGTGTAGGCTAGAGTGTAGACCTCACACACACTCAAAAATCAGTAATGATAGGCTCGGGAGTGCTCTCTCTTACCCGCAACTTTTCATGTCCATTTTTGTAAGGAATGAGTAAAAATTTGAATTCAAATTCAAACTTTTGGCTCCCTATGATCAAGCTCCTATATTCTAGGAGATATTCCTTCAATCAAACAACTAACATGTCCATGAATCCTTTTGGTAGGTGATTACAAGAGATTCCAAGTCAATTTGACTTTTACAATGAGATAAAGTGGTAATTAACCACTAGCAATGGTTCCTATACTTCTTCACATATGTATGATCTTCAAGCTATCTTCCAAGACAAATGTGTAGGCTTGTGATTTACACCAACATCTTGTCTGCACATTTCCCTAGGTCATTAGAATTTTCTGGGTCTTGTGAGAAGATGTATACACATCCTTGCCTATCCTCATATCTACCATCCTTGAATTGTGCTACTGGTGTTATATTAAGGGGAACCTCTAAGTTCCTCAATCTAATGAGAAACTTATGCATTCCATCCTGATATACATAAGTTCCAAACCTATTTGTATACATGTACTTGAGAATGTTTCTATAATCACCAGTTTCAGAAGATTCATTGGTTTCATTTAAGTTCTTCATATTAATTTCCTGCCCTAAATCTTTTTCTTGCAATTCTCCTACCATTGGCTCTACCTCCTTTCTTCCTAGCTCTTGCTTAGAATGTGTGTACAATTTATTACCATATCTGAGAATCATTCAATTATTTCCACGATTCTGTGAAGAGAATTGTGTTTTTCACGATTCTGTGATGGGAATCGTGTTTTTCACGATTCTGTGGTAAAAATCGTGTTTTCCACGATTCTGAGCAGGGAATCGTGTTTCTCACGATTTTGTGGTGAAAATCGTGTTTTCCACGATTCTGTGCAGAGAATCGTGTTTCTCACGATTTTGTGGTGAAAATCGTGTTTTCCATGATTCTGTGCAGAGAATCATGTTTCTCATGATTCTGTGGTAAAAATCGTGTTTTCCACGATTCTGAGCAGTGAATCATGTTTCTCACGATTTTGTGGTGAAAATCGTGTTTTCCACGATTCTGTGCAGAGAATCGTGTTTCTCACGATTTTGTGGTGAAAATGGTGTTTTCCACGATTCTGAGAAGAGAATCGTGTTTCTCACGATTTTGTGGTGAAAATTATGATTTCCACAATTCTGAGCAGAGAATCGTGTTTCTCACGATTTTGTGGTGAAAATCGTGTTTTTCACAATTCTGAGCAGAGAATCGTGTTTCTCACGATCTTGTGGTGAAAATCGTGTTTTCCACGATTCTGAGCAGAGAATCGTGTTTCTCATGATTTTGTGGTGAAAATCGTGTTTTCCACGATTCTGAGCAGAGAATCGTTTTCTCACGATTTTGTGGTCAAAATCGTGTTTTCCACGATTCTGAGCAGAGAATCGTGTTTCTCACGATTTTGTGGTGAAAATCATGTTTTCCACGATTCTGTGTAGAGAATCGTGTTTCTCACAATTTTGTGGTGAAAATCGTGTTTTACACGATTCTGAGCAGAGAATCGTGTTTCTCACGATTTTGTGGTGAAAATCGTGTTTTCCACGATTCTTTTCCTAGACAATCGTGATTGCTCACAATCGTTAGAAAACACGATTTTCTTATGAAAATCGTGCTCTAGGAATCGTAATTTTGTGTTTTGTTTCAGAGAATCGCAATGTTGTGATTGCTCACAGAGTCGCGATTCTGTTTAGATTTTTTAAATTTTTTGAGGTCCTGATTTTCAACTTCTTGTTTCTTTAATAGGATCGCCTTAGTAAATATTTAACATGCAATGAAAGAATTTAATCAAAATCATTATTTTTTCCACTGAAAACTCAAAAAGTCAAAACATCACGATTCCGTGTTTTTGCTATTTTGTGTGTTTTTCTGCTTTAATCTTCCTATAAAATTTGAAGAAATGCAAAAAAAATGTACTGAGGCTTCCTTACCTTGCTTGCTTGATACAAAAATCTCCAAAAGCTTATGGTTGCAGACGATCGCGATTTTGTCCTTGCTCTCTCTCTCTCTCTCTCTCTCTTCCTCACTCAAATGAGTTTTCTTCTAAGATTTCAGGGTTTTATAGTGTTCACACAATCGCGATTTTGTTCAAAATTTTCAAAATCTTCACCTTTCACTTGTTAAAATTTTTACCCTTCATATTTTTTTGATTTTAAGTCCAATTCCTAACTTTTCATCACAAATTACTCCCTTTATCCTTCTGGTGAAAATCGCGATTCTGTACTTGTTTTCCACTTTTCCCTCTTAATACTCAATCCTCTCTGATTTTTGGAATTTGACTTCCTTTACTTACTCAACTTAGTGAAATCTCTTACAATTACCTATTTCAAAACCCAAATATGCACAAGATTCCAAAAATTTTTCTCTTACAGAAAATCGTGATTTTATGCAGAGAATCGTATTTTTCCTGTACTTCCTGTTTTTTGCAATTTTGGGTCTTCTTTCTTCTTACTCCTCTTCCAGATTCTTCACCACTCCAAGTCACTTGTCACCTGCAATTTTACCTTATGAACAAAGAATTAACCAGAAAATCGCGATGCTATGAAGAAAATCGTATTTTTCTGATTTTCCAATTTTTAGCAATTTTTTGCTTTCCTTCCACTTGGTCTCTTTTACTCTTTACAACAACACTTCAATCCAACTTCCTAAGGAGAAAAGAAATTTTTTTGAATGTTTTAATGAATTTATGAATTTTTTTAGTATTTTGCCCTAAATTAAGGTAAACACTTTACTTAGGGTTTCTTGTTTGGTGATCTATTGATCTTGTGTTCCCTGATTGGTTATACTCCTTTATGCTTTGCTATCAAAACAATTCATGAGCAAAACTTCCCAAAGAAAAATGTGCTAAGAAGTGCAATTATCAAGTTTTGCAAAGATAAACTCAAACATTTTTCTTTTCAAGATGCAAATAAACTTTTTCTCAAGATTATTGCTTTGACTTGGTTAACAAATGGATCCTATCTACTTGCATCTAGCTACTTTACTTGACTTTTCTTAATGCAATCATGTCATCTTCCCAAGATCAACAATTTTGCTTGGTACTTGGTCAAAAAGCACTCTACAATTGCAAAGATAGACACATTTTACCTTATCTTCAGCTTTCTTGATTCAGTTTTTTTTTCACACACCTGCACTTTACTTCCAAAAAAATGATATGAGCAATTATCAATTTGCAAGAATTTCAAAACTTCTTATTCTCAAAAGATTATCTATTGCTTTCTTTTCCCAAAAGACAAACAACAAAAAAATCTACCATTTCATGTTTCCATTTCTTGATTAAAGAGTATTACCTTTTCAATGTGTTCAATACCATCAACAATAGAAGATCCAGGAAGGTCCAACTTCAATGAAGCTTTTGCTATACTCCTTGGCAACGATGCCAAAAATATTTGTTGTTCTTTGGAGTTGTCCTCTCCAATCATTTAGCATAAAGAATCTACAATACATCTTATATTTGTCAATCCTGGAAGTATATAAGAGACCACAACCCCTTCTAGATGATAGAATCCGAGAAATGAGTGAAAACTGGTTGGATTTCTGAGAAATAATGAAGATGAAGAGGAATTACTAGGGTTTGGATTATCTTGAGTAATATTCCATCATTTTCAATAATCTTGGTGTCTAAAGTGTGTTATTTTCTCAGCACAACACAATCATAAAGTCAAAACTAAAAAATGATACCTGTAATCTTCAGACGAGACAATCACGATTCTGTAAAATCTGACGATTTTCATCTCCAACACCATTCTTCATCAATTTCTCACTCAACCCATTAGTAATCAACTCTCTTCATACACATTCATCAGAAATACACAATAGACGCTTGCAAATCTCCATGGATACACATAGAATAGACTTAACAAATCAAAAAAATTCACACAAAAGGAAGCATCACAATTTTCTGCAGGAAACTCTCTCTCTTTGCTTGGATAACATCAATTACAAATAATCAATCCTCTCATAATAGAAGAAATTGTCTTTTATACATTTTCAAGTGTCCCTTTTCACACTTGAATTTTGGTCCTTTCCTCTTCTAATCTAAAAATATCCTATCTAGGAGTTTCCAAAAATTCTAGAAAAAATACATATGATTCTAATCTACATGAGAAAGACTCTTCCTCATTTTTACATCATTTGCATAAATATTTTTACAATTTTTTGGCATTTTACAATTATTTTCCATAAAAAATACTTCTTCTAACACATACACACACACACATACATATACACATGCACATACATACATGCATGCATACATACACACACATGCATACACAACATACATACATACACTATACATACATATGCATACACACATACATACATGTTACATACACACACATATACATACATTATTTATCTATTTATTTTTAGGACACCTATACCGATTCCAGCTCATGAGAGCATAGTAGAGGTGCCTATGAGGACATTCATAGGTAGCCTAAGGATGGAGAGCGACATACAACCTAAGGGAAATATAGTATATATGAGGCATGGGTTGGAGTTTAAAAGAAGAATGAGAGCTTTGTGTGGCTCCTACCTGCATTTTGTTCACTTGAAATGGAAGTAACTATAGGTTTATATATAAATTGAGATAAATATTTTATATTTTACTTATATGATTTTTTTTCTTTTATAGTGAGTTTGATGAGAGAGATAAAAAGTTACATAATTAGTTCATTGGAGACAGAATTTGGCACTAGGTGGTCACATAAATGGTGTTTGAAAGACATGTGGATACTTATGGCACATCGTCGTGATAATGCACGATATGCATTGCTTTTATTTGTTATATTTATATGTGTATTTGTTGGCAGTAGCCAGAGGCACAGACGTTGAGGAAATATGTGAAGATAGAGCACAACAAAGTAGTGAGGAGCCAGACAAATTATTTTTCAAACAAATATGTTTTATAAATACTTTTCAGAAACTCTCAACAGTGATTTTCATCACTCATGTATCAGATGTAACATAGAGCAACCACTTTTGTAATTATAAGCTCCATTTTGTGCAAGCCGAGGAGTCCTCAAGCTTGAGGAGCTTAGGTAGAATGAGCCTACCAATTTTGGCTATTTTTAGACATCGTTTAGACCTTCAAATAGCACTAAGAACCTATTTTTGAACTATGCCAGTCACTAGATGTGAAACCTGTCAAAACTAGTCTAGAATCTATAAAAAGAGCTTGAGAGCTCATTTTTTGAGGTTAGCTAGTGTCGACTTGTATGAGCTAGTGTGAGCTTGAGCTTGTAATTGAGATATTGAGTAATAGAGTCTATTTCCCTACCTTCCATTGTGTCTTGCTTGTCTCCTACATGTGTATCACACCATCACGATGGTCTGGCAAACTCGGAATTTGAGGTTGGTGACCACATCACGGTGTAGGCGATCCTAGCGCACACAAAAATCCACATTTGCATTTGCAAAATTTGCATTTTGGTGGACCAACACGACGGGCTCACACCATCGCGATTGCGTCACACCATCACGATTGGCCCACGCCATCGTGACGGCTCGGTTGGACCATCACGACGGTCTCACACCATCGCGGCGGTTCACTTGAACCATCGCAACGATCTTGTCGACCCCAAGCCATCACGACAACTCCTCTACCACGTGTCAAGATAGACCATCGCGACGCTTCAAAATTGAACCATCGTGATTGACTCACACCATCACGCCTCATGACCATCGTGATGGGCTCACACCATTGCGACGGTCGCATTGACCATTGACCATTGCGACGGGCCTACGCCATCACAATTGCTCATAATTCAGACCATCGTGATGCCTCACACACTCGGACCATCGTGATTGTACCATGCCATCGCGACAGTTCACCTGAGCCATCGTGACGGTCCCAGACCATCGCAATTTTGCACCCAAAATGCCAAATTAGGGTTTCATTTTTTTGGCAAATTTAAGGCTAATTTGAGAAAAATTTTGGGTGATTAAGCTCATTAGAGACCTATGTGTCAATTTTTTACCCCCGAGGGCCTGAACACTCATATCTTTTTCATTCGAAGTCCATTTTTTGAGCATTAAAAAGAAAGGGGACATTGTTGGGATTAGAAAAGAAAGGGGGCATTAAAAATTTGGCCAAAAAAGAAAGGACTTAAAAGTGTATATAATCAAGTGCTTGATCATCAATTTAAAGAGGTGGTCTAAACATTGAATATTTTATAGATCTAGCAAGGGCTATCAAGGGCAATCAAAGCAAGGCAGCGAAGAATGCAAGGCTTGGGAAGTGCGACTTCTTGGGTAATAGAGCAACCAAAGAAGCTGACTTGAGGTTGGAAGAATACTCTACCTCCTCAGTCAATTATTAGCTTAGGCTAAACAGTAGCATTGTGGATTAAATTAGAACGACAATAAGAATGCATCAAGTTCAAGGGACTTAATTTTTCAAGTCCAAGACTGAGTGTGCGATACGAAAACCTCAAGGAAAGAACTTAAGTCTGACAAAACGAGAACTCAAAAGGACAACGAAAAGTCGACTCCTGATGTAAACGTCGAGACAAGACAAGAATCTAAAGGAATTAAGAATGAAACAAGAAATTAAGAACAAAAGAACCATTGACAATCAGAGAGTGCCACGAAGTAAATTCATGAACCTTAGATCGGGCAAGCATATAGGTAAGTCCGATCAATGAAGCCTTAGATCATCAGAAGCAAGTGTGGGAACTACTGCACGTTGTGGGCACAACAATTGAATAGCTATCCTTACAAGTTGAGCTCAGATACTAGTGAATCGGAAATGGCTTTTAGCACAGAAAGACCAGAAGGAGGGTTAAACATAGCATATCTGGAAAGACCCGAAGGATCCTATAAAACTCAATTAGAATTGGTCAGAACCAACCACTTAGGTGCTCGCATCTACGAGGATGGTTTGCGAAGATCAGTAGTGCAATTGCACAACCATAATCAACCCATTGGATTGGATCATCCAATGATGAAATTTGAGAGAGACACATACATAGACAAAGAAGGAACAATGTACATCATAATTACTCAACCAAATCATACCAATGAGTTTGGTGTAGTTCAGCCAGATACGGAAGCGAGAACCCAAGGAAAAGAACCCGTAGGAGAAGAACCTAGGACACCTAGAGGGAAATCTGTACTAACAAGAGTACTAATCCTAGAATGGATCCCTCAGGATAACAGAAGCATAGAGTTGTTTTTGAATAAGGAAACTGACGAAGCATTTTGGAGGTACAGAATGGAACAACCTAGTGAGTAGGCTCCATCATGATTTATGAATTCAAGGACCCAGGTACACCTCGAAAGGTTGTATACCTGGATGATCCTTCAGAACGAGTATTTGTAGTACCAGACCATGCGAGAAATACCTAAACATGGAGAGGCGAGTTAGTCTTCCCTCCATCTTGAGAAAATGTAAACATGAGCCATCAGGGTGCTGGAACATCTTTCGCCCATGGCAATCAAAGAGAGAAGAACAAGGAAAGACCGGAAGTAAGTTTCACTCATCCTATAGGGAGAGATAGAACCACCATGGACACTGATAGAGTGGAAAGAGAAAGGGAACCTAGAGTACCAGGTGGTAGAGATGATTTTCCTCTACCTAGACCACGCGAACACCCCAGGGTACTAAGACCCACTCAACTAGTAAAGTCTATGAAAAACTACTTTGATGGGGCAGGAGATCCCTATGACCATGTTGCAGAATTTAAGCAAGTGCTATGAGCAGAGCAAGTAGAAGACATGTTCACACAATACAATGCATTTGGACTAACGTTGAAGAACACATCTTTAACTTGGTTCCAACCATTGCAACAAAGGCAGTTTAGAGATATCCATCACTTGGTAGAGTCATTCATCACAGAATTCTCTAAAAGTGGAATTAGGCATGATACGTCATCGTTGATTCATAGTTTCAAAGAGACCCCTCAAGAAACAGTCAGACTTGTAGGACGTAGATTTAGACAATACGTTGAGAGATGTTCGATGCAAGAGTTACCCTCACAGGCCAAGCAAGTGTCATTGTTTTTAGATGGCCTCTTGAGCTCTAAACTATGCTCCTATGTATACTTGAAGGAACCCAGGATGCTAGAGCAATGTGTGAAAATTTGTATAGACATTGAGGACAACCTTGGAGACGAGTTGGAACTCTCAAAAGTCTATAAGGACTCAGATTGTTCATCTCTAGCATCCTCAAAGTTGTCTAGCTCGATAGAAGACCTAGTAGAAACAGTGGCCCATAAACTAGGAGTTTCTAGTAAACAGATGCCAAGGTTAACAACAAACAAGCATTGTTACACCTGTGGTGGTGATCATATGGCAAATGTGTGTCCCAATGCAACACAACCACAAGCAAACCCTAGTGGCCAATACTTTACAATTGAGAGACGATACACGAATCACATGGCTTAGGACTGCCCTTACAACAAACAAGTAGTAAGATAGAACTACCTGCAAGCATACCCACAACCAGGTAGGTATCAAGGTCAATATAATGCTCAACCTCATTACTATAGGCCTCCTCAAAACTATCCTTATCAAGCTCAATAGAGACCTCAACCTGTTTTAGCTCAGCAGCCACCCCCACCAGCTAATGTCATCTTAGTTAAATACGCTCCTGTAGAAGAGAACCTCAATAGGGCTTTAGTGCCTTCTTCACCCCTAATTACAGAAAGTGACCCCAATTCAAATAGTTTCAACTCTACTCATGTAGATGGTCCACCCGCATATTACACCGAGTCACCAGAACATGTGGAAACATATCAATATGATAGTCCACCATTGGAACCCAGTTGGGAGCCCAACTATGCTAATGTGATGTATGCCAACCCTAATCCGCGGCCCCAATTAAGACAACAAACACCATTGGGCCCGAGAGGACCATGCTTTAGGTGCCAAGGAGATCATTTCATAAAGGATTGTCCACATCCTCTGATAGCAGGACAATCACAATACAATAACATACACGACTTTTGTGCCAAGTGTGGTAAAGAGCATGTCATAAAAGATTGTCCCAAGAACCCTGCTAATGCTTTGAAAGTGAAACCGATCAACATGATAGGCATTGTACATAACGCAGATGGATCCAACCCTACATACGTGCCTATCCAAGCGATAACAAGAGCCCAGGTGCTCTTACAGAATCAATAGCTTAATCCTGAGAAAATAGTTGAAACTAGCAAAGTTGGAGAGTCTAGTAACAAAAAGACAAAATCTTGGAAAGATTCCAGAGAAAGAATTAAGAGAAAATGGAGTAAAAAGATAACTGAGTTGGAAGGAAGCCTCAAGGAATCTAGAGCCAAAATCCTAGAAATGACTTCTCAAGAATCAAATAAGGAGAACCTAGCTCAGAGATCAAGATCAGTTCTAGCGGAACCCATACCAGAAAACCTAGACATGATGTTTCGTGCATATCAAGCTAGACTAAAAGAAGGACCCCATATAGCTGAAATGAGTAAGAACTATCCACGAGCAGATTTAGAAATCGAGAGAACTAAACTTTGCATGAAGATGGTAGAACTAGCACAAATAATGTTCGAAGCCTCTCGTTATCTTAATTGGAATAACATGGCAAAACCTGAATTACATTTTCAAGGAGTATTGGAGAGGTTAGAATACTTGGTCAATAGCAACGAGAAAAAGAATCAGCATAGGAACCCTATTGTCTCGGAGACACAGGAAAGCAATGCACCATCCCTGTCTCAAGTACCAGATATAGAACTTGAAGACCACCTATCTTCCATACATAAGTATTCACATGAATTTTTGATAGAAATCCAAGAAGAGAAGTGGAGAAAAGAACAAGGAACCCATCCTCCTATTCAAGAAATAGATGACTTGCAAGAGCAATTTCCCCAAGACGTCCCCTCCATCTATGATGAGGTAGAGGAAGAACAACTGAGTGAACACACAAATTTTGAATCCAATTCTTTGCAAGAATTACCTCAGTTCACAATACCTTGGGAAGCCAAGTCTATCACCATGAGAGCACCCACGATAATGGTGAGGAATGAAGAATCAATAATCCCTAGAAACACAGAAGTGATTAAGAACACCAAAGTACAATGTCACCTCACTCTTGAGGAGTTGTTGAAGCTTAAACAAGAATTGTGGAAACATAGGACCACACAAGAAGGTACCAGAGATACCAGTAGAAAGAATCGGAGATGTAAGTGAGGGAGAGGAAGCTAACACTTATCTTCCAATAATCCATCAGGGCTACACCACCAAAGCCATCTTAAATTTAGGAGCCGGAGTAGCCATCGCTACGACTACTTTATGGAAACATTGGGGTAATCCAGTATTAAGACCCACCAGAATGAAGCTACAAATGGCTGACGGACATATAGAGAAACCATTGGGCTTACTAGAAGGCATATCTCTCACCACTTGTGGTGTAGAGTTGGAGCATACCTTTGATATTTGTGATTTTGGGAAAAATCATGCTTACGAGATGATTTTAGGACGACCATTCATGCATCAGTTGCAAATTGTACAAGATTGGGGAACTAATTCTTTGTACTTGCAACATTTAGGAGTGACTACTAAAGTCAATCTTAAAGACTATTCCCATCGAGATGTACCCCCAATACAATGGACCACCATCCATAAGACACGAATAGAAACGGAGTCGGTACACTCATTGGAATCAGACCCCTCAAGGTTGCACGAGGACACTCATCTATGGATGTGTAAAGTAGCCAAACAAGAGGAAGAACAGTTAGAAGCTAGGACTTTATTGTCAGAACAACATCCAGCTTATGCACCTATAGTATTTCCAAACGAGGAATTCAAGCCTCAAGGTTGGATAGAAATCTTAGCCACGATGGACATAGCAGTGAACGAACAATGGACCCCTCATTGTGATGAGAACAGGTATGATATTTCCATTTTCATGATTGAACCTATTGAGGAAGACTTTATCCTAGAAGAATGCACAGAAGTGATCCAAGAATCAGACGAGAGTGATGAGAAGGACCTAGAATCTATCATCATGGAACCCTTCTGTTCCACAGAAGAGGAATATATTTACTTTGTAGAAGCCAAAAACCCTAAAGAAGAAAAGGAAAGTCAAATGGAACAACTTGAGCCATCCATAAGAGATACGGAAAGCAAACAAAAGAAGAGAAAGAAATCATCTAAGCCAGAAGGAGAAGAAGAACCACTCATGGAAGTACTAGAGAAATTCAAGAAGTATGAAATAGAAGATAGAAGAATAATAGTACGAATGCCTAAAAGAAAAGCTGATGTTGGAGAAGTATATGATAATTGAGAAAAAACCAAAAAAATCATAGTCACCATAGAAGGAGAAGAAGAAAAATGTACATACATTGGGCATGATTTGACGAATCAAGAAGAAGAAGAGTTAATTGCCCTACTACGGGAATATCGAGATGTGTTTGCTTGAAGTTACAAAGACTTGAAAGGAGTAGACCCAGATATATGCTCCCATAGAACCCCTATGACTCTAGATGCAAAACCTATGAAACAGAAACCATACACATACAATGATAACTACGCTACGAAGATTAAAGAAGAAATAGATCGTTTGATAGAAGCAGGATTCATTTACGAAATTGAGCATACTAAATGGGTATCACCCATTGTGGTTGTGCCCAAGAAGAATGCAAAATTGTGTGTGTGTATTAACCTTAAAAAAGCTAATGCCATTACGATTAGAGACAATTATCCTCTTCCTATCACGGAACATTTATGGGAAAGAGTTGCGGGCAAGGAAGTTTATAGCTTTCTTGATGGTTTCTTAAGCTATAATCAAGTAGCCATTGCTCCAAAAGATCAACACAAAATGGCTTTTTCCATAGAATGGGGCATATTTTCATTTTGTGTGATGCCTTTTGGGCTCACAAACGCACTCGCCACTTTCCAATGACTCATGTGTCACGTTTTTAAGGAATTCTTACGTAAGAATTTGGAAGTTTATGTCGATGACATATGTGCTCACTCGAATATGAGGTAGACTCATATCCCAGAACTAAGGCAAGTATTTGATAAATGTTGAGAATATCAAGTTTGTCTAAACCCAGAAAAGTGTGTGTTCATCGTCAGACAAGGCAAAATTCTAGGAGACATTGTGTCAAAGAACGGAATCTCTACAGATGAAGAAAAGGTGAAAGTAATTGCAGACCTATCAAGGCCAAATAATGTAAAAGAAGTACAGGCATTTATGGGTCATTGTGGTTATTACAGGCGATTCATACACATGTATGCACTCATAGCCAAGCATGTGTACTCTCTTTTGACCAAGTTTGAATGGACATATGAGTGTGAGAATTCATTCAATGAACTTAAACGAAGCTTGTTCTTAGCACCTATATTAACAACCCCAGATTGGAGTAAGACATTCCATGTACATGTGGATGCATCCAACTATGCTATAGGATGTGTGTTACCACAACCCATGAATGAAGGTAACATAGATCTCCCTATGGCTTATGCGAGCAGACAATTGAATGCAGCAGAACAAAATTACACCAGTATGGAACGAGAAGGATTAGGAATGATCTACACAATAAAGAAATTCAGGCATTATTTGTTGGCAAATAAGTTAAAATTCTTCACGGATCACAAAGCATTATTGTACTTAGTCAACAAGTCATGTAATATAGGACGGTTGATATGTTGGTTTCTATTACTCATGGAGTACGATTTTGAAGTAGTAGTCAGGAAGGGAAAGACACACCTTAGAGCTGACCACTTCTCAAGATTGACCACAGGAGAAGCTCCTCAAGGAATAACGGATGAATTACCAGATGCATATTTGTTTAACCTTGAGATAGCACCAGAATGGGCTAAGCCGATAGTCCCTATTCTCACATATGGACCCAAGAATCCTAGGATAAGGATCAAGGAAGGAGAGATTACCAAGTCACAAAGATATCAAATAATAGCACAAAGTATATATAAATAGGATAATCAAAAGATTCTTGCTTGTTGTGTAGATGAATCAGAACACGCGAATTGGTTGCAATTAGCACATGTAGGTGCATTAAAGCAACATCATTCAAAACATCGTACATTGCAGACTCTGCACAGACTAGGAGTATATTGGCCTTCTATGGAAGCAGACGTCTACAAGTTGTGTAAAGAATGCCCTATTTGTTATGAAAGACCACCGGTAGAACATGCTATGTTATATCACGTGTCTCTCACACCAGAATGGAGTGAACCTTTAGTGATGTACTTGAGGATGAAAACATTCCCTCAAGAAATGACCTTAGCACGACAACGTAGTCTAGAGCAGGGAGCTCAAGACCATTCACTTATTGGCGACAATCTATACAAATGAGGACGAGATGGATACCTAAGACAGTGTGTTCATGAGAAGGATTACTTGAGCGTACTAGAGACTGCACACCAAGGTGTTGCAGGAGGTCATTTCGGCCCCGATAGGATAATCAAAGCCATCCTCTTTGCACGATTATGGTGGCCCACTCTTCACATGGATGCGCGTAGCTATGTTAAGAGATGTGATGTGTGCCAAAGAACTCAATTTCCTACTCATAGAGATGAAATGCCATTGAAACTCATGATGGGAGGATGTGCATTTTCTAAGTGGGGTATAGATTTTGTAGGACCCATTAACCCCCTACAAAAGGTACTCACGCTGAATACATCATTGTTGCGACAGATTATCTTACCAAATGGGTAGAGGCCAAGGCCACAAAAAAGAATGATGCACACATGCCTGCAAATTCTTATTTGAAAATGTCTTTACAAGGTATGGATTGCCTATAGAGTTAGTAAACGATCGAGGAACTCACTTTCTTAACCAAGTCATTGAATATTTGTTACAGGATTTTATGGTGATTCACAAGAAATCCGCACCATATCATCCTCAGGCCAATGGTCAAGCAGAAAGTACTAACAAGATCCTTTGTAACGTACTGACGAAACTCGTAAACAACAAACGTTCAGATTGGGACAAACAGTCACATCATGCTGTTTGGGCATATCGAGTGTCCTACAAGACCGTACTCAATGCAACTCCCTTTCAGATGGTTTTTGGTCAGAATGTTGTGCTTCCTTTGGACTTCTTGATACCGACCCTTAAGGTTGCACAAGAACATCAGTGGACCAACCATGAATTATCATCAAGGATAATGGACTTGGAACGATTAGGAGAAACCAGGTTGAAAGCAACAGCCGGTATATATGCAGCAAATAAGCGACAGAAAGCCTATGTGAAAGACAAAGGCTTAAAAGAAGGAGATTTATTCCTAGTCTATCCGCTGAAACAACATGCACGAAAATTAGAAAAGCGAGGTTATGGACCTATGATCATTAACAGACTCTCGACAAGTGGGGCAATACAATTAGCCACCCTATAAGGAGACATAATGCCTAATTACATTAGTGGTTGTAGAGTCAAGATTTATCAGGAACCTCTTACTTAGGATATGCTTAGACGACTCACGTTGGCAAAGAAGCATAAGGAGGAAGAAAAAAGAATACGTGTAGAAGCTCAGGCAGAAGCTGTAGAACACATTAAGCGCATGAAGCTAAGATGACAAGGACTAGGGAGAGAATATTATAACCATCTGGAAACAACACCCAGATACCCCATGGCCATGTGTCAAGCAAAGTCAACCACTCATCCTTGCATAGCGGATAGGAGACCATTCATTACAGTCATGCTAGAGCACGACAACCCTTGCCAGGAGCTCAGGGCTTTAATTGACTCAGGTGCTGCAACTAGTGCGATTAGATGGTCCCACTATAAGGACTCCGGAATAGAAATGCCGGCCAATTGAGGCATACCTCGTAGGGCTAGGAGGCATGGAAACCCCTTGCATGGGTGAGGTGGACCTTCCTATCCTCATACACAATGTGACCATGACAGCGAAGCTACTAGTGTGCCATGACAACGACCTCATAGAACTCCTAATCCTTGGCCAAGATTGGTTATACGATCATTCAGTGGACCTAAATCTTAGACAAGGCTCCTTGTGGATTGGAACCTTAGATCACCAGTGAGTGATACTGTTTGACTTCCTTAACAACACTCCACCTACATATGTAACCCTAGACCATATGAACTGCATGTGAAGGAGGACCGAAAGATCTTTGGCCAGATAAGTCACGTTACATCTACACCAACCCCCGTAGGCTCGGTGATGGACAATTGCCGCTCAAAAGAATGTCAACAAATTTTCCCCTGGTCTTCCTGCAAATTAGATGGGGTCACCACCCAATTGATGGGACAAATGGGGACCATTGGCAGTCAGGTGGGTTGCATCAATGGACAAATGGGCACAACACCCTGCGGTGCCCATCCTTCCACACTTACTGCGGACTAGCCTAGATTGAAGGTACAAAACGAAGCACTTCCTAATGGGCAAGTTTTGCAAGTGTTGGACCTCCCTTCTTTTCCAAAGTAGAGTGTCCATCCGACCTCTCAAACCCAACCACGAAGGAGTCAACCACAACAAAGGAACCCAAATTGACATCCCTACCAGACGACACAAAACAAGCAGCAGTATCACCATCACAAAGCATGCAGCACAAGACAAGTATGGGTGCCAAAAGGACAGAAAGCACCGACAAATTTCAACAACGCAGACAACGACAAGAAGAAGTTAAGGCAGAAGCAGAGTCAGTATTCAACGTCTCCTAGACCCTCTTCTACAAGTACAAACAGTGGATAGATTTGGATCGCTAAGAAGTACCTTATGGATCAACCCACACCCACACAGATATGGGTACCCAAACAATGTATTATAGCTCAACACTCAAGACATGTAATATATACCCCTCAGAAATCTCTTCACCCCTTAATACCACCACATCCAATATCACCTTTTGTCCCTCAGCAGAAACATACCACCCCCTTAGAAACTCTTAGGAAATGGATACTGAAATGTATCCAGAAGCCGTCTCATGAACTGTTGTCTAACATTACTCCCACCCCGACTAAACACTACCCTTGTAATAGCTCATTCACAATTGAACTTTGTACCAATTCACACACTATAACCCAACATCACTTGTAATAACATCTCATCAAGCAATGTATGCACTATCTGAAGCATGTAGGTGTCTAGAGACCTTCATTAGTTTTGCAAAAAACATTCCATAAACCACCTCACAACACTCCGCTACATGGGTTACACATCGGTTATGGAAAGGGATTGCGATCGCACTTTAATGGGATCATGATTAATTTCCATACTAATGTGCTAATATTTTGTAGCAGATCTTCTCTACACTTGCATCACTCATCATGCAGACAGAAGGACCACCTGAAGTTGGCCCCAGTGTACCTGTGGTCAATTTTGGCGAATTATTGACGAAGCCACATCCCACGGTACAACCACTTGAATTTCAAGGATTCCCAAGACCTATGCCGATTGATGATCCTCCTAGGTGATACACTGAAGAAGTTCACTGTAATTCCCATTGGTTCCAAGGTTTAGCAGGACCTTTGGAGGACACAGATTTCATTTTTGATGCTACGTTGACTTTTGATAGTAGTGAGTGGGGCAAGTATCAGTTCTTCTCCAGAGAATTTGAAGCACTTCAAAATACCGAAGACTTAAAGCACATTTGGGTTAGAGCTTAGAGCAGGTTTTATAGAATACTTCAGTGATCCACTTCCCAAACTGGATTTTTATAGAGGTTACTACCTAGTGACCACTCTAACAGCCTCTAAGAACAAGGACTTGCCGGACACTTTTTGATACAATTTCCTTTTTGATGGCGCCTACGAAAGCCATCCATAGCTTCAACTCTCGGACAAGTACGACTTCTACACACAGAGATATATGATCCGTTATCCTCCCAGCCACGTCTGAGCTTCTACATTCTCATAAAAAAGATAGTCTTACTTAGATACTCTCTCATATATGAGATCTATTTTTGTCTCTTCTACCAAATGATATAAAATACCCATGTGATGCCATGTGGCATCTATGCCACCTCACCCAAAAGGGTGTGCATCCATAATATGACATTTCCTTCCCCTTGAAAACATTTTCGTCCTCGAAAATATAGATGAAATGTCCGTAATGGTAGAAGTAAATGCTCGGACTCCCCTGAACCCCATGTACTGTATGTACATGGTCATCTCTGTGTGTTGTTTCCCTATATCCTTCCCCTTCAAATTTCTCGTATGAGATCATCTCAAAGGTGGGAAACCGTCTGAGTGGTGCCTATTATCTCCCATGTACACTCCACTTCCAAACTATCACTCCCATAACATACAACATCATCCAAATGACCTAAGTCCATATGATGTATCCTGCATGGAGCAATAGCATGTAAGGCAAGTGTAAAAGTGCTAAGCTTATTGGCTTGACCGTATTGTAATGGAGATAGTAAACCATATAATCATCTGAAATATAGAACAAAGTCCCATAAAAAGTGACTTCAAACCCATCTAGGAGTACATGATAGATTGCCCTCATGCCACTCTAGGTCTTGCTAACCTTGAGTGTAATCACAAGTAGTAGTTTTGTCTAAAATACCTTGTGAACTATGCAAATCCATCATCTAGCTCATACATAATAATTTCTTGGTAGTAAAATGAAATCTCTATATTCGACCAACCAAGAAATCTGTGGTTTGTCATCCTTTACCATTGGACAAAGTTCTATTGGAAGAGCATTTATTGGAACTAGTGCAAACTCTAATATTTCTCTTCCCTGTAGTTTGCCATATGAATGCAAAAAGCATTCCCTTTGAGATTCAGATAATCCTTCAGTACCCATCCTCCTAACTGATGTTTACACATCATGCTCATGATGTAACACCAACTAAGAGTTTGGTACCTCCATAGGTTAGATATCTCCATATCTCCTAGAAACCCTAAAGAGAGAAGTCATAAGTCTATTCCCAATCTAACTAATGTCAATAACTAGATCATCTCATCTAGTCAAAGACCATCACTGGAAGTACAAATAACTACTTCTCTCAAGAGTCTCCATGTGAGACTCAATCTAACCAGTATGATTACCTGATCTCCCTCTTGTCTTTGATAGAAGAGTGCCACTCCTATCTAGACAATCTAAATGAGAAAGTGAAACTCTCTCCATGTCTCTCTATGTAATCTCCTCTAAGGAAAAGAGGTCTGGTAGTGGAATCTATTCCACTTTCCCTTTCCCTTTGAAAGAGATTCTGTTGAATCCAGTTTCTCTACTCATCCATAGGTGAGAACATGCACATAAGTTCTCCATACTTTTCCTTCAAAACTAGTGGAGAAAGAGACTCCCATGTGAAGGAAAATTACATTGAAAAGTAGAGTAAATGAATTCCGTCTGAAATAAAGACTAAGAGATGTTTTCCATACACCTCTTCTGTCTAAAGGAAAACATACTGTACTCTTCTCCTATGAAGAAATCATGTTTTCCTTGCGTTCCTCCTCTCTCACAGAGTAGGAGCTAAAGTGAGACCACTGAACTAAAGTGAGATCTCTCATGGATCTCTGAGCTGATTCCCACTTTCTCCTTTCCTTAAAAGAGAGATTCATGAATTTATTTAGTCCTCTCTTCCATAACTAATGCATAATCCTTCATGAAGGTGTATGTAGTGAAGAGTGGAGAAAATAAATTCCTAATAGGGGTCAAAGTCCTCTACTAAAATGGTCAGCATTGATATGACATGATACCGTAAACACATGTGTATCCATAGTAAAGAACTATCTCTGCCAACCATACTCTATGCATGGATCTATACGATCCACTCAAACTGATGGAATTATCGTTCCTGAAAGACTGAAAAATGAGTATGTGATACCAATGGTGATAAAATCACCTATCACATTCTCTACTGGAAGAATAATCTTCCCAATATTGTGAAGGATAACTCCCATTCCTAGTAGGAGATGTCCACTAAGAGCTCTCCTCTGATCTAGTGAGACATGACGCCATGAATGATGAGTCCTTTTCTCCCTGGCCATAGAAGAAGAGTGCTCAAAGGGAAGTCGTTTCCACCGTCCCATACCAGTGGAACCTTCTTCCAATTCATGTTGTCATACCTACACTAAACCGAATATATATTCCATACATATGTAATGGAATATGAAGGTGGACTCTAATGAATCCCATATCCTAGAATCATATCAGTGGACTCAAATGAGTCCCATGTCCTCGAACTAGTCAGTTTGGTTCTAGTCAACAATGTGACAATGGATATCCCCTTTCTGTTCCAAACCAACTTGTTCCTAGGTACAAAGACTAGGTCTAAGTACCTCTCTGTAGATCCCAATATACATATATATGTATTGGGTACCCCAATTATTCCTGATTAAGGGATCTATGCTCTGAATCATAGAGCTAGTGCCATACCTCTGGCCTTCCTAACCATCACTCGAATCACATAGCACCCGTCGATGTTGTCTTATGAAACCCATCGCTGTGATCCCATCTAATTGGTTTCCTTAGTAGTGTGGCAGAAATGCTGCACTACTTACTCAAGTGATGTGTATCAGTGAAACTAATCACTCTTTGGGTATTGCTAATAATACCCCATAATCTTGTTGCGAACATTTGTTTTATGTAGGGTACAAGTTTCAAATTATGTAAATACCTTTGGGAAGTCTTCAAATACTTCAAGAAGGCTCATATTATTCATAAAATGTAGCAAAAATACCACGTGAGTTCTAGAACATGGTGAGTCAAATTAGTGAGTCACAAGGGAGCTTCAGTGGTGTCCTAGTGGAAGGTCGATGTGGCTAGTTCTCAAAGTCCATCAATACTTTGCTTATTTGAGCACTTGAGTCATGTAATACCTCCATCCAAGTGTCTACCACGAATTTAGATGTATTAGGAAGGTTTTAGATTAGTTTCCCATGCTATAAAAAGAGGAGAAAAGTCGTGATCTTGTGGGATGTCCAAGAGAGTCATATGTGTATCTCTACACTGCTGTAGTTTTGTATGCAGAGATTGCAGAGCTTGTATCTCCCTCATTATATATCCAAATTACATGTTTGATAGCTCATTGGAAAGCTCTTACTGTCTACTTTCTTCCTGGAAATTGTCATAATCATTGGATGTGTGAGCTGAGAGCAATACTCTCTGCAAGTAGTGTGTGTTCTCTGTTTTTTATCCCTGCTGAAGGTCTCCATTAAACCTCAAACTTGCAGAGGTCATATATCCTTGTGTATGTATCCAAATCATGTGTTCTTTGGCTTGTTAGAAAGCTCTTTAAGTCTACTTGTATTCTGGAAAGTTTCAAAGTCATTGGAGTTGTGAGTTAAGAGCAGTAGTCTCTGCAAGTGATGTGTGTCCTCAGGTTCATCTCTGTTTCAAGGTCTCCATTAAAGCTGCATATTGCAAAGGTCATAGCTGATTGTGTATTTATCCATTTGAGGTGTTCTATATCTTGTTGGAAAGCTCTTAGAGTCTAGTTTATGTGTGTGAAACAGTTTTGGAAAATTCCAAGTGAGTAAAGAGAAATTTGCTCTGCAAGAAAATTGGTTTGTGCATACAAGTTTGTGAAAAAGTCAACTAGGTCCTGTTGGGTTTCACCTACTTCTAGCTGTACTTTGGAGATCAATAAACTCCAACATTGGTATCAGAGCAAGTACTTGGAGGCTTGGAGAAGGTTATCATACCTTGACGAAGAATTTGAAGCTATCAAAGAAGCAGTTCATCATCAACACTACACAAAGGTAGAAGAAGATTGCAACGAGGCATCTGAAGCAACATCCAAGCAAAGAAAGGTGCACATACCTCATTTACAAGGTAAATATTATATTTCTTCTCATCACACACATTGGAAAGGAGGCTTAAAGGAGGAAGCTTAGCATTTGTTTTATGGGAGACCAACATGCACAAATAGAGAAGCTTGATAAGACCAATTATCAAGCATGGAAGTTTAGAATCACAGCATACTTGCAAGGTAGAGGCTTATATGGTTTGATTGATGGCACAGATATCAAACCCACATTACCAGAGGACCCAAATCAGCAACAATTGAGGGAGTTTAGACTTTGGAATGAGAGAGACAAAAGGGTTATATTCATTTTATCACAAAATATTCAAGATTCAATGGTAGGACACATACAAGATCTAGACACAAGTAGAGATGTTTGGCTTGCATTGGAAAGGTTGTATGCTACAGGTACAAGAGCAAGGAAGATTCAACTCAAAAATGAGTTGAATAACATAAAGAAAGATACAAGGACATCGGTCAATGATTACATATTGAAAGTTAAAGAGATTGCAGATCAACTAGGATCAATTCAAGCTCATGTGGAGGACGACGACTTGGTTGCACATACTCTCAACGGACTCAAAGATGATGAGAGATGGAAGCCCTTCATTACTTCAGTTTATGTGAGAGGAGAATTACCAGATTTTGATCAACTTATTGCCCTCATGGTCACGGAGGAGATGAATCTAAATGGTTCTACTTCAAATCAAAAAGGATCTCAAGGACAAGCTCTTTATGTAGGATCATCAAGAGGTGGAAACAGAGGTGGAAGAGGTTCAAATAGAGGTCGAGGAAGAAGGAGCGATGATCAAAGGACTTCAAGTGGCTTCTTCAACACAAGAGGAAGAGGAAGATCAAGCGCTAGAGGTACGAGAGGCTACTACAACTACAACCAAAGACAAAGGAGTGAAGATAATAAGAACAATTGCTATATATGTGGAAGGTATGGACACTATGCCAAAGATTGTTATCAAAATGAAAATAATCAAGGTGGTAATCGAAGAGGAGGCTATTCAAGAAGAGGTAAACAACAAGGAAATTATGCAGTTGAAGGTAAAAGTGATGATTATGATTCTCTTCTTATGATGAATGTAGAAACTAAGATGAATTGCAATAGCGATGTATGGTATGTAGATAGTGGTTGTTCTAATCACATGTCTCATGATGCTTCATGGTTTTCTAATATGCATAATCCGTCATGTAAAGGTCATGTTGAAACAGGAGATGATACAACACATAAGATTATGCAGGTTGGAGATGTTGTTATGCAGGATAAGAGCAAGAAAAATTGCTTGAAGGATGTACTTTATGTGCCAACGATCACTAAGAATTTGATGTCGGTTGGTCAAATGGTAGAAAAAGGTCTACAAGTGAGATTTAATCATGCAGGTTGCTTCATTGAGGATCCAAAGCAAAGGAGGTTAATTGCTAGAGGTCAAAAACAAGGTAGATTGTTTACATTCAAGGTAAACCCAAATCATACAAACTATTTCTCTTATGGTATGCATCGAATAGCAGAGCTTGATCTATGGCACAAAAGGATTGGACACATGAATGTACACAGGTTAAAGGAGCTATCAAAGAAGAGGATTGTTGAAGGATTACCTGATCTTACTAAGCAACATATGGTGCATCTTTGTGAAGCATGTCAAATGGGTAAGCAGAGTAGACAACCTTTCAAGCATTCAAGCTATGTAAGTGATGGTTTGCTAGATCTCATACACACAGATGTGTGGGGACCTACTAAAGAGGCATCCTTGGTTGGTAATAAGTACTATGTATCATTCATTGACGATCATAGTAGAATGACATTTGTGTATTTTATTAAACATAAGAGTGAGGTCTTTGATTGTTTCAAGAAGTTCAAATCATATGTCGAAAAGCAAACAGGAAGGTATATTAAGAAGCTAAGATCCGATGGAGGAGGAGAGTATTTCTCTCAAGCTTTTACTGATTTTTTGTATGATGAAGGTATCAAAAGAGAAGTTACATGCAGGTATACTCCACAACAAAATGGAGTCGCAGAAAGAAGAAACAGAATCATAGCAGAAGCATCTAGAAGCATGCTTAATGATATGTGTTTGCCTAATTATTTTTGGGCTGAAGCTGTTAGCACAAGTGTTTACATTATGAATAGAGTTCCGACTGCTGGAGTTCATCATTTGACACCATATGAGGTATGGCATGGAAGGAAACCAAGTGTAAGTCATTTGAAAGTATTTGGCTGTGTATGTTATGTACATGTACCTAGTGAGGTGAGATCTAAACTTGATGCAAAATCTGAAAAATGTATATTTATTGGTTATGCAGATACTCAAAGAGGATATAGATGCTATAATCCTCATACCAATAAGGTTGTTGTGTCAAGAGATGTAAACTTTGATGAATCACTTTCATGGTATGCAGATAAGAATTGTTTGCAGGTCATGGATGAAAATGAAGAAGGTGTGGTTGAAGGAGATGAATGCATAGTTCAGCCATCAGGAAGTTTAAATGATGAAAGGAGTGGTTTAGATGAA
Organism: Ceratopteris richardii; assembly: GCA_020310875.1. Taxonomy (NCBI): domain Eukaryota; kingdom Viridiplantae; phylum Streptophyta; class Polypodiopsida; order Polypodiales; family Pteridaceae; genus Ceratopteris; species Ceratopteris richardii. The sequence goes on along the minus strand of CM035440.1, from coordinate 15,240,564 downwards.
GAAAGAGGATCACCTTTCAATGGAAGATTAATGCAAGAGTCACCTCCAAGTGTTAAAAGTAAAGGTAAACTCAAACTTGTTGAAGTTAATGATGAAGGAAAGGAAATTAGTGATGTATGTGAGTATGGAGAATCATCAAAGGTTCCTAATAAGAAAGGAAGAGCATCTACATTGGAGGTAAGAAGAACTTCAAGAGTAAGTAAGCAACCTCAAAGGTATACTTATGAATCTTTCATGAATACTCATTATGCTTTTATGACAAAAGTTGAGCAGGAAAATGAACCCACATGTTATGATGAGGCCAAAGGAGATGAAAAGTGGGAGAAAGCAATGAGAGAAGAAATGGAAGCACTACATGATAACGAGACTTGGAATTTAGTTCCAAGTACACCAAAGCAAAAGGTAATTGGTTGTAAGTGGGTTTTTAAGATTAAAAGAAATAGTGATGGTAGTGTGTCTAGATATAAGGCTAGACTTGTAGCAAAAGGATATAATCAAACTCAAGGTGTGGACTATGAGGAAACATTTAGTCCAGTAGCAAATATGGCAACGGTGAGAACTTTGTTGGCTTTAGCTGCAAGTAAGAGGTGGAATATATATCAACTCGATATAAAGAATGCCTTTCTTAATGGTGAGTTAAATGAAGAAGTGTATATGTCACAACCAGATGGTTATGTGGATGCAAAATGTCCTAATCATGTATGCAGGTTAAAGAAGGCATTGTATGGTCTTAAGCAGGCACCAAGGGCATGGAATGCAAGGTTGGTAAAGTATCTTATGCTGCAAGGATACACAGCGAGTCATGCTGATCCTTCACTTTATGTAAAACATGTAGATGGCATGTGTGTCTATGTATGCATTTATGTGGATGACTTGTTGATTACAGGGAATGATGCAAAAGAAATTGATGAGATAAAAGGTAATTTGGGAACAGAATTTAAAATTTCAGATCTTGGTTTGCTCAGATACTTTCTTGGGATTGAAATTGTGTATAGCGATGAAGGTATGTGGTTGATACAAAGAAAGTATATATGTGATATGCTGAAAAGGTTTGGTATGCAGGAATGTAAATTTGTTTCTACTCCAATGGAATGTAATGTAAAGCTAAGCGCAAAGGAAGGTGATGAGTTGCATGATATGAATGTATATAGATCCATGGTAGGATCTTTGATTTATGCAACAAAAACTAGACCTGATATATGTTATGCAGTGGGAGTATTGTCACAGTTTATGCATGAACCTAGAGTACCTCATATGCATGCAGCGAAAAGAGTGCTTAGGTATTTGAAAGGTACCATGAACGAAGGATTATTTTATAGTCATGATGCTGATCTAACTCTTAAAGTCTTTAGTGATGCAGATTGGGCTGGAAGCAAAGATGACAGAAGATCCACAAGTGGATATGTGGTAATAGCAGGAAACAAGACATTAACATGGAGTTCAAAGAAACAGCCTACAGTTGCTTTATCTTCTACAGAGGCTGAGTATAGAGGTTTAGCATTGGCTACTACTGAGGTTATGTGGTTTAAAAAGTTGTTTCATGACTTGAATGTGCAGGTTGATGTACCACTTATATATGGGGATAACTTGAGCAGCATCCATATGACCTCAAATCCTATTTTTCATGCTAGAACAAAGCATATAGAGGTTCACTATCATTATGTTCGAGAGAAGGCCATGAACAATGAAGTGCAGGTTTCTTTTGTTGGAACAAAGGATCAAGTTGCAGATATCTTCACCAAATCCTTGGATGGACCAAAGCTTCAAAGATTCAACTATATTCTGGGCATGAAGGAAATACCCTTTGAAACTTGAGGGGGAGAATGTTGCGAACATTTGTTTTATGTAGGGTACAAGTTTCAAATTATGTAAATACCTTTGGGAAGTCTTCAAATACTTCAAGAAGGCTCATATTATTCATAAAATGTAGCAAAAATACCACGTGAGTTCTAGAACATGGTGAGTCAAATTAGTGAGTCACAAGGGAGCTTCAGTGGTGTCCTAGTGGAAGGTCGATGTGGCTAGTTCTCAAAGTCCATCAATACTTTGCTTATTTGAGCACTTGAGTCATGTAATACCTCCATCCAAGTGTCTACCACGAATTTAGATGTATTAGGAAGGTTTTAGATTAGTTTCCCATGCTATAAAAAGAGGAGAAAAGTCGTGATCTTGTGGGATGTCCAAGAGAGTCATATGTGTATCTCTACACTGCTGTAGTTTTGTATGCAGAGATTGCAGAGCTTGTATCTCCCTCATTATATATCCAAATTACATGTTTGATAGCTCATTGGAAAGCTCTTACTGTCTACTTTCTTCCTGGAAATTTTCATAATCATTGGATGTGTGAGCTGAGAGCAATACTCTCTGCAAGTAGTGTGTGTTCTCTGTTTTTTATCCCTGCTGAAGGTCTCCATTAAACCTCAAACTTGCAGAGGTCATATATCCTTGTGTATGTATCCAAATCATGTGTTCTTTGGCTTGTTAGAAAGCTCTTTAAGTCTACTTGTATTCTGGAAAGTTTCAAAGTCATTGGAGTTGTGAGTTAAGAGCAGTAGTCTCTGCAAGTGATGTGTGTCCTCAGGTTCATCTCTGTTTCAAGGTCTCCATTAAAGCTGCATATTGCAAAGGTCATAGCTGATTGTGTATTTATCCATTTGAGGTGTTCTATATCTTGTTGGAAAGCTCTTAGAGTCTAGTTTATGTGTGTGAAACAGTTTTGGAAAATTCCAAGTGAGTAAAGAGAAATTTGCTCTGCAAGAAAATTGGTTTGTGCATACAAGTTTGTGAAAAAGTCAACTAGGTCCTGTTGGGTTTCACCTACTTCTAGCTGTACTTTGGAGATCAATAAACTCCAACAAATCTCCTAATCACACTGTGAGACTCTTGTGAAGATAAATAAATCTTCACCTCTTTGGAGAATATCATATATGTATCTCCCGTACCTGTATGCAACTTCTCATAACCTATAGGATTGCTTGTGCACATTCCTAATGGTGAAGGTACACGTCCTTCCTTTTAGCAATCCTATGGTCTAAATCCATAAGGATTATGTGTAGGGATCCTATTCCTAATGAAGTTGCCTTATATAATACTATGATGGTCCTAAGTCCATCAAATACATGCTTAGAAGCATGCATACACCTTATTGAAGTGCAGAAAGGGCATGTTACCATGCCATAACATTCTTACCTAAAGGTAAGTGCGTATATAACGCCATACGATGGGAAAAATTTCGACAGCATTTCCCCAGTAGATGGAATCCCAAAAAATTTTACCATAAGCTCAGTGGCACAAAGGCCACCCAACGACATAGGGCTTGACAGGCCCATGGCATGCACGCCATAAACTCATATATGGATTCCATGACCTGCAAAAACATAAAAGCAATTGCTAGCAACCATTCTCTGAGTTGCATAGCCATATAATTTTTGTAATCCTCTTTCCTGCAAACAATCAAAAAGTATACTTATTGCGTGTCGATCCATACTTTTAGAATTTAAATAATGATCAACATTTGATGTATGCAATCCAATCTATGCATGTACATAGAGAACATGCCATGACATAAAGTAAAATGCCTGAAGCATAAAATATACGTCCCTGAGTAGTTTGATTTTGGAATTGCATGCATCCATTCGTTCTCGACAAGGTTCGAGACCTCTGCACCTTCCTCCTCAGGTCCTAACATAAACTTTGAAGTGTCCGAAAACATCGGAACACTCCCCAAAACATAAAATATGGTCAAGTGATTACCAAAATAATGCAAATTTAGTCAAAAAATGCATTAGTAATCCTTCTTTAGACCTGAAAAAACCACTTTAGGACCTGCAAATGTTCATAACTGAAATATATAGCATGTTCAAAGAAATCGAAGTGAAATTACTCAATTTTCCTTCCCGGGTTGAAAGATATGGCTCCCGAAAGGTAGTCGCCAAAACTGTTCAGACTTTTAGAGATGTTCAGACCTGAAAAAATACTTATTGTCCAAAATTTCTTTTCATAAACTGAAAGTAGACCTTGTGCTCTTCGAAACGAGCCATAGCACATCCAATTTGGAATTTTCTAGCCCAAGATATGGCCATTCCAAGTGGGACATGTCAAACTAGTGGACTGTTGGAGGGGCTAGAAAAAGTGTTAAAAAGTGATTTTTGGGGTGCCCAAAAGCATTCTTCCATCAAGCAAATGCTAAAATTCTCTCCATAATCTCAGAGAGTGGCATATAAAGATGCTTAAGCCTATTTTCACCTTTCCAAAAGAGGCTTAAATCAAGATTTTTGCTTTCATGTAAAAACTTAAATGGGAGCTCTTAGCAAGCTTCTAATCCACTTTAAATGTGGATTTCTCTTGGATTTTATACAATAATCCATCGGAAGCCACAAATGATCTTTATTCTTACTCCCAGAAGTGGAGTTTGGCCAAAATTAACATCTAATTTTTTTTCCAAAAAGTGCGGGAAGGGGGTCTTTGAGGAACTAAAATTCCTCCTTAACTTATCATTTTGATGAATCTAATGATTCTCCTAAGAATTCCATACACCATACTCTCAGTATATATACTTTTTTCCATCCATCCGTAGCTATCACACCTATTTTTCCCTCTTCCAAAATGGGAATTTCTTGGATTTAGGTGCTGAAATTTTTTGTCAAAGTGTGATGGAAGGGGGTTTTGTGGAGCTTCAAACTCCCATCAAACTGAGGTATCTTTTGGATTTCTTGATCTTGCATGGAATTCAATACACTATACTATAAGTGTGCATGGTTTTTTCCATAAATCTATGAAAAATACCTCCTCTTTTCCCCTTCCCAAAATAGCTACTAGTAAAAAACAGCTCCTGAAATTTATGTGAGAATCATGAATTTTGCAGATACCTTGAGCTTGTGCTTACTAATATTTTGAGGGAATGCTTAACTTAAGATGAGAGTATATATCTCATACTCTCCATATGCATGATTTCCCTCCTTCCTTGCCCTTCTCAAAGAGTCAGACCTTTTTGAAATTTAACTAAAGATGCTTGTACATAGGTAGTTCATCTCCACATAGCTCTGACATATAAAGAGCATCCCCTTTTCATAGATGATTGAGATGCTTCTCCCACCTCCTTCCTCTTCGGTGTCTTTTTTTTATACATTTTCGATGGCTTTTATGGATGTGTACTCCACCCACATTAGGAAAGAGCAATCACTATGCTCCTAGATTTGTTGTTCTACAACAACCACTACTTCCAACCATTTGAGAAACTAACCAACAAGCCTTGAGGGAGGGGGAGAAGGGAATCTATCTCTTCTCCTCCTCCATCTCTCCTTCTCTTCCCATAGCTCATAGACGGCCGGAAACTGTTTGTATAGTATAAATAAAACAGGTTTACCTTCCGTCACATGGTTGAGGGAGGTTGGATAAGTCGTGTGCCTCTCTAACAAAGGTCGCGGGTTCAAAATCTGGCGCCGTCTTCGTCGATAACGTGGCTTGAATCGTGCTCTGATACCAATGATACAATTTCCTTTTTGATGGCGCCTACGAAAGCCATCCATAGCTTCAACTCTCGGACAAGTACGACTTCTACACACAGAGATATATGATCCGTTATCCTCCCAACCACGTCTGAGCTTCTACATTCTCATAAAAAAGATAGTCTTACTTAGATACTCTCTCATATATGAGATCTATTTTTGTCTCTTCTACCAAATGATATAAAATACCCATGTGATGCCATGTGGCATCTATGCCACCTCACCCAAAAGGGTGTGCATCCATAATATGACACTTTTATTCTACTATCTTTGGTAAATGAACCCCTTTCAACAATTTCTATCTTTCAAAGGATTTGATTTGAGCTGCAATTAAGATCCATGGAACTCACACACCGACATAGCGAGAAAGAAGCTGATGAAGCATGGTGACGTTATCAAATGGGAAGACATCTCGACCATCACACCTAAGCTATCTAAGCCATTACGTATATGTATGCAACATTTTGCATTCCCGGCTCAGGATCGTTTTACTATGCCTCACAAGCATATTTGGTTTGGAATGTATTTAGCTTGTATTGGGCCCGAAACAGTTGATCTTGCAAGTTGGATCATTGATCAGTTGTACTTAGCACAACAGAGATGGGAAAGGGAAAAATTCATCTATGGATGTTGCGCTCTCACGAGAATTGTGTATATGTGTTTGGCATATGACTTGCTTATAGAGCGTGCAATGAAAAGTGAAGAATTGAAAGTGTTCAAAGGAACTGCCAAGAAAGCCAGAAAAGCTAGCAAAGGATGGGTAGGCAAGCGCATGCGAGGATCTGTCCCATGCCTACAAGTTCCAGAGTCCTCGTCACCTCAACCCTATCTAGAACAATCTCCTACGAAACCCCCTACATCTGTACAACCCATTCGCATACGACTATCATGACCAGTTATCATAGAAGGTACTACCAGTACCGTTACCTCTCAAGCAACCACCGTCCAGGAACCCACAAATACAATAGCAGAAATTCCCACCTCCATTGGTGCGCAAGTATTTACTTTTCCTATGCCCAATTTGGAAGCAGAACCAATGAATACCACATTCAATTTTGAAATGCTGAATGCTTTTTCAAACAAATTTCAGTTTTCAGAAGGATAATTTTTCTCTCAGGAGCATGAACATCCGAGTTACCCTACCACTCCCCCTGATCAACAGCAAGAGCAAGTAGTATCTAGCTCTGAGGTAGAGAGGACAGAAACTGACGACGACAATGGACATGATGAAGCTAGTCAAGAGAGCCATGAATCTCAAGAAAATGTGCAAACTGATGAACAGGAACAACACACGGATACTCAGGGTGACACACTTATGAAGATGAGACATTTGAAGCAGCTGCCTATACATTGGCAATCAAGAAGCTCTACTGCACCATGCAAGCAGTTTGGGTGCGTAGAAAGCTATCGGAAGAAGAAAGCCAAGCACTTGTCGATCAGGAACTCACCACAGGAGGCTTCGAAGAAGCCTATATTCAAGGTTTTAGAGAACTGGTCAAGTCAGTAGGCACTAATGAAGCATTACGATATTTCTAGAGAAAGCCATTACCACAGTTTGACCCATGCCATATTCGATTACTATCAAAACCCGGTCAATGTATTCGTGTACCAATGGATGCCCAGTCTTCACAACAGGCCCGGGAAGCCCAACTCATTCCTGAAGGATCTTTGGCAGAAGAAACGATCATCATCAACTCCCCACCCCACACTCTACTGTACATACCACCACTATTGTCGAAGTACCCACCACCCCAACTCCTCCTCTTTCACCTCCCATCCCTCCAGTCTCTCCTGTACACCCTGCCTCTCCCAGACCATCCACATCCTTCGATAGTGCGATAGCAGAAGCCTTTGTTGCCTCCATTCCTCTCACACTTTCCGCACCCACCCAACCTAACCTCCCCACTAGGACTTCCACCCTTATATCCAGTCCATTTCTCCATCCATCCTTCCCTTCCTTCCCCACCCCTCCATTGACCTTCTCCCCCGTCTCACCTCCCCGACCCACGGTATTTCCTCTTTCCCCTCTCCACCAAGTAGGACAAGAAACCCCATCTGTAAATTATTCGGAAACCTTTGTAAATCTTGTTTTCAGACCCACTCACGCACCCACTATCACTCCACTATTCATGGTCACTGCACTTGACACCACGTCCAGTGATATGGACATATCACCACCCACTACACCACCACTCACCTCATCCATTTCACCACCACATTTAGGCACCTCACATTTCGCCATTATCACCATTGCATCCACTTTACCATCCCCATTCCCCCTTCCCCTCGCATCAGCAGCCACACCCTTAGCATCTTCACTCACTCCGCCATTAATATTATCACCCACAATCGACACTGCATTCCGCCAAATGTTTGCATGTATGACACAAGTGAGAGATGAATTCGCATCTCTAGGCACCAATTACCAGACACTGCAACAGACCGCCAATGACTTACAGTCGCAGCTAAATTCTTTATCAATAAAGAATGCCTCCCTTAACACATGCTACCAAGAGCTACACCAGGCCTACCACAAACTTGAACTTGAAAGTGAACAGAAGACAAAAGAGGCCATTACAAATATTGACAATTTGTTAAGGGATCAAACCATCCGCAATGCGATGCTCACTAGAACCATGGGTCTACTCAGACGCCACCTCCCAGCAGCTAAAGAAGAGAACCAACGCTTGTAGGAGGAGAATAGAGAGAACCTTGAAGTTGCTTTAGATCAACCGAACGAACCCTTGAGTCCCGGTCATTTTAAAGCTGTCCCCTCTGAATCCATGAAGATACTATTGGAAGATCATGACCGACTACTAGAGGAGCATGACAGCATGAATGAGGAATACCAGAAGCTCAAAGAGGAACACAAAATATTACAGTTACGAGCACCTGTATAGCAAGCACCACCAACTCCCGCAACCACATCTCCTGAGATCATGGAGGAACTCAACGCTTTACGGGCCTAGGTATTGACTCTTCAAACACAGTAGCAGCATATGAAGCACCCCCTAGGCCAGATTCCCCACCGGAACTACCAATGGAGGAAGAAACAGTGACTATCCCGGTGGAAGACACTTTTGAAGAAGCCTACGAACCCCAACCCATCCCAGGCGGATGAGTCACGGCCAAAGGCCAGACTACCTTTGAACTCCCTACCCTCGCATGGATGAAGACTGTAGAAGAGCTTGGCAAGACTCACTCAGCAAGGGTGGAAGCACAATTACACACAATGTTTATGATCGAGGAGCGTATTTTACAATCCCCTTATTTCGCTCACTTGGCCCTCGCAGGTATATATCTGGGCACGAGCTACAATATAAGCCATATTTTATGTTAATGGCAGAATACCAATTGGCCATGGAAAAAGAGAGAGGCAAGAAACCCTCCCATGAAACTCAATTTGAGCCTGATGATTTGCCATCAGACGTGCAGAGCAGAGAAATATATCAACCATTTTGGTGCCAGGACTTATTACATCAATACCCAGAAATGATGAGCACATGGGCCAAGGCACCACTCCATTTGAAGTATAACCCATGTTGGGCATCGATACCACGACGCCGCTCTTTGAAGGCCTTTGCAATCAAAGTATAGAACAACAAGCAATGCCAGGACTGGCTCAATTACCCGTATTTCACACCACCCCACGGCCCACCCATGGAAGGCTATATGATGGCAATGATTCACCATTGGATCCCCTGCTTACGATGAATGGATGATGTAGCAGCACATATGACTGTCAAAATCTTTGACATGATGCAGATAGTATTCAAAGTCTTCCGTTGCGTCAAGGCACCACACGTGAACACCCTGGGATTCGAGCATGGAAATCAAGATTTAGCATATGATATGATTATGACACCATCGCTCAGGGTGTGTTACGCTTGGCACTATCGCATCAAATATTTACCAGCATGCTATAAAATGACCTTCGAAGAAATGTTCACTACCAATTTTTGGGAGTATCACTCAGAGGTGTTCATAAGCAGGCCTACACATCTACTCCAATTATTTGCCTGTGAACAATTGGTGTACCCCATGCACTCCTGAATCCCACCACCAGAGGAACCTCAACCCATAGATTGGGAAAAACACGAAGTAGATCTTGCAAGAGGTATTCGCCTTTCAGAGCACACCCTCGCTCAAAACCTCCTACAAAATTATATCCGGCAGACCCCACAATAAGGTTCTGTCGAGGACGACAAAAGCGAGAGGGAGGGGGGTGTTGGCACTAGCCAGAGGCACAGACATCGAGGAAGTATGTGAAGACAGAGCACAACAAAGTAGTGGGGAGACAGACAAATTATTTTTCAAGCAAATATGTTTTATAAATACTTTTAAGAAACTCTCAATAGTGATTTTCATCACTCATGTATCAGATGTAACATAGAGCAACCACTTTTGTAATTATAAGCTCCATTTTGTGCAAGCCGAGGAGTCCTCGAGCTTGAGGAGCTTAGGTAGAACGAGCCTACCAATTTTGGCTATTTTTAGACATCCTTTAGACCTTCAAACAACACTGAAAACCTATTTTTTAACTATGCCGATCACTAGATGTGAAACCGGTCAAAAGTAGTCTAGAATCTATAAAAAGAGCTAGAGAGCTCATTTTTTGAGATTAGCTAGTGTAGACTTGTATGAGCTAGTGTGAGCTTGAGCTTGTAATTGAGATATTGAGTAATAGAGTCTATTTCCCTACCTTCCATTGTCTCTTGCTTGTCTCCTACATGTGTGTGTGTATGCGTGTGTGCATCTCTATGCTTCTCACCTTCACTCTCACTACATCTCATATTCACGATCTTCATATCACTCCTATCTCTTCCGCGGATTGACATTAAGGAGGTGGAGCTTCTTAACGTGGTATTTACCATTGTGCTAGAGCAACAGTAACTATATAAATAACACATAGAATAGAATAAAACGACTTGAGCCTTACGTTTGCCGTGTTTGTCGTATGGTTGAAGTAATATATACACATTGCATCTAGTCCTCCCACCACCTACTAGAGAGATGTCTCTCCTCCCAACCTTATGCCTCTATGTATAGCTACTTGAATCAATGAGGACTATAATACATATAAAGATATATACGTATCATGTATATACACATACATATATATAAAACACATATTTAATTACATACACATCACACATACATGCCTACATACACACATATATACATATACATGGACACACAATTATAAACACACTTTGCATATATCACACAAATGCACATGCATACATACACGTGTGCATACTAACACATGCATACATATATCATACATACACATGAAACACACATATGTGCATACTAATACATGTATATATATAACACACATGAATACACATACAAATATATACACACATATATATACATACATGAGAGGAATTTCATCCTAAAAAATATAGCTATATATAAAATTTTAGGCATGCCCCCAAGCTTCATGTTCTAACTTAAAAGAGCATATTTTCATCTCTGTGGTGGGATTCACCTATATTGTGGTTGAATAAAGGAGAACCTATTGTCTGATACCCATTCAAATGATTCAAGTTTATAATCGGTGATGATCCCTTTTTAATGGGAAATTGCTACCTTCATGCTCAGCTCAAAATCAATCAACCTTCAATATAACATATAAAAATTAAAAAAAAGCAAAAATTTATTATTATGTTCTTGAAAAAATATTGAGCTATATCATAAAAAGTAAAATCTTTTTTCACTTGTTTGCATATCATTTGTCATAAGTATCCAAGGATCAGGTGCATAAGTCAATTTCTATCAAAACTTGGTCATAACAAGTCCCTCTTGATGCTATTATCTCAGCAAGTTGATTTTTTTCTGTCAACAAGTCCTTGTTGATGCTATTGTCTTGATGCCAATAGCTCGACAACATGAATGCATGGCATCCAAGACAATGCATAGCTAACCGAAGGCTCTTGTTGTATCAATACAATACAATTACCTAAAGAGGGTATATGCATCTATGAAATATATCATCTCGTATATTGAGAGCTCAAAACAAAGATGAATTCGAACCTTGTACCAAGATTTAAGCATCAACAAGATTTCTTGGAGAGTGTTGATGATGATATTGAGATACCATACATTGTGCTTCCTAAGAGGACTGGATCACATGATGGATCATACGAGGAACAACAAAGGGTGCATTAACGCATGTCAGAAAGCATTGAGATTCACAAGAGAAAGGTGGATTAATGCTTTTAGAAACTCAGTAGAGGTGATGAAGAACATGAAATGCCTATTGATATGAAGAAGAAAGAGAAAAATGAGATTTTACAACTTGAAGAGGAAATAGAGTAATTGTGGATGAAAGCTAAGGATTTATATGGCGTTAGCATGCTAAATATACTCGACGTGATTTGTGTTGGAGTTCAAGGTATGAGGAAACATGCGAATAGCACAAGGAAGAAGAAGAAGCTTGGAGCACAACACACAATACTCAATGTATTACCACTAGAATGTACAAAGATAAGTAACATGTTAGGGCTATATGCATATATAGAAGCTAGGGGAAAAACCTTCTAAAGAGGGAAAAAAGTGCCCCGATAGTCCTAGTGTGTTCACACATATCACTACCTAAATATATCAACAAATCCCCCCCAGGAGTGATGCGGTGAACAAGGAGCTAGCACTCATGTATAAGGAAATGCCAAGCTATGTGGAATCAATCCACAAAAGGAAGTAAGCCCAAAGCTTTGTAGAAAGCTTCAAACTTCTCCCTAGGCAGAGCCTCCATGAAAAGGTCTACAATGTTCTCCTACGTGGGCACACATGCCAAGTTGATCTCTCCAGCATAGAACCTCTTCCTAACATAATGATAATGCACCTCAATGTTCTTAGTGCGAGCATGGAACATAGGGTTCCTCACAACTGCCAATGCAGTGAAGATGGTGGTGGTAGAAGACTAACCAACACCCAAATTAGCCACGATGAATCTACAATGTCTCTCAATCACAAAATCACAAGTTATGAGCTCACTAATCACAAAATTACAATCACTCATCTACCATCTACAACCATCGATAATGAATGTCGAGAAGCCACATGATAGACCCATGAGTCAATAGCCATTTGTGGAAGTTGTAGCAAAGCAACTCGTGAGGCAAGCCACAAGAGAATGAAGGAATCATCATTCTAAATCTAAATATCTAGCGAGTTCGATGCCCGTGTACCAAAGACCATGATGTTGGGTGAGGGAAAGGTATTCTCTAAGCAGCGTCCAAATGTGTTCGATGAGGTTGATGTGCAAAATAATGAGTATACTGACTACATAGGCAATATTTGGTTTAGTTTTGGTGAGGTAGAGTAATGAGCCAACAACTTGTTGATAAGTATGCACATCCACAAGTAATGATGAATTCTTTAGTGTGGGCTTGATGTTGGGATCAAGTGGTGTAAGTATTGAGCGACACCGGTCCATGTTATATCTGGAAAGAAGATCAAAGCATTACTTCTTTTGTGATAGGAATATGTCTTCTTTTGGTTGCCAAACTTCCATACCTAAGAAGTAGTGAAGTAGACCAAGATCTGTCATAGAGTACTCAAGGTGAAGCTATGTGATGATGAATTGGATGCGTTCTTCATCTAAACTTAGTATTAATTCAAGTCATCAACATAGAGGATGATTATGGCTACTAAGGACTCTTTCTGTAGATGTATAAGTTAGCATTAGCACTCCTTCTTTGAAATCCTTTATCTTCAAAGAACTTTTGAATCTTTTCATACCATGCCCTGAGTGCTTGCTTAAGTCCATAAAGTGCTTTGTGAAGCTTGTAGTCTTGATCTTCCTTTCATTTGATCTTTAAACCTTCCAGTTTGTCAACATATACTTCTTCTTGAAGATCTCCAATGAGGAAAGCACTTTTGATGTTGAGTTGTTAGTCTATATCCCTTAGCTACCAGTCCTGCTTGGTAGTGCTTTGTACTTGCTTAATGTACCATCTGATTTTTACTTGACTTTGTATAGCCACTTAAATCCTATGATTTGATGGTTTGTAAGCTTGGGAACAAGTGTCCAAGTGTTGTTCTTCTCAATCGCATCCATCTCTTCTTGCATAACGTCTTCCCACTCAGGTTGTGCTTAAGCTTCTTTGTAGTTGGAAGGCTGTGGAATCTCTTGAATCTGATGCATCAGTGCATTATTTACATAATGACATTGTTTGTTTTGTTGCTTTTCAATGAGCCTTTGTGATCTTCTTGGTTGGTTTGAAGCACTTACCTTTGAGTTGTGTTTGGAAAAGATTGTGTTCCCCTCTAAAGTGTAGATGGGTGGACTAAAAATTGGACTTGGATCTTTACTTGAGTATGTTGAAGCTTCAATAAATATTACATCTTTGGAGATTGTGATGGAGTGGTTCTCAGAATCATATAATCTATAAGCTTTGGATTGTTCACTATAGCCAATGAAAATGTGCTTCTTAGACTTGGATTGTAACTTGCTTTGATCTTCTTTTGGCACATGGATAAATTCTTAACTTCCAAATATTCTAAAGTAATTCATATTGGGCTTTCTTCCATAATAGGATTCAAAGGGTGTTTTGTTGTTCAATGCACTAGTGAAGCCTTGATTGAGTATGTGTAGTGTAGTGTGTACTGCTTCTACCCAAACCTTGAAGGATAATTCTTTGTTGTGAAGCATGTTATGCACCATTTCCATTGCACTTCAGATCTTTCTCTCAGTATGTTGTGAGGTTGAGTGACTTGTCTTTTTATGTCATTTTGCTTTAAGAAATTGTCATAGTCATGATTGATCAATTCACCACCTCCATCTGATCTAATAGTCTTGATAGAATGGGACGCTTCATTCTTAACTTGAGATATCCATTCTTGAAACTTTGAAAACATATCTATTTGGACTTCAAAAAGTATACCCAAATGTATTTAGAGTGGTCATCTACTAGAAGAAAGTAGTAGATTGATCCACTAAGTGGAGGGATATTCATGGGTACATAGAGATCCATGTGGACTAGGCCTAAAGGGTTCCTAGCTCATGTGGAAGCCTCCTTGGGAACGAGAGCCCTATGTTCCTTACCTTGGGTGCAAGCTTGGCAAACATTGTTGACTTGCCCGATCTTGGGCAATCCTTTAACTTTCTATGATGCTAGAGGCAGGAAAGCAACTCCTTAGATAGAAACCAAGATATTTTATATAGCCCTTTTTCTTCTATGCCTTGGATGATGATGTCTTTGTTTTTAGGGTTAATTATCTTTATAGAATCGTTATTAAATAACACTTGTTTATCATCATCAATGATGGCCTTAATTGATAGTAAATTCATGCACAAGTTAGGGACAAATAAGAAATTGGCTAATGATTTACACTCCCCTCGATCATTGGTGATCTATACTTTTCCTTTCCCTTCGATGGGTAGATTTTTTTTGTTGCCTAGGTAAACTTTTCCATTATGATCCTTGATCTATTGGAAGGGATCGTAATCTTTGCACATGTGCGATGTGGCTCCAGTGTCAAAGATCCACTCTTGAGATGAACTTGAAGTAACTAAGGCATTTGCTTCCATTAAAATAAATAGCTCTTCCCTGGAACAGTGAGACCTATGCTAAGAGGGTTTCGATTGGTTCCTTGAGCTAGAGGGATTTTAGTTATTTTTCTTTTAGTAACAAAATTTTTCAAGGTGGCCCATTTTGCAATAGTAATTACAATTAAAAATCTTTGATTAAGTGTTGGAACCTTTTTTGGGTAAGTTGCTACTGTTATGACTTTTTTGCTTTGTTGAAGGGTCCCTTAGCAAAATAGGATCCTAAAATAGGATCCTAGGGCCTCATTGATAGATTGTGAAATTCAGCCTCTAAGGTGTAAATTTTTGAAAAGATTTTTCTCTTCATACAATTCTTGTAGGAACTTCCAAGCCTTGCTGGATGTTTTACAAGAGGTATTATGGCCCTTGCTTAACTCCTCGCAATCTAGAAATAATTGACCTATGGCGCGCTTATCTTTGATGTTCCACACATTCCAGGGTCCTAGATCACTTTCTTTGTCGGGCTCTTGCTCGGTTCCTTCAACTACTTTGTATAAGAGGTTTGTATAAAGGTAAGCCCTAATGGTATCCTTCTAGAGATGTAGTTTGTGCCATTGAGTATCTCATCTTTCGGCATAAAGATTGGCATGAATGAAGTTAATTACCATTGACTCAATAATGCTGCATTCGAAATTTTTGACATGATCGCCTTTGAGAATAAGATACCACACTTGCAAAATTGAAGTCAAAATTTGCACAAAAGTTATGAAGGGGTAGGGGAGGAGGGCTTAAAATAGCTTTACACTTGATGATGAGAGAGGCATCTTGGAGGGGGGGCTTAGAATAGCCCTACACTTGATGAGAGAGACACCTTGGAGAGAGGGGCTTAGAATGTCATTATACTTGGTGATGAGAGAGACACCTTGGAGGGGGCTTAAAATAGCCCATCGCACACGAAGATGGCCTTAGAATAGGCTTGTGAACCCAAGAAATTTTGTGGGTGGGCTTAGACTAGCCTCCAACCCACAAATACACACACAAAAGATCCTCTTTTTATATTTGATATTTGACACGTAATAAAGTAAAGAGGCACTTAGTGCCACACACTAAGAGGTGAAGCCTTCTTAATGAGGGAGATTAGATAGGAAGGCCTTACAATGTGTCAATGGATTTTTGAAAAATAAAACATGGATAGTACAAGAATGAGCAGTAAATGCAAAACGTGATGCCAAGATACGTTCCAAAAATAATGGTAAAATAAGAGTTGGAACCTTTGAGTGTTATAGGAGAACTCCTTTGGATTACAAACTTAGGAGTCAACAAGTGAAAAGATCTTAGAGAGTTACGTTATTGGATGGTGAAGGTGACTTAATGTTATATAGTGGCCACCAAATTTCAAAAATCTGACTTAAGTCATATCAAAGGATTCGATATGCTAGTGAACATTCACGTGATCACTACACGAAAAAAATAAAAAAATAATCTAAGGAGGGTTCGTCAACTGACTGAATGCAGTGAATTTCTTCAAGACATCATCCATGATGTCATTGCATACTTTTTTTTTAATATAAAGGAAGTTCGGCATTAGCTTACTCTCCCGGACTTGAATTAAATAAAGAAAAGTACAAGAGAAGGGGACTAGTGCCCACGGGACCCCCCAAATCCCACAAAGCAAGTGAAGCTTTTACAGAGATCTTTTCATCCACCTCCTGGTCTGGAAAGCTTGGTTTAAGGCTAAAAAGTCTTTTCATCCACCTCCTGCCATGACTGATATTGCAGATTTTTATTTGCAGGAATCCCCATGGTTGGGGTGGTTGGCCTCCTGGAATAGCTACAGAATTGCCATTTTAGAACATAAATGTCATAAGGTTGGAATTGGTGCTGGGAAAGATTTGATGGCCATTTTAGAACATAAATGTCATAAGGTTGGAATTGGTGCTGGGAAAGATTTGATGGCTAATGATGCTAATGTGGCAGACATGCATTCTTTCACTAATACTAATTTTTCTAGGTCTTGCCTGCAGGTTTTGTCCAATCATAAAAATATCCTGAAGGAAAAATTGAAGTGTTGTAGAAGGAAGAACCTGAAGCTTCAGGTGGTTGCTGCCTTCATCTTTCAAAGATTTAAGAAAGCTAGAGGATCAGTGCATCATCTTCTGTCTAAGCTTAACTCCAGATGGTAGGTCAATTGCCCCATCAGTGGACCTATAGATTCAAATCTTTGTGGGCCTTCCCAGATTATAGCAAACATTCCTTCTTACAATGGTTGATGATACATCATGGTCTGTGGATTGGTCACAAAGTCAGGAAAGTTTTTTCCAATGAAGGACTGTGTACTTTCTGTGGCTCAGTGGAGGATGTTCCCCACCTATTTTTTCAATGCAAGCATGCCAAAAAGTTTTGGTATCCTGTTGAGAAATTTCTTCATGACAACAACCTCCCTCAACTCAATAAATGGGATGTTCTTCTTGGTTGCTGTAGGAATATGGACATTCTGCTCTGCAATATCTGGAGAGGACACATCTTGTGGAAAATTTGGCTGAGTAGAAATAATGCTACTCTTAGTAATGGGAATAGGAATTTTCTCATTTCCCTTCCTAGTAGTCTTAAAAGAGCCTCTCATAAGTGTATCCAACAAATTGTAACTGCCCCCTTGTCCAATGATTCTATATTTAGGATTTTGGCTGTTAACAAGTACACGAGGTGGAAAAACCTTTTATCCTCTTTGTATTCCAGTAAAAGACTAGAAATGGTCTTATCTTTGTAATCTTTCTGCTGAGGTAGCTCCTGCCCTGAGCACAGATTGTATAATCCTTTGTTAATTAAACTTTCCTGTTTTCATTAAAAAAAAAAAAAAATCAAGCGTGACACATGTGGGTCTGTAGAATACAGCACTTTCCTGTTTTCATTAAAAAAAAAAAAAAAATCAAGCGTGACACATGTGGGTCTGTAGAATACAGCACTTAGTACAAAAGCTTGACACAGTTGAGTAACAATAGAGAGATTCTCTCTCTCTCTCTCTCTCTCTCTCTCTCTCTCTCTCTCTCTCTCTCTCTCTCTCTCTCTCTCGCCGATAGATAGAGATGGCGAAAAGTAGTTCTGAACTGGCGAAGATGCCCTTTGTGATAGCTCGAACAGAGAATCCCGGGAGTGCTCCATCAAGTGCTTCTCTTCTCTCTCTCTGGTTCTTTGTTTGTACTGCATGAAGAGCACGAAGCGTGTGAGTTGGAAGCGCCTGCAGTATAGAGTGATACAGAGAAACGATGTTGATAAGCAGGGATAAACACCTCGCTTTCTCTTTCTCTGAGAGAGATATCAGGCACTAGCTATTGCAGAATATAGATCCTAGGAACTCTCTCTCTCTCTCTCTATCTCATAGAGGATGCAAGCATCCGATAGGCAATTGTAGCTACTCGCGCACTTCTCTTCTCTCGCCCTTTCTCTCCACAAGATCATTTGAAAGGTTCCTCTCGTGTGCGTAGCCCAGGTAGTTCCATCCACGTTCTCAATTCCTCGTCGACCGTCTGTTGAGTCTGATGCTCCTCACTCTGGCTTTATCGATGCCAATGCAGCTCTGTTGCTCATCGAAAAGAGAAAGGAACTTGTTCTTTGTGGGTTCATGTGCACAGGAAAGCATGTGTTTTATTGTCCGATTCACCCTGTGCGGGTGGATCAGAGTGTTGCGGAGTACTGTGAAAACTCAAGTTGTAGTGCACTATCAAGTTGGGCTTCTTAACCTGCTTGATCTTATGGACGCAATATGCTACGTTGAGAGCGTTGGTTTTCAAAGAATGATCGCTATGCTTAGGAAATATAAAGCATGAAGCAATCACTCACAAAAAGAACGTGACGAATCTGGCTACTTAATTGTAGAAGTATAATGTTCACAAGGTGTTTTGTGCCTACGAAGGAAATGGCTCAAAGAAGGGCCCAAATGCCGTGCTTGCACACATGATTCTCTGTGGAAATACATGTGCAATGTAAAATTTCTAGTAGAAAATGTTTGAAACCACAAAAATCAAGTTGAAACGTGTATGAACACCACATAATCTTAAGATGCACCGATAAGTGTACCAACATGACTACTAAGGTGACGACAAACCATCAAATGCCACAGAGACAGGTTCAAGAGTGTTTATAAACACTTCAATGAAGATGAGATGCACTAGAAACTCCACATAATGGCCATATCAAATGATAAAACCGATACAAAGAGGGTGGAAGGGAGGGAAAATGGGGTAAAATGGTGAAATCCAAATGAACAAAAGGGTGGGAGGGTGGAAAAATGGGCAATGTAAAACCAATATGCTACGTAGAGCATTACGTTTCAAAGAATGATCACCATGCTTAGGAAATATAACAATGAAGAAATTACTCACACAAAGAACATGATGAATCTGTCTACTTAATTTTATATGCAGGTGAAGTATAATGTCGAGAAGGTGTTTCGTGCCTAAGATGGAAATGGCATGGATGCATGAGATATTGAAGTAACTTTTTGTCACACAAAGAAGAACACAAATGTCATGCTTGCACACATGATTCTCTTCAGAAATACATGTGCAATGTAAAATTTCTAGTAGAAAATGTTTGAACCACAAAAATCAAGCTGAACCGTGTATGAACACCACATAATCTTAAGATGCACCGATAAGTGTACCAACATGACTATTAACTCTAGTGTTGTACTTGGACACTTTAGTGTCCTTGGACACTTTAATGTCCTGAAAAAGAGACAATGTTTGATGAATTTTTTAGATTACTACAAGGAATCATTTATAAATGTAACTATGCAACATGTTGGCATAAGGGTTGAATATTTTTAGAAAAATATAGTTTTTATTAAAGGATATAAAAATTAATATTTATTCACTAATTTATGATGCTAATTTCAATACTCGCACAGAAACTATAGTGATGTAAGTTAGAGGTTTCTTTTATTAAAACCATGATCTCGTAATTTTCATTGGTCTAAATGCAATAAAATCTTTTATTTTATATATGTCAACATGTTTCTATCCATAATTAGAGATTTTTAATGAATTTTACTAGGTTTATGGCATAAAATGAATCTCATTTGTGATATGATAGTCTTATCATCTATGAATTATTTTGCAAAGTGATGGTATGAACATGCATCATTTTTTGTTATCAAAATACTATTTGATATTATTACAACTAGAAATATTTTTTTGACAACCTTAGGAGTCGAATTTCTTTGTCGTTTCTTCAAGTTAAACAATACGACTGTTTTTCTATGCTAAGAAGAGGTGATTTTATGAGGAAATATTGCATATGCTACATAATTAAAGTTAACATGCTAGTTTTTTCTATATAAAATAGTTTCTCATGTTTATAGAATTATTTTGATTCATAATATAAACCTTATATCATTTAGAAAACCTAATTTTTTAGGATGAACTTTTATTCTCGATAGAGATGATTATTGCCATTCAATGAAATATTGTGATTTTTAGTGGTATGTGAGATACATACAAAATTATTGGTTCAAAGACATGTGTCATATCTTTATGCTACTATATGATGGTTTTTGAAATAAAACACAAACCATTTTAGTGTTTTTATGAATCAATATCATATAGAAGGCTGCTAAAGTGTATAACTATATAATGAGCACCCTATATTGTACTAATTTTTTTATTATAAAAATGATTTTTCTAGTTCCCAAGACTTGTCTTAAATGATTATATGACAATAAATTAACATTAGAAAAATGATTCCAATACGAGGAAAATTCTTTTTATGGAGATATTTCTTTCTTCTCATATATAAGCTTATCAAAAAGTAGTTTTTCTCAACCATATTCAATCATTTCTATATTTTGAGTTATCAAAAAAGGTTATTCTTTAAAATCTATATTTTTTATAGAGCATCTAGGTATAGATCTTTATGGGGCTTTAAGGTTTTTTCAAAATTTTATTTCATTAGTATGTGTGATTTTTTTTATTTATTAGAAAAAAGGACACTATAGTATCCTATTTTGGTACAACACTAGTGTTAAGGTGATGGGAAACCATCAAATGCCACAAAGACAAGTCCAAGAGTGTTTATTAACACTTCAATAAATATGAGATGCACTAGAAACTCCACATAATGGCCATGCCAAATGATAAAACCGATACAAAGAGGTGGAAGGGAGGCAAATGGGGTAAAATGGTGAAATCGAAATAAACAAAAGTGTGGGAGGGAGGAAAAATGGGCAATGTAAAACCAATATGCTACATTGCGAGCATTAGTATTCAAAGAATGATCGACATGCTTAGGAAATGTAAAAAATGAAGCAATCACTCTTGCAAAGAACGTGATGCATGTAGCTAGTTAATTTTATATGTTGGTGAAGTATAATGTTCAGAAGGTGTTTTGTGCTTAAGAAGGTAATGGCATGGATGCATGAGATATTGAAGTAATTTTCTTTCACACAAAGAAGGGCACAAATGTCATGCTTGCACACATGGTTCTCTATAGAAATACATGTGCAATGTACAATTTCTAGTAGAAAATGTTCGAAACCACAAAAATCAAGTTGATAATGTGTGTGAACGCCACATAATCTTAAGATGCACCGATAAGTGTACCAACATGACTACTAAGGTGACGACAAACCATCAAATGCCATAAAGACAAGTCCAAGAGTGTTTATATCTTGAACCATGATTTGGGAACATTGTGACTTATAGGTTCCTTTTCAAAAAGTTTGTGAACATTTGTTGGGGTTAGATGTTTGTGGAAGCACACAAATAGCACAAGGAAGAAGAAAAAGCTTGGAGCACAACACACAATACTGAATGTATTACCACTAGAATGTACAAAGATAAGTAGCCCATTAGGGCAATAGGTGTATATACAAGCCAAGGGAAAAGAACCTCCTAAAGAGGGGAAAAAGTGCCCCGGTGGTCCTAGAGTGTTCACACACATCACTACCTAAATATATCAATAAATCCCCCTTGGGAGTGATGCGGTGAACGAGCTAGCACTCATGTATAAGGAAGTGCCAAGCTATGTGGAATCAATCCACAAAAGGAAGTAAGCCCAAAGCTTTGTGGAGAGCTTCAAATTTCTCCCTAGGTAGAGCCTTCATGAAAAGGTCTACAATGTTCTCCTACGTGGGCACATATGCCAAGCTGATCTCCCCTGTAGAGAACCTCTCCCTGACATAATGATAATGCACCTCAATGTGCTTCATGCGAGCATGGAACACAAGGTTCCTCGCAACTGCTAATGCACTCTGACTGTGAGTGAAGATGGTGGTGGAAGAAGACTGACCAACACCCAAATCAGCCATAAGGTGTTTGAGCCACACACACTCAACAGTCGCTGTGAAAGATACCCTATACTCATCCTCACAACCGGAAGTGGCCACAGTAGGCTGCTTCTTGCTCAACCAAGATATACATGAGCTACCAAGCATGAAGCAAAAGCCACTAGTGGACACACGAGTGTCATAGCAACCAGCCCGGTCTTTGTCAGAAAAAGCATGCAAATCTGGCGGTAGTGATCCCCCCTTGGGATAAAACAACCCAAGTAGCCGAGTACCACTCAAGTAGCGAAAGAGGCACTTAATCGCCTGCCAATGCTTGACACCTGGGCAATGCATAAACTTGTTCATCTGTGAGATAGCAAACTGAATATCTGGTCGATTAATGCATAAGTAAATGAGGCATCGAACAGCCTGCTGATAGAGGACAACATCAAAGGCATCTCCAGCATCATGAAGACTCAATCATAAACCTGTCTCCATAGGAGTGGCAGTAGGCTTATAGTCTTCAAGGCCAAAACACTGCAATAATGTGTCAATCTATTTCCTTTGACACAAAGCCATTCCACCATCAACTTGCATAAACTAAATGCCCAAATAGTGATGCAAATGCCCCAAATCAAACATCTCAAATGAGGCATGCAAATCAACCGTAAAATCAGCAATATGCCTCTCATGAGGACTAGTGAGCAACATGTCATCAACATAAACCACAATGATCAGAAATACATCATTAGCATGCTTAACATATAAGGTGCTTTCAGTTGGACTATTCTCAAAACCATGTGCAATCAGATAGGCATGTATCTTTTCATACCAATCACGTGCTGCTTACTTTAAACCATATAATGCCTTCTTTAACCTGCACACCTAGTTTTCATGCCCTTTCTACACAAAGCCACGTGGCTGAAAAACATACACTTCTTCATGCAAGTCACCATTCAGAAATGCAGTTTTAATGTCCAACTGATGAACATTCCAACCATGATGGGCTGCAAGTGCACAGATGCTCCGAACAGTAGTCATACGGCATGTAGGTGCAAAGGTTTCATCAAAATCAATGCCTCTTTCCTATGCATAAACCTTTGCAACAAGCCTAGCCTTATACTTGTCAATTGTTCCATCAGGCTTACGCTTTAGCTTGTAAACCCACTTAGTGCCAATGGCCTTCTTGCCAGGAGGCAAGTCAATTAAAGACCAAGTATTGTTCTTCATTATAGCATCATATTCAGATTGCATACCAGCCATCCAATTTTTTGAATTATGTGCTTCGTCAAATGAAACAGGCTCATTCTCATCACAGAGACTAGATGTAGCCATAGCATAGAAATCTGATGCAAAAGAGGTACTATGAGATCCTGATCGAGTACGATATGATAGAGGTGCATCTAATTTGCTCTCATGCAAAGTCTACACCATCCATTTTGGCATAGTATTTGCCTCCTCAATATCAGCTCTCTCATCAACAAGTGCATCATGTAAATCTGCATCAGAAATGGGATGATCTGCATCATCACATGAAACTTGCAAAGGCTGAGAAGTTGCCTCATTAGGACCACCACTAGACTGTCCACCTATAAAACGAGGCAGCAAAGTATCATACATGTCTTTGGAGCTAACATATGTCTTCTTAGTACATGAAAGCAATGGCTGAATAACATCTTCCACAAAAACAACACCATGGCTGACTAGAATGCGTTTAGTCTGTGGATGATACAGACGATAGCCTTTACTTTCAGAACTGTACCCAACAAAAATACATTTTACCGCTTTATCACCCAATTTTCCACGATGTTGTTTAGGCACTAATGCATATGCCAGACAACCAAAAACACGCGGATGAAGCAATAGATGGCTTGCGATCATGCTAAGCCTCATATGGAGTGACAGACTATAGCGCTTTAGTGGGACACTTGTTAAGTACATATGCTGCAGACATGACAGCCTCAAGCCAGAAACTATGTGGTAAAGCCTGACTCTTGACCATACACCTTGCCATCTCCATGAGTGACTTGTTCTTTCGTTCAACAACTCCATTCTGTTGAGGTGTATACAGCATCGTACAATGGTGTTTTATCCCACGTTCATCCAGAAATGCATTAAATCAGAAGACATATATTCCCCCCCCCTTGATCAGAACGAAGGGTGCCTATTTTACATGCTGACAGATTTTTAGCCAAAACCAAAAACTGTTTGAAGCACATGAACACTTCGGACTTTTCCTTCAATGGATATACCCATGCATGCCTGGAAAACTCATCCATCAAAGTCACGAAGTAAAGATAATTTCCAAAAGAAGGTGTCTACATAGGACCACAGACATCCCTATGTACAAGCTGCAATTTTTTAGTAGCTCAAACTAAACCATCTTTTGGAAAGGAGGAACGTCGCATTTTGCCCAAAATACAGCCTTCACAAACATGTTTTTGGGGTGCCTCAAGTTTGGGCAAAGAGGACACCATTTCAGATTTCTGTAGGCATATCAAACTAGCAAATTTCAGATGAACAAAGTATGCATGCCGAAGCTTTGCATCTGACATAGCCGAAGAATCATGTACTGCACATGCCGAATCATTTACAAATCATCATAGTCTATGAGCTTATACAACCCACGACATAAAATGCCAGAAGCAATAATAACATGGACATCTGATAGATCATGAACTGTACATCTGTCATCAACAAATTTCACAACCAAGCCAATCTTGGCTAATGCAGAAGCTGATAACAAATTCTTCTTGATCCCTCGCACAATAAAGCATATGACAAAGTCAAAGAACTACCATCAGTAGTAGTCAGAATGATCTTACCACTTCCCATAACAGGATAAGAGGAGTTGTTGGCGCATGTAACAGTATTCCCTGTAGGGGCAGGCTCGAGTGAAGAGAAGAAACTATGCTGTGAGGTAATATGTTTGGTCCCCCCACTATTAAAGGACCAAACATCTTAGTCTGCTGGAGACATGCACTGCTCATGAGAAGATGGGTCAAAACTGCAAACAGTAGTAAACACCCATTCTTCTTCCTGCACAAGATTAGCAAACTTTGTTTTCGGTGTAGAGACCTCTGTAACAACCATTCCAATCTCTTTCTTCTTTGCCTCTTTAGCAACCAGTTTTGGATAGTTCTTTATGATACGATCATTTCCTTTACAGTACTTGCAAAACAATTTCTGCTTTTCTGATTTCTTTTCATCTTTGTCTTCCCTCTTCGATTGTGCAGAATTAGTAGATTTCTGTTTACTAGTTTAAGAGCTCCATTTTCCTTCGGCCTTCTGACTAGCCAGGAAAGCTTGATCTGCGACACACATAATGGACTTGTTCTACCTGGACTGATCTTCTTGCAACACAACAGAGACTAACTCCTCAAATGATAAGGCATTTGGATTGCCTTTCATCATCAATCGAAGAGTAGAAGAAAAATTCTGATATGAGTCAGGAAGACCATTCAGAATGGTCTCCACAAGTGAGCTATCTGGTATAACCTCGTCAGTAGAAATCAAATGTTCCTTCAAGGCTTTGATCTTTGTTAGAAAACTGTCCATAGAATCACCTTCATTCATGTGCTCACTCTCCAACTGTTTTCAGAGGTAAGCAACACGAGCCTCATTCCTAGCTTGGTACAATGTGGTAAGTGTATCCCAAGCATCCTTAACTGTTCTGCAAGAGCGAATGTGAGGAATAATGGCACCTTTGATAGACAAAGCTATCAATGCATGTGCCTGAGCATCTCTGCCATCCCAATGAATCTGCTCTGCAGTAGTTACAGCAAAAATTGCAACATGAATATGAATATGTAGAATATCATCATCTTCGACACCTTCTACATCAGCTTTAGTACCTGCAGTTGTAACAGTTGCAGGTGTGATAGGACATTTTTCAACACCCTGCACAATGTTCCACATTCCTTTTGCAACCAATAGATGTTGCATCATACACCTTTGATAGACAAAGCTATCAATGCATGTGCCTGAGCATCTTTGCCATCCCAACGAATCTGCTCTACAGTAGGTACAACAGAAACCGCAGCATGAATAGGAATATGTAGATATCATCATCTTCGACACCTCCTGTATCAGCTTCAGTACCTGCAGTTGTAACAGTTGCAGGTGTGATAGGACATTTTTCAACACCCTACACAATGTTCCACAGTCCTTTTGCAACCAATACATGTCGCATCATATAAGCCCACAACGGGTAGTTGGTACCATCCAACTTATCCTCAACAACCAACATATGAAATACATCATTGCTTTCAGCCATGGCCATTGACTAAAATACCTTGATGCAAAAAATTGACTATATCTCAAAAAGTTGAAGAGAACTACCTAGACGAATTCTGCTAGATCTGTAGCATACTTTGAGATGCTTATTATGGCGAACCCAAACTGGTATATACCTTTGGCAAAAAAAGATGAAATAGCTTGCAAAAGCACTGTGATAGTGTGTTCGGAGGCCAAAACAAGCTTAGATCGTGATTTTGGCACGACAGAACAAAGCCGTTTTGATCTTTGAAACACCCTGAGTATGCTCATCAAAATTCGTGCGATTCTGAGACTGCAACTGGAGGAGTGTCGAAGATGCCCTAGATGAAGCGACGACCTGCTCTGATACCAATTGTTGGAGTTAGACGTCTGCGGAAGCACACGAACAACGCAAGGACGAAGAAGAAGCTTGGAGCACAACACACAATACTGAATGTATTACCACTAGAATGTACAAAGATAAGTAGCCCATTATGGAAATAGACGTATATACAAGCCGGGGGAAAGAAACCTCCTAAAGAGGGAAAAAAGTGCCCGATGGTCCTATAGTGTTCACACACATCACTACCTAAATATATCAACAACATTGTCACTTAGAGGTCCCTCGGAAGGCCAAAGGTTTGACGTCTCACCATCCAAGCTAAGTATCGAACCATAGCTTCTAGGGATTGAACCCCCACCCGAACTTTGAGAGGCTAAGAGCCTAAGCCACTAATTGAGCTTCAATTCGACTCATTGTAGGAATTCGACGGTATTTTGACGTTACGTTACTCTCGTCAAAATGCATTTATGAAGAGACGTATAAAACTATTTGTGTTGTACACATAGACACAAAGTCACACACACAATTTTAATCGAAAAGCATGGATGTATCCATATTAATTGAAAAACATGGACGCACCACAGCCCTTCCCCATGTCTTTGATTTGCTTGAATTTCTTAGAATGGGGAGCACTTCAGCCCTTCAAAGTTTCTTCCCCATAAGAGGGACTTCAAAGAGTTGTTAGCATATGCGAGAGAGAGAGAGAGAGAGTTTTCTAGCTGAAGTTCTATGTTTTTCGCTGAGCGAGCATCCATGTCCAAAAGTAGGTGTACCAAGTGCTTACACTCAGGACTTACTTTTGGGGATCTTCAAATATGAAATTGTAGGTTTCATGATCATATGGATGGTGAATCTGGAGTGATCGCATATATGTTCTCTTTTACACACACACATACATATATATATATATATATATATATATATATATATATATATATATATATATATATATATATATATATATATATATATATGAACATTAGTACATACATACACACATACATCCGTGTTCATTTTTAGTCATATATTTCCACTTTTTACTTGTTTTTTTTTCACATCTAATCATGAAAACGTCAATGTGTTCGTCTTGCCTTCATTATTAGGAAAAAAAAAAGGGAAGAAAACAATTTGATTATGAAGTGGTGATAGCAAAGAAGATATTTCGTGATCATCTTTCTTGACATCACGAAATGGAGGGTCGAGTTTTTTCAGGTTTTTACGAAATCATATGTTTTCTTGATGACGAGGGCTTTATTTTTTAACTTTTATTTTGTTAGTTCAGTATGTGGGGATACCTTATAGATGATATTTGGTCAATCTCATGATGCAAGGATTCGTCAATCTCATTTCCTTATGGGAAAAGAAGAATCACAAAAGTGTGAATTCTTCAAGACACGTATATACATGTGTATATCTGAATATGTTTTGGCACTACACACATGAAAAAAGATTCACATTTTAGCTCAAACAATATGTAAAGTTGTTACTTGCTCATGATTTCATGGAGAGCATATGTACTTTGGAGGAACTGTTAGAGTAACCGTTGTTTCCTTCATATTTGGACTTGAAAAATGTGGAATGTTCGATGAATTTATGCTCTACCACTATTCGATTATCAGATATGTTTATGCTTCATAATTTTCACATCCACACACATACATTTGTATTCACATGAGTGCATCTCTATTTTGTATCTAAGAGGCACTCCATTTCATTTTAGATTGTATATCGTTTGTATTTGGGTACTTTGCCATTTGCTTCTATCATTTATTCATCCTCTTTCAAGGAGAATTATCCCACATTTGATGTATTTTGGAGAGCTCCTTCCAAACGTATATAAGGAGCGCCTCTCTCTCCATTTGTACTTGGTTAGAAGCTTGAGGAGCCTACTCTATGCTCTTGGCAAGCTCACTCTAATCCATGTGCAATTTTCCCATTTCATGGTCTACTCACTTTTACGTCTCACACTCTTTGTTTTTGTGAGTACACTGTTCTTTTCATTTTGCTTTCGTACATGTACTCTATACATGGTATCAGAGCACTAGGTGGAGGTCTTTGTGGTGCATTTGATAGTCATTTTGATGGTCAAGTTGGTAGAGCCTGCTTTTCACCATTTTACCCCATTTTTCCCTCCCTCCCACCCTCTTTGTATCGGTTTTATCATTTGCCATGGCCATTATGTGGAGTTTCTAGTGCGCCTCATCTTCATTGAAGTGTTTATAAACACTCTTGGAATTGTCTTTGTGATATTTGATGGTTTTTTGTCACCTTAGTAGTCATGTTGGTACACATATCCGTGCGTCTCCAGATTATGTGGTGTTCACATACGTTTCAAGTTGATTTTTGCGGTTTCAGACATTTTCAACTAGAAATTTTACATTGCGCATGTATTTTCGTAGAGAATCATGTGTGCGAGCATGACATTTATGCCCTTCTTTGTGATCTAAAAGTGTTATAAAAAATTACTTCAACATCTCGTGCATCCATGTCATTTCCTTCTGAACATTATAAAATTAAGTAGGCAGATTCATCACGTTCTCTGTGTGAGTGATTGCTTCATTTTTATATTTGCTAAGCATGGTGATCATTCTTTCAAACCTAATGCTCTCAACATAGCATATTGCATACATAAGATCAAGCACGCAATCGTAAGCAGGTTAAGGAGCCCAACTTGAGTTTTCATAGTACTCCGCCACACTCTGATCCACCCGCACAGGGTGAATCGGACAATAAAACACATGCTTTTCTGTGTGCACATGAACCCACAAAGAACAAGTTCCTTTCTCTTTTTGATGAGCAGCAGAGTTCCATTGGCGTCGATAAAGCCAGAGTGAGGAGCGTCATGCTCAAAGATGGTCCGCAAGGAATTGAGAAAGTGGATGGAAGTGCCTGGACTATGCACACGCGAGGAACCTTCCAAACGAGCTTCTCGAGAGAAAGGGCTAGAGAAGAGAAGTATGCCAGGAGCAACAATTGCCTATTGTATGCTTGCATCTTCTCTGAGATAGAGAGAGAATTCCTCGGATCTATACTCAGCAACAACTAGTGCTTGCTATCTCTCTCAATACTGCTTCTCTATAGCTATAGCTGTGACAACCCGTGGGCAAGAGCCCCCCCCTTGTATTTCTATCCAGCTCCCTTTGGTGCTTGTGTGGTTTGCCGGCCGGCACCAAATTGCAAGTACTTACCCAAGCGACCCTTGCGATCAACGTGCAGTAGCCTTCCTGCTAGTCCCCTCCGCATGCACCTCTCGAAAGCGCCGATGTGCCATCGAGGGGCCGTTGTACGCGTTTGCCCGCGATGCTTAACGCGGGATGGCTCATTGTAATGCGTTTATCCACGATGCTCAACGTGGGCCGGCTACGGCCGTTCTTTTTGTACTCATTCTTTCTAATGCAAGCAAGTTTTTCCTTTAACAAGTGATCTTCTGCTTTCAAGCAAGGGAACAAAAACTCAAGCAAGTCATCCTACCGACGGGCCGGTGCGAGACGTCGAGCGAGCCCGGGGTGCTTGCTTTCTTTTTATCACATTTGGTATCAGAGCCTCGCTCGATCATAAATGGTGGACAGTCTATGAACAGTGGTAGTATATGTCATGCACTTTATGCAGGAAATCAATGTGGCCACAAAGGTGGTAGAAGAGGAGGTTTTAGAGGTCATGGAGGTCGAAATTATACAAACAAAAATTATGATGCAAGTAGCATAGATATGAATATGCCTAGTAAGGGGAGATATTCCTATCATGGAAGAGGATGTAATGCATATCAAGGTAATTCAGGTATTACATGTTATAATTATGGCAAAGTTGGTCATATGTCTCATAATTGTTGGTATAATCACACACGCAATGGATATGCAAGGAAAAACCATACATAGGGTAATTTTATTAATTAACAAAATCATGAAAATGTATTAGTGAAAAAAATTATGAAAATGTATTAGTGATGAATGTGAATATAGATGCAACTGAAAAAATGATATATGCTATGTTGATAGTGGATGTAGTAATCACATGAGCAATAATCTTGATTGGTTTGCTAATTTGCATGCACCTTTGTTTGAGAGTAAGGCTAATACAGGTGACAACTCAATGCACAAAACAATGCAAGTTGGAGATGTGTGTTTTGAGGATAAGAAAGGTAATAAAGTTTTAAAAGATGTTCTTCATGTACCTTCTATAAGTAAAACTCTTGTTTCAATAGTTCAAATGGTGGGGTGTGGCTATAAAGTACGGTTCAACAAATATGTGCTTTGTTGAAAATCCAAAACAAAATTATAAATTCTTGGCAAAAGGTCAATGACAAGGAAGACTTTTTACGTTGGATGTAAGTCCTAATTTTGTTTCTTGTTATTCAAATGGAAACAATAATATTTCTCAAATTGAGTTATGGCATAAGAAAATATGACAAGTGAACATACATAAGTTAAAGGACATGGCTCAAAGAAAGATTATTGTTGGTTTATCATATATTTCAAAGCAAAATATGGTACATTTGTGTGATGCTTATCAATTTGGTAAGGAAGCAAGGCATCCCTTTTCTAGTACAAAATTGCAAAGCATGGATTTATTAGAGTTGGTGCATACTAATGTTTGGGGTCCTATGAAGGAGCCATCACTTGTAGAGAGTAGACATTATGTTACTTATGTGGATGATTTTAGTTGAATGAATTTTGTGTATTTTTCTTAAGAATAAGAGTGATGTGTTTGACTACTTTGTCAAATTCAAAGCGATGACAAAATAACAAACAAGAAAGGTAATTAATTTTTAGAATGAAGGCATAAAAGAGAAGTCACTTGATGATATACTCCTCAAAAAAATGGAGCGGCTAAAAGAAGGAATATGATTATTGCCAATATGGCTAGATCAATGATAAATGAAAAGCATACGCCATTGAAGTTTTGGGCTGGCACGGTAAATACAATAGTATATATGATGAATTGTATGCCAACATCTACAACACATAATGTAACTCCTATTGAGGTTTGGTATAATGGGAAACTTGTTATTGATCACTTGTTTATGTTTGGCTATGTTTGTTTTGCTATGCTTCCATATGAATTGAGAGCTAAATTAGAGCCAAAAGCAAAGAAATGTATTTCCATGGGTTATGCAGATAATCAAAAAAGATATAAGTGCTATACTCCAATAAGTAAGGAAATGATTGTTAGTCATGATGTACATTTTGATGAGTTGTCTTTATACATATCCTATTTTGCAAGTTCAAGAAGAAATGCGAGAAGAAATTGAGGATGGTTTAAATGATACTACAAGAGTAAGTGCAAAAGATGAGAATAGTCATGATGAAGAAAGATTATCACCTACGTTGAAAAAGAAAAGAAAATATAAAGCAAAGCTGATTGAGTTAAGTAATGAAGAAGTAATTGTTTAAAGTTCTACATCTGATTTGATAAAACATGAACATGAACTTTGGAGAATTTCAAGAGAAATAAAATCCATGCAAAGGTATATTGAGTCTTATTGTGTTTCACATTCCACTTTTATGTAAAAAGTTATTGAAGAACCCGAACATACATGTTTTGAAGATGCAAATTCAAATGTAAATTGCTTGAATGCAATGCGAGAAGAGATAGATGTATTGTATGAGAACAAGACAAGGCAACTTGTCCCATGAGATAATAAGATGAAGGTAGTTGAAAATAAGTGGGTATTTAGTATTAAAAGAAAACGTGATGGTTCTATTTCCAATTACAAGGCAAGATTAGTTGCAAAAGGCTTTGTGCAAACATATGGAATTGATTATAAAGAGACATTTAGTCCAGTTGCAAGAATGACAACTTTACAAATTGTTTTAGGTGTTGTGGCAAGTAAATGTTGGAATATATTTCAACTGGATGTCAAAAATGCATTTTTGAATGGTCAATTACAAGAACAGGTTTATCTGGAGCAACTAGGAATTAAATATGAAAAGCATCCAAATTTTATTTTGCAAGCTAACAAAAGCATTATATGGTTTGAAATAAAAAGTTGTTTAACAACTTTTAGTTATAGTCCATTTCTTTAGTGGTTTAATTATCCTCCATTATTTTTGTGAAACAATTATTTGGTATAAATTCGTTTCCAAAAATCTATATAAAAAGCTTAGGAATACATTTTTTCATAGAGTTGTTGATACTCAATCATTGTGATTATACACTCATTTTTTGTACAGAGAATTTCACTTCTTTCAAATAGTTTTCTTCATCTGCTCTACTCTATCATCTCCGTAGGCTATAATGTTTTTTTCTTCCCGTCATATTTTATTCTGTGCTACTTCTTAGAGTTTTAATATTCAACATACATGATAAGAATACATGACAAGATTATAAGATAAGACTAGACATCACAAGGTTGGAAGTGAAAGTTCTTACTTGGTTGGTCTCCAAACTTTGTGTAAATAAATGCTTCATGCCTTGTGTTCCAAGCTTGGTCCCCTATGACTCGTAAGGACTAGTGTTGGCAAGAATAAGAAGTGAGATGACGAACATTTGCATTGATATTTTTCATGGATTTAGTATAAAAAATGGTCATGATTGATGGTGCGAGTGATGATGTAGACAAGTCGAAATAGGGTGTTTACGAGTAAGAAAACAGCTTTTAGATTATTTCTTTAGGGCTTTCATAGAACTTTTACCCCACATTTAATAGAGAAAGGGACTTCAATCAAATATGTGCTGGTAGTAGAATAGTGAAGGAATTCATGTTGAAGGACGAACATTAAGGGACACTTGAATGTCATTAAGCTTATGTGATATATCTTCATTAAAATTTTATTGGGAAGTTGCACTGTTGAAAATGTCGTTTTGAAACCTCTTCTAGAGAGGTGCTGAAGTACTCAACCTTGGAATATCCTTATGCCGCAAAGGATACCCAAATGGAAATGTAAGGTCAATGTATCCCTTGAACAGCATGCTTCATGTATGTGAGTGGAGATTGGATAGCTCAAACTCAGCAAAATAAAAGAACTTCCAGGAGTTTATGAAAAGGATGATAAAAACTATGTCTCGACAACCCTTCAAAGGCATGGCCGAAGAGAGATCTAGCAACTTTAACTGCAGCAAGACATTTCTATAGACATTATCTAGGAAGTGTTTGCGCAGATTTGGGGCCATATCAAGAGCTGATTCATGGAAAAACATGGACGTCCCCTTGTAACGTGTTGAAGACTAGGAATCAGCGGCAAACACATAGGAGATAGGTGGACCTAGGCCATCTACCTCCTATGTCTCAGCTTATATGCTTTCCCAAACATTGCAAGTGAAATCAGGAGCTCTAGATGTATGAGGGCGGCAATCCATTCTATAAAGCACAATGATGGGTGGGCTTTCAAGTATTGACAACTCATATATCATACACAAAGGTAAAAGACTACCACCATGCACAAGCTCAACAAGCGAGTCACATGACGCTAAGGGAGTTAAAAGATGAAGCTGAGGACATAAAGATACGAGAAGGCCAACAAAAAAAGCTGGGAAGAACGAAAAAGCTGCCCAAACTGAGTGTATAGAGAAAACCTTTCCTATGGAACCCCACTTCCACAGGATTATTATGAGTCATTAACAAGTGCATAGTGCCTCTGTTGGAAGATGCCACCATTTGATCCACACAAACGAATGGATGAACCTTCACTCATGCATGCACATTTACTGCTCTTAGGTCTTGCACGAGGGGTGTGTGGGGGGAAGGGAAGAGCACAAAGTGTTGGTCAATGAATAGAGTGTGCATTTAATGGAAAAGACTGCAAGGTCTGGGGATGGAATAAAAGAATTTGGCATTTGAACAACTCAAATTGAACAAGGCATTCAAGCAAGTCTTCAATCCACTTTTGCTGCCAACAACCAAAGCATCGTCTAAAAAGCGGAATGGACTCTAGTCCACCTCTTTAGCGTTTAGAAAGAACCAAAAGAAAAGCTGGAAGCAGAGAAATAAAAGACCTTTTTAAGCACAACACAATCAAGTTCTCTCAGGCTTTATCTCTTAGACTTAAGAGCTCTGGTCTTTATACTCTTTAGGAGTTGAAGAAGGTCCTAGAGTTCTGTATGTCTGTTTATCATTTTGCTATATAAGCCAAGTATCGAACTAAGCTGCGTTCTTTATACTCATATGTAAGATTGGCAACTATCTATGGCAGTATATGATACACCTGGGCTGCCTCTCCCCCTGCTAATGAGGCCTTGTTGTTTACATGTATTGTGGTGTGTGTGTATATATATATATATATATATATATATATATATATATATATATATATATATATATAGAGAGAGAGAGAGAGAGAGAGAGAACAATGTATTGAAAACACACTCACACAGCCGACCTGCCGACCTTCTAAGGTAGAGGCACCCATCTTATGTCCAGCCAAGACTTGAACTCATGACTTCCTCCAGCAGACTCAAGGCCTCAGAGCACCAGATTATGCGAGCTCGGACTATTGCGGTATATGTTACTCACCATTAACATACAGAAGTTTGAACGAGATCTTATTATGTATCTTCATGCGTTGAGAAAATGCTATTCAGACAGAGAAATAATTACTTTAAAATACGTAATTTCACTTCTTTGTAGTTCTTTAACTGAAGTCTCTCGTTTCTTCTGCTTCGAGATGGAGTTTATGAAACACTAACGATGTGAACTTACGTGTTCATTTCTGAAAAATCCTATTTCTGAGCAAGATTTGTAGCTCTATAATTAAGCTTT
The DNA here is from genome assembly GCA_020310875.1 of Ceratopteris richardii. Taxonomy (NCBI): domain Eukaryota; kingdom Viridiplantae; phylum Streptophyta; class Polypodiopsida; order Polypodiales; family Pteridaceae; genus Ceratopteris; species Ceratopteris richardii. The sequence goes on along the minus strand of CM035440.1, from coordinate 15,205,002 downwards.
CCTTCATGATTATTTTCGTCTTATAATTAGGGAATTGCCTAGAATGCTTTTATCAGGAAGACATACCTATAACTTTCCTTTGCAACCACCCTCCCCCCCCCAAAAAAAAAACAAGAAAAGAAAAAGAAAATTAAGGAAGAAAAAGGAAAAAGAAAACAAAAGCTGACTGACAATACATGCTCTCCATAATCAATGCATGATCAGGACTATTGAGGGTACAAGCATTTAAGGCTGTTAGTTGAGTTAGCATTCATCATTGATTGCAGATGTGAAAGAAATTGGCAATGTAGCCCAAACGGATGGAGGCAGTTGGCTTCACTACATTCACACTCTCTAGTTACAGCTCTTAAGTTGGTAAGGAGACAAGGCACCGTCTCTTTCAAAGAAGGGAGAAAAGAGATTCCAAACACATGGCATGAAATCATCTCCACATCACCAGACTTTGATGCAGACAAAGGGTTGTAATCGAAAAATGATGTCAGAATATTGAAGGTTTTTGATGTTGTGAAAGGGAAGTTAGACTATTTTTTTAATTATTTGGCAATGGTTGGAGTGGGCTACTTCATCACTTTGGATAGAGAAGCCTTGCGTTTTCGCTTTTTCACTTTTTGGAGTCAAGCTCTTTGGCATGCTCTTTTACTTTCCGGGTCCTTTGCAAGTCTATCAAGCTTAGCAATGGTTTTGTGCTCTTCTTTGGCTTCCCCAACTTGATATTTGGTTGTCTAGGTGGGCCCAAGGTTGGGGATCATGGGTGTGGCTCCTTTTACCTTTGTGTTTGTCCGTTAGGGGCTCTCACAAGGATAAGCTCCTTGGAGTTAGGAGATATGGCTATACCCTCCCTCGTAATATGCAATGTGGTCTAAGTTGGTGGCGTTGGGGCTCAAACCCACAATCAAATCCTTTAGATCTTGGCTCAAGAAGGTTTGCTTTACAGAGGGAATTATCATATGTAAATTTATATTTATGCCTACTAACCATGCCCTCATTTTTTAACAAAAGCAATTACATTCAAGCCTCTCATACTAGTACTTGGAAAGTGTTGGAGTTCGAGGTTTGCAGATGCACACGAACAACACAAGGAAGATGAAGCTTGTAGCACAACACTATAAGATATGTATTTGCAAGTGAACGTACAAAGATAAATGAGAAATTGGAGTTATACAAATCAAGGGAAAGAATCGTAGAAAAGGGGGAAAAAGTGCCCCAGCGCTCCTAAGTGTGCTCACACACATCACTACCCAAATATATCAACAAATCCGCTCTAGGAGTGATACGATGAACAAGGACCTGAAAATCATGTATAAGGAAATGCCAAGCTACGTGGAAAGAAATCATTCCACAAAAGGAACTAAGCCCAAAGCTTTGTGAGAAGGTTCCAAATTCTCCGAGCAGAGGCCTTTGTGAAAAGGTCTCCAACATTATCCTATATGGGCACATAGGCCAAACTAATCTCTCCAACAGAGAACCTCTCCATGATATAATGATAGTGCACCTCAATGTGCTTCTTGCTAGCATGGAATAGAGGGCTCCTTGTAGCTGGAAATGCACTATGAGTGTCAGTGAAGATGGTGGTGATAGAAGACTGATCAGTTACACCCAAATCGGCCAAAAGGCATCGGAGCCACACACACTCAATAATTGCTATGAAAGCATCCCTATACTCATGAGGCCTCACAACTAGAGGTGGCCATAATAGGTTGCTTCTTGCTCAACCAAGATAAGCATGAGCTACAAAGCATGAAGCAAAAACCACTGGTGGACACACTAGTGTCATAACAACTAGTAGTAAAAAAAGCATGTGAATCTGGTACTAATGATTCCCCCCTTGGGATTAAACCATCCAAGTATCCAGGTACTACTCTAGTAGCGAAAGGTACGCTTAACTACCAGCTAATTCTTAACACCTGTACAATGCATAAACCTGCTCATTTGAGAGGCAACAAATTGAATATCATGTGGAGTTATGCATAAGGAAATCAAGCATCCAACAATTGCTAATAAAGAACAACATAAAATGCATCTATAGCATCGTGAAGACTCAACCATAAACTTCTTTCCATGGGAATGGAAATAGGTTTGGGATCTTGAAGGCCAAAACACTACAATAGTGTGTCGATCTATTTTGTTTGACACAAAACTATTCCCCCATCAACTTTCATAAATTGAATGCCCAAACAATGATGCAAATGCCCCAAATCTGACATCTCAAAAGAGGCATGCAAATTAGACTTAAATTCAACAATATCCTTCTCATTATGACTAGTATGCAACATATTATCAACATATAAACGAATGATCAGAAGTACATCATCTTTATGCTTAACATATAAGGTGCTCTTAGTTCACCTCTTCTCAAAACCATGTGCTAGCAAGTAGGCATGTATCTTCTCATATCAGGCACCTATTGCTTGCTTCAAGCCATATAATGCCCTTTTTGTTGGAACATCAAGCTTACACTATGTTTGAGGTGGATTTGATCTACATCAAAAGCTATTGCTTGGATTACATGGAAAGAATATGCATTGAAGCATTCTTTTACCTATGCTTATTTATTGTATTTTCTAAAAATATTTCTTGTGGATCTTTTACCATTGTAAAGACCTAGAGCTTTACATATGTAAACATAGAAAAACACAGCTAATACTCCATGAATTTGAGGTGGTTGAGTTGCAATTAATGAATCAATGAATCACCTAAAAGTAGATCAAACTAGATCTTCACTTTTCCTAGATTGTAGGACAGTGAATTGATTCCCTCCAACAACTAATCCCGCCTTCATTTGAATTCAAAATCCACTTGTAGACATAGTGGAGAAATTTGAGAATCTATATAAAGACTTCAAATCACTTGCACATTACATGGAAACAATATACATACACTTGTGGTCATCACTGTCTTGCTCCTTCATTTTTCTGCACCATCTTCTTCAACAACAGTAAGCTTGTAGAGGCTGCTACTCTCTCTACAGAGCTCCAAATTGGATGAATGAGAACGCATTGTAAAGATATTAGTATCTTGTTTATGTGTATACATTTGCAAAGCATTGGCTTTAGTAGATTGGGAGAAATCGTATTTTTTCTATCTTGGGGTCTATCTCTATGCATTCTTGAAAAATAGGAGGTACCACTACTAAGTGTCTGATTCATTCCAAAATCAGTCTTATGTTTGCAGACTTGAGAAATCATTGTATGCATTTAGACAAGCTCCTAGAGCTTGGAATTAGAGGTTGGTTACATACCTTTAAGATCAAGGGTTCAAACCTAGCAACTCAAATCCTTCTCTACTCATCAAAAGGGATCCCAATGTGGTTATCTATCTATGTGTATATGTAGATGATATTATTATGACATGTGATGATCTGAATGGAATTGAAAGGATCAAGAGACACATGCAAGAAGAGTTAAAAATCAGTGACTTAGGTGAGCTCACATATTAGCTATGCAGTTAATATACACAGATGAAGGAATGTATTTGACTTAGTGGAGATACATTCAGGATCTACTTCTTAAGTTCAAAATGGAGAACACTAAACCTGCACGTACACCTTTGGAGATGAATCATAAACTTTGTGTTTATGAAGGTGCGAAAATTGAAGACATTAAAGAATATCAAATCTTAGTAGGTAGCTTGATATATGCTACTCATACAAGAGCAGACATCTCATATACTTTAGGAGTTCTAAGCCAATTCCTTGACTATGGTCATAAGATGAGTCATATGGTTCGTTACTAGTCAAAGGCGTGGCTGGCACTATTGCTCTCTCAGGGTTCTCTTCTGGTTGAGCCATTTTCATTGGGACAACATTCTGAGGATGGGGCGGTTGTTGACCTAACACCGATTATGGTTGAGTGTAACCTTGATAAGCATAGGGTCGCGGTGCTGGTGCCTGCTGCTGATATGTGGGATATCTAAAGGCTTCCCCTCCTAGATCTCTTTGAGGGTATCCATAAGGTCTCATGAGAGGTTGTACTGGTCTTGACTGTCTATTGTAAGGACAACTGTTTTAGCTGTGATTTGTATATTTTTGTTCTATGCTGCAATATTGTAGAGGGCCCAGGACGGGTGGTCTATTGTAAGCATAAGCAGGTGGTGGGACTTCTTCCCTAGTGCACAAATGAGAAGGATGATCACCTCCACAATGCATACATCTTCTAAGCATGGGTACTCTCATTGGGTTGTTGGGGTAGTTCCTATGTCCTTGAACGTTCAGTTTCTTTGCTACTAAGTCGGCTATTTCCTCTATATTGTTCTTTGAGTTTGAGGTGCTCCTGGCGGAATCTTCACTTTTCATGCTTCCTTGAGGTATTTTCAGATCTTCTACTAGATTGTCCTCTAGGTCAATACATTCTTTCATACATTCTTGCAATATTTGTTCTCTTTTCACATATACCAGAGATCTTAATGATCCATTCACTAACCCTTCCAAAAACAATGACACCATTTTGTTTTGAGAGGGTCTCTCTTCTACTGGACATCTATCCACATACTGCTTGAATCTTTTGGCTGCCAATCTCACTGATTCTGTAGGAGCTTGCTTAAAACTATGGATCAATGAGGAAGAGTTGTTTTGAATCCCAGATTTGGTGAATTCTTCAATTAATTCCTGATAGACTTGTTCCATGTTTTGAAAATTATTAGGGTCTAATGGCTGGAACCAAGCTAAGGCTGTGTCTGTCAAAGTTAAACCAAAGGACTCATATTGGATCAAGAAATCTTCTACTTGTTTGGCTCTGATTACTTGCTTGAATTCAGCTATATGATTGTAAGGCTCGCTAGAGCCATCGTAATGGTTTCTCATGCATTTGGCGACTTGAATGGGTCTTAATCTTCTTCTTGCTTCAGGTGGTCTAGGCATCACAGAGAAAACTGGTCTTCCTATGGGTATACCAGGTCCTCTTACTACAGGTGGTCTATCTGGGACCGGGATTCTATTCCTTGGCTCAACAGGTGGCTGAGGCCGATAGTTAGGGTTATTGGCCGGCATAGCAAAGTGCACATGTGGTCTGACCGGTATATGCGTTTGTTTAATCTGTCCAGAATGCTGATATCAATTCTATTGAAAAGTTCCTTGAGGGTTCTGATAAGTAGTAGCTTGATCCCTAGGAGGAAACACTAGAATGTTCTGATATTTCAACCATGCTCTTTCTAACTCCGTTAGAGGCCAGTACCTCCTTTGGTTTTTGTCCAAATATGTGATAATGGTGGGGAGTTCAAGATCTTGTAATTCAAAGATAGTAACTGGGTTAGTGACTACTTCCCATAATGAAGAGTGGGCTCTGAGGAGATGCTCCATTCCATTGATCAAATACACATCCATTAGGGAATCATCTTGGGGAACTAGGTCTCCTCTCCAAACCCTAACAATAGTAGATCTCCCTCTAGGGGTGGTCACCTGTTCTTCATGTCCCTCTTCATTAAGGTTATGAGCATTGTCTTCTTCCCCATGTTCATTGATGTTTTCAAGGTGTTCTGTAACAACATACTGAATATCTCTTTTGTCCATATAAAACCCTCCTACATACTTAACTGCTGGCCTAGGTACTATGTAAGCATCTATAGCTTTCTTTAGTCTGGCCGCTGATCGGTTTAGACCATCTAAGTAGATGGGTATCCCATGTTGGTTAGTGTTCACATATTCCAAAGATGTCTGATATTCACCCTCAATAATTGACATCATGCCAATTATTGGTATAGAACTCTGCATATCCTCGGAAGCCATGGGAATTTCTTCTTCAGACTCACTCGAGGTTTCAGAGTAATACTGCCTAATTGGTTTAGCATATTGTTTTAGAACTATCTGGTGCTAATACATTCAAGGGTCGATACCCTTCATATCCTGGTAATCCCAGGTGAAGACATCCTAAACTTCTAAGAGGAGTTGAAGCACATTATTTTGCTCTTTTTCAACAAGTTTGACCCTAATTTTGATTGGATTTGGCTTTTCTTTAGTACCCAAATTACAGATTATCAATTGTTCTTCACGAATCTAATGTTAAGATTGCTTATCTTTGGATTCTAACCAGTCAAGAACACTCTTATCAATGGGATTCAGTCAAACAGTTTTCTATTCTGGTGGATCAATACTGGTGATGACACAGGTCATCATGTAGGTCAAAGGAGACCATCGATCTAATAGCGGTCGTAAATCCACTACTCCTAAGAACAATAAGTCAGAATTCACTTGCATGGATTCATCTTCTTCATCATCAGTCAACCCATCCATCATGTGTACGGGTTCTGCAATGTGTGGGAGTGCATGCACTTTAGCCGATTTCATGGTATCTAAAGGTACTCTATACGGTTGATGTTTATATTTAATGATGAGTTTCTTTTGGACCAATCTGGAAGGACTTTGGCTTGTTTGACACATGTTCTACCAAATAGGAGATTGTAATCATGTGTTATCTGGGATGTCTAAGACTAAAAAAGTCATAGAGAAGACTGCTCCTTGCAACATAATAATAGGGATATCCCACACTAATCCAACTAAGTGGACACATGATTGATCTACCATGCATATAAAAAATTGAATGGGTTCAAAATTAAGCCAACCAAACTTCTTCCAAGGACACTACATTTACATAGATTCTTCATCAATCAACACTTGATCAGTGCAATGGTTCATATACCATACTTTAATGAGAGGTACAACATGATCTACAGTCTCTATGGTTGCCTGCATGGTAGCAACATAGGGATCCTTTGGTTCAGACAACATACCTACATGTTGCTTGAATTGTTCACGAAACTTTAGAACCAAAGTCAACAATTGCCCAAGTTGCAATGTGATAGGAGAAGATTTCAACACAAACCACAAATCCTCCACTTTTGTATTTTGAGTACCCTTTGTAGCTTGCTTTGATACTTTAGGATTTACTCCACTCTGCGATGGTGATGCTTGTTGGATCTGAGTAATTAATTTCGGTGGAGGAAATACCACTGGCTCTTCTACTACCCATTTTTATGCTATATTCATCATTCTTTCTTGTTCTTTAGACCTTGGTTCATAAACTACAACAGTCGACTGCAACAATTGATCCGAACATGTTTGTACCATAGCTGCCTAAGTATCCAGTTCTGCAATGATAAACAAATTAGTCAAGGGTGTTGCTCTCTCCTTCTTGCTTTTTTCATACTCTTGGGCCTCCATACAATTTCTATGGATATGTCCCAGTTCTTCATAGAAGTAGCATCTTGTCGGTCTCCTTGGTACATAATTTGATGTTCTTGGTTGTGCTTAAGGTGGCTATTGTAGTACAAATTTGTTTGATCATACCTTGTGTATCTGGTGTTTCTCAAATGTGGTGATACATAAGTATTGTGCATCTGTTGTTGATTCAATCCAAAATTTGCTGCAATGTGTCCTGAGTTCTTGCATTTTACACAAAAGAATTTGGTTAGCGGAATTTGTACCTTTATGTTTTGCAACCACAATTCATTACAAGTCTTTGATGAAGCCCCCAACCTTGTTTCCCAACTATAGGGCTTGATCTATGATGGAGTCCAAGGTTAATCCACCCATACTCCAAACAAACATGACCAATTTTAGTTGTGGGTTCAGAGCATTGATGAACCATTGTGTAATTACATCTTCGGGTAGCTTCCTTTCAGTCGATAGTTGTTGTAAATGCATTATGAAAATGGTATTGTAGTCCTGAACAGTCTGATTAGGCTTTTGTCTGTTGTTTTGTAGAAACTCAAAAATTTAGGCTAGATTTTTCTTTGATCAGAATCTTTGTAGGAAATCTTCCTTGATTGCTTCATAAGTAGTAAAATGTTTATTATCATATTCAGCAAGCCATTTTGTGGCTTTGTTTACCAGGTTTGTTTGAAAAATCCTTTCTTTATCTTCACTATCCACCATAAGATTAGTCATACTTTCAACTACATAAAAATTCACTTCAAATGCGCACACATGAGCATCTAGGTTGTTGCCAGGGAATCCCCCAAACTTGGTGTATGAAATTCCCATTGGATAATATCCCCATTGTGCATCATCCACCATTTTTTTTATGATTGTATTTGGTCATTGTAAGGATGGGCACTTCAGTATGCATTTCAATGAATGTTGGAAGGTCAACAAGATTGTATAATTCCTCTTGATTCGATCCTTTGTATGCTAGCAAATCCTTAGTATCCAGGGCATGTTGTAAGCATGTATAACTTTCTCCTTAAAATGTCAACTCATCTTTTATTTTTGATGATCTTTTGGTCATCTCTCGGTCCTTTCTTTCACTATCCTATTGGTTCTTCTTATCAAAACTTTCACCAAAATTCACTCCAGATGAGGGTACTCGTATAAGTACTTTGTCTTCACAATATTGTGGATATTCAATGCCAGAGCATAGAATTAGCATACACTATCCTTGCTTTATCTACACTTATCGGTCACCACTCCGTAGTGGGATCACCAATGTTAGCCTTCTGTTATCTAGAATGAATAAACTAAAGGGTTCTTGGGTGGTAGTTCATAGGATTCACACCGCAAACTATTAATTTTTTCACTTTGATCTTCAACATAAAATTATCATGACACAATCTTTTGTAATCCATCAACAAAATCTTATACCTCACATATAGATAGAAATTTATGTACCCTTCTCACTATTTTGATACTTCCACTAGTTGGGTTACTGATTATTACTAGACTCTTAACATTACTTTGCTTCTTAACACATACAAAACAACAATTATAATTCACCACACACTACCAATTTCAATTATAATGATCCGCAGTGCTAACAATATCAACCTTTAAAATAACTTCACACTTCACCAAACTAACACAACACTTAATCAACTAACAGTAATCAAAATTAACCATGCAATTAAAAATTGATAATGACAATGTGAATAACGGCATAGAATACCAAACAAGATTTATGGCAAATTGTCAGCACTTCGATCCTCCACTATGACTGAATCCTTGTGGACTCGTTGTACTGCATCTCCACCATATGACATTTCATTGTATTAGACTCTTTGGAAAGATTACAACACATGAGAAGATTAAAGCACTTCATCGAAATGGTTCATCAAAATTATATGTATTTTTACAAATAATCATACCGCCGGCCTAACAATGCCGAGAGTGAATTGTGGGGCTTGCTTTATGATCTTCCTTTTCTTTTATGGCTCCTTGAGTTTTGTACTCCACCTCTTGTTCTTTGAAGGTAGCCTTCACCCAACACTCTCCTCCCTCTTGCCTCTGTCATCCTTGACCAACCTTCATTGTTGGGAGTGGTCAATATAATTTTGTAGAATATCGATGGCTAAAGAGTGCTTGACAACCCATAAGACATGACATTTGTGCTAGGTCTTCTTCTAGTTTTTTCCATTCAATGATTTGTGGAGTGTCGGGTTGCCAAATTTGGTAGTGTTATCAGCAATGCATGGTTTCACAAGTGAAAAAATGCAATAATTTGGTCAGCTTCGAATTAAAGACCTCCGAGTGACATTCCCAAAAGCTTATTGTTGCAAGTGGTGAGATATTTGATATCATAGTGTCATGCATAGAAAACCTTTACCAAGGGTTTTTTTTCCCATGTCATATACAAGATTAAGATTACCCTTTTTGAATCCTAGGGCATTGACATGTGGAGTTTTAACTTTCTTGAAAACTTTAAACATGATTAACATCATATAAAAAGATTTGACACACATGCATGCGGTGATGTTTGGCATCTTGGAGAGGCATGGAAGCCAATTTTTAATCTTTGCAATCATGCACGTGATTTTTGCTAGCCCTTACAATGATTCCAAGTATGTATAGTTTAGCCGAAAGCTACAATTGGGGTCATTATTTACCTTGATTGCAAAGCATTTCCAATTCCATCAATGAGGAACTGCATCATTGCATGGGATGTATATTACATTATATGCAGAGGAGATTTACTCCAGGTTTGCATCATTATGGGATATCCCTTTAGTAATTGGGCACACCAATTTGGTTGAAAGATGATTCCTCACTTGGTTGTCATGGGTAGGACTTTTGGCTCATGTGATGTGAATGTGGGTAATTTTCCTACTATACTTTGTATCTATGTGTTGCATTCTCCCAATAAGACAAAATATGGATAGTATTGTAATTCATTCGTGACTATGGATCTTCATGAGGCTAGTTGGAAGTATTTGGATTTGATGATGTTCTTTTCAAGTAGTGCCAAGGTTGCTTGTTGGACTTCCACTCGAGGTGAATGTGTCTCCTTGACAGCTAGTTGTAGGTCATACTCATCCTCATACATAGGATCTATGTGTATTTGTACCATTTCCTCTACCTTGCATTGGTTTAGAGGGAAGGAAGGTCTATCTATTTTTATCTTTAATGTATCTTCATCATTTTGTAGTTGGGTGGACATATGCTACCTACGTTCAAAGTTCTTCTAGCTTGCTTTTGCTTTCTCAAGTGAAGCCCATGGTGGTGTTGCTTAGTGGTGGAAATGAGGCTTTTAAGGTAACAAGTTCTTTAGTTAACTTATCGTGTCCTTCGAGCAACATAGTATAATCTTCAAGTATGATTTTTATGGAGTCTAGTGGTACCATTTGAAACCTGGACGGGCTAACAAGACCAGTTATGGTCATTTCCATATCTTCTTCAAGGTCCTTTGCAATCAAGCATTAGAGCTATGTGTTTTTCTCCAACATTGTAGCTAAATGATTCCACAGTAGGCACATGTTCTTATTGAGTTTTGCATTTCTTTTTATCTGTGTGCACAGGTGATTTTCCAACTCTTGTACGATTTGTCTATTTGGATCTTCCAATTGTGTCTCTAAAGTAATGTGTGTTTTTTCAATGTTGTATATCTGGTGTTGAGGGAAGCATTTTGTACCATCAATAGATTCACTTGTGTCTATAGTGTGGTGGCTCGTTCTTGAAGACTTTGGTTCACTTGGTCGAGTGAGGAATATTCCTCCTTTAATTTGACTCATGCATGCAAACATTTGAGCAAGTGAATTTTTTTTATTATGGTTGTAAACAAAATAGGATTAGTGCAAATAGCTGTAGTGTTTGGAATTTGGAATGCAATGGGAATGGGAAGTGGGGTTGAGTAACTGGGTATGCTTGTAAGTGGCGGTGGTGGTGGTAGTGGAGGGGAAATGGGGGATAAAGGAAATGGATTAGTGGGTAGAGGGGTTGGCGGAATCATGGTAGGTGGCAAAATGTTCATGGATTTGGTGATCACTATGTGCATGGTCGAAATAGTGAACAATGGTACTGGTGCATGTAGTGGTCATGGGAGTGTGGTTCCAAAAAGTGAAGTTAGGGGTGAGGGGTTAGGGAATGAGGCTAAAAGCTTATATATACTCCCTAAATTTAGGAAGGATAAAAATGATGGAATGAATTGGGAATTAGTTATACTAGTCATAGAAGAGGATCCGAGGTCGGTGAGGAGAAAAATAAGAAAACAAGGTTGTATTGTTGGTTGAAGAGTAACTATAGGAGATGAAACAATGGGATATCATTGGCTAAAAATGGTGAAGACACAGTAGTCGTTGTCGAGGTCGAAATTTGAGCCACGGTTTCAAAATTTGATTGGAACTCCTGAAAAGTGCTTCTATGGACATGGGAGGTGGTGGCAATGGCAAAAGAAGAGGTGCCGATAGGAGGGATTGGTAGTGGGGTGTCTCCTCAGAGAATGGAGCTTCTAGAAAGGTTAGGTGGTATTAGAATTTGCATGGTGGTTCCAATGGGGATGTGCTATCAAATAAAACATGGATCATATCTTGCTCATGATCTTTTCATCAAGAATGGAATGGTTCCTACTACGCCCATAAATTTTCTTAATACATGCATGGTTTTAATGAAGGCTTCATCAAAACAACTTATTGTCGGTTCTTGTTGTAGCAATGTGTGACTCCTCTCAGCATTTCGTTGATTGCATGCTTGCACTGTTGGAGAAACAATCACTAATTGGACATATATTTGAAGGTCAAAGCTTTAGAAGAAAACCACATGCCTATGTGAAGGGACAAATTCACAAGTGTATTATAATTGTAAAGTTAGTTTTAACTTTAGTTCTAGAGTTTTCAAAATCACGAGAATGAGAAAATCTATATAAGCTAGTTTGTATCAGTTGATGCGATGAGAGAGAATGCAAGTAGGAGTTCATTTTGTATGAATAAGTATAGTCGCGCTTCTCTAAGTAAGAAAGCATTTTGTAAACTTCTGAGTTTTTCATAGCTATGAGAAGAACTAAGTAAAGTTTTATGTATGAGACTCTCTCCATCATCTTCATGCTTGCTTACTGTGTGCTGAGTTCAAAAGTTGAAGTTTTCCAAGCAACTCGATGCATGGCATTGAGTTTGTGCTAATAAGTCTGTGTTTTATTCTTTGAGTTTTATCTACTACTAAATCTCCTTGAAAAGATGAGGCTTGTCGAGCAACTTGATGGCTTGCATCGAGTTTCAGCATAAAGTCGATGCTTGGCATCGACTTCCCACATAAAAGTGGTTTTTTTCATACCTTGTGTTCACACGCCTATTTCATGAACTAAAAAGTGGTTGAAAAAGCACAAAGTCGATGCCTGGCATCCTCTTTTGGTTACAAGTCGATGCTAGGCATCGAATTTGCATTTTTTGACACTTAGTTTTACTAGAAGAAGCAAAATTTCCAGTTTTGGCAGCTTATATACGGTGATCTTGAAAAGGCCATAACTTGAGTTCTAGTAATCCATGTCTTGCAAATAATAGCTTGTTGGAAATTTCTTCTTTTCTATTTTTATCCAGCAGAAGATCTCGGAGAAATAATGTTTGTGCTAGGAGAAATAAGCAAAAGAGTGAAGGTATGTCATTTTAGTGACTAGAAAGTTCTAAAGAAGTAAACCTCTTGGTTTTGGCTATCATTTCTCAAAGTTTGGAGTGTCAATGAGTTAATGGTGACCATAGAGGTTGTCTAGTGTCACATTAATTCATTTCTTATGATGTTTCAGACATTAACAAGTGGCATCAAAGTAGAAAGGTTCTAGAGAGCAGAAGGTGGCAAAGGTACGATAAGTTTTTTAAAAGATTTCATTAAAGTTTGAAAGCTAAAGCATTGGAAGTCTCAAGGCATCAAGAGATTACTTCAAAAGTATCGTCATACACAAAGAACTTCAAAAGGTATTATTCTTTATCTTTTAAGCTCACAGGTTGCAATAGAAGGAAAGGGTATGGCATATCATATCTCTATTGCTAAACTGGACAGAGATAATTATCGTGCATGGGTAATGAGAATGGAAGCTTTACTTATGAGTAAGGATCTCATGGTGTACATAACAGGTGAAGAAGAGAAGCCACTATTTGAATATGAAAGTCGACCAAATAAAGAAGAACTTGATGCTTTAAAGCATTGGCAGAAGAAGGATGCAAGTGCAAAGGCATATATTTTTACAATACAATCTCATATCATTTGCTACCACACATCAGAGGATTGGAATCAACTAAAGAAACATAGAATGCATTGGAATATAATTTCCAAAGTACTACCAAGGCAAGGAAAGCAAGTCTATGGTCAGAGTTTACTACATTCAAGAAGAAGACAAGTCAAAATATTAGTGATTATGTCACTAAGATTAAGGATCTAGCAGATAGTCCTGGATCCATAGATGAAGATGTTGAAGATCACAGATTGATTGCTAAACTGCTTGTAGGTTTGAGAGGAGACGAAAGGTGGAAACCTTTGTCTTGTCAAAAGAACTTTCTTTGAATCATTATGTCCAGACTTGAATCAATTGCTTGGTTTGATGCTAACATTTGAGAAAGACTTGAAGGGAGATGGAGATAAAGGACAAAGTTCTGCAATGTACATGAAGAACAAGAAGAAAGGAGATAAAGGTAAAGGAAAGGATGAAGAGGAATCGAGTTCTCAAGTTTATTAGGCTAGAGGTAAAGGCACTGGCAAAGGAAGACCAAGAGGCTTTGGAAGAGGAAGAGGTAATCAGAATAACAACAAGAAGTCTTGTTGGGTCTGTGGATTGAGTAATCATTTGGCTCATGACTGCTGGCATAATCAACAAGGATCAGACCAGAATCAAAACAACAATAGCAGAGGTCGGGGTGGAAGATATCAAAGTTACTCTTAGAGAGGTAGACAAAATCAAAGAGGATGCTATGGTAGATGTGGAGGAAGAAGTTGGGGACAAAATCAATCCTACAACACCACCTACTACAATTATGCAAATGATACACAGAACGAAGGTCATACATCATTTATGATGAATTCAATCATCACATCAGATAAAGAAGATCTAAAGGTATTTTACATTGACCTTGGATGTTCTAATCATTTGACACGAAACATAGAATTGATGTCCGAATTGGAAAAAGGTATTTCTAGTCATAGAGTTCAAACAGGTGATAATACAAGACATAGTGTACATTCAATTGGAAGAGTGAAATGCAAGAGTGGAGCAGATTTGCAAACCAATGTATTGTATGTTCTCAGAATACCTAAAAACTTGATTAGTGTGGGACAGATAGTTGAAAAAGGTTTTCAAGTTAGGTTTACAAATGAAGGAGTATTTGTTGAAGATCTAGAGAATGGATATAATCAGATTGTCTGTGGTAAGAAAGAAGGTAGACTCTTTACTTTAAGAGTGCAAGGGAACATTGGTCAAGCATTGCTCACACATGGTGAAGGAGTGATTACAGAACTTGATCTCTGGCATAAGAGATTATGTCATTTCAATGAAAGAGGAATTAAAGCTATGGTTGCAAATCAATATGTACTAGGACTACCGAATGTGTAGAGGCAACATATGATTTATAAATGTGAAGCATGTCAAATGGGTAAAGCATATAGGTTACCATTTCAGAAGAAAGGATTCAAATATGATGGATTACTAGAGCTCATTCATACAGATGTATGGGGACCAACAAAAGAAGGATCTATCAGTGGCTCAAGGTATTATGTTCTTTTCATTGATGATGCTACAAGATGGATAACTTTATATGTTTTGAAGGAAAGATCGGTAGTGTTTGGAGCTTTCAAGCATTTTCATGCATATGCAGAGAGAGTCACAGGTCAAAACTTTAAGAGACTGAGGTCTGATGGAGAGGGAGAATACTTGTCCCAAGAGTTCAATGATTATCTTTGGAATGCAAGTATTAAGAGAGAAATAACATGCAGGTATACACTGTTGGAGTTAGACGTCTGCGGAAGCACGCGAACAGCACAAGGAAGAAGAAGAAGCTTGGAGCACAACACACAAGACTGAATGTATTACTAGAGAATGTACAAAGATAAGTAGCCCATTAGGGCAATAGGCGTATATACAAGCCGGGGGAAAAAAACCTCCTAAAGAGGGAAAAAAGTGCCCCGGCGGTCCTAGAGTGTTCACACACATCACTACCTAAATATATCAACAAATCCCCCCTGGAAGTGATGCGGTGAACAAGGAGCTGGCACTCATGTATAAGGAAGTGCCGAGCTATGTGGAAATCACTCCACAAAAGGAAGTAAGCCCAAAGCTTTGCAAAAAGCTTCAAACTTCTCCCTAGGCAGAGCCTTCGTGAAAAGGTCTGCAATGTTCTCCTGCGTGGGCACATATGCCAAGCTGATCTCCCCAGCAGAGAACCTCTCCCTGACATAGTGATAATGCACCTCAATGTGCTTAGTGCGAGCATGGAACACAGGGTTCCTCGCAACTGCCAATGCGCTCTGACTGTCAGTGAAGATGGTGGTGGCAGAAGACTGGCCAACACCCAAATCAGCCATAAGGCGTCTGAGCCACACACACTCAACAGTCGCTGTGAAAGCTGCCCTATACTCAGCCTCACAACTGGAAGTGGCCACAGTAGGCTGCTTCTTGCTCAACCAAGATATACATGAGCTACCAAGCATGAAGCAAAAACCACTGGTGGACACACGAGTGTCATAGCAACCAGCCCAATCTGAGTCAGAAAAAGCATGCAAATCTGGCGGTAGTGATCCCCCCTTGGGATAAAACAACCCAAGTAGCCGAGTACCACTCAAGTAGCGAAAGATGCGCTTAACCGCTTTCCAATGCGTGACTCCTGGGCAATGCATAAACCTGCTCATCTGTGAGACAGCAAACTGAATATCTGGCCGAGTAATGGATAAGTAAATCAAGCATCCAACGGCCTGCTGATAGAGAACAGCATCAAATGCATCTCCAGCATCATGAAGACTCAATCGTAAACCTGTCTCCATAGGAGTGGCAATAGGCTTACAGTCTTCAAGGCCAAAACGCTGCAATAATGTGTCAATATATTTCGTTTGACACAAAGCCATTCCACCATCAACTTGCATAAACTGAATGCCCAAATAGTGATGCAAATGCCCCAAATCAGACATCTCAAATGAGGCATGCAAATCAGCCTTGAAATCAGCAATATGCTTCTCAAGAGGACCAGTGAGCAGCATGTCGTCTATATAGACAACAATGATCAGAAGCACATCATTAGCACGCTTAACATATAAGGTGCTTTCAGTTGGACTGTTCTCAAAACCATGTGCAATCAGATAGGCATGTATTTTCTCATACCAAGCACGTGGTGCTTGCTTTAAACCATATAACGCCTTCTTTAACCTGCACACCTGGTTTTCATGCCCTTTCTGCACAAAGCCACGGGGCTGAAAAACATACACTTCTTCATGCAAGTCACCATTCAGAAATGCTGTTTTAATGTCCAACTGATGTACATTCCAACCATGATGGGCTGCAAGTGCACAAATGCTCCGAACAGTAGTCATACGGCATGTAGGTGCAAAGGTCTCATCAAAATCAATGCCTCTTTCCTGCGCATAACCCTTTGCAACAAGCCTAGCCTTATACCTGTCAACTGTACCATCAGGTTTACGCTTCAGCTTGTATACCCACTTAGTGCCAATGGCCTTCTTGCCAGGAGGCAAGTCACATAAAGACCATGTACCATTCTTCATTATAGCATCATATTCAGATTGCATAGCAGCCATCCAATTTTCTGAATTTTGTGCTTCATCAAAAGAAACAGGCTCATTCTCATCACAGAGACTAGATGTAGCCATAGCATAGCAATCTGATGCAAAGGAGGTACTATGAGAGCCTGAACGAGTACGATATGACAAAGGTGCATCTAATTTGCTGTCACGCAAAGTCTGCACCAGCCATTTTGGCATAGTTTTTGCCTGTTCAATATCAGCTCTCTCATCAACAAGTGCATCATGTAAATCTGCATCAGAAATGGAATGATCTGCATCATCATATGAAACCTGCAAAGGCTGAGAAGTTGCCTCATTAGGACCAGCGCTAGCCTGTCCACCTGTAAAAAGAGGCATCAAAGTATCATATATGTCTTTGGAGCTAACAGATGTCTCCTTAGTACATGAAAGCAATGGCTGAATAGCATCTTCCACAAAGACAACATCACGGCTAAGCAGAATGCGTTTAGTCTGTGGATGATACAGACGATAGCCTTTACTTTCAGAACTGTACCCAACAAAAATACATTTTACTGCCTTATCATCCAATTTTCTGCGATGTTGTTCAGGCACTAATGCATATGCCAAACAACCAAAAACACGCAGATGAGCAACAGATGGCTTGCGGTCATGCGAAGCCTCATATGGAGTGATGGACTGCAACGCTTTGGTGGGACACCTGTTCAGTACATATGCTGCACACATGACAGCCTCAAGCCAGAAACTATGTGGTAAAGCCTGACTTTTGACCATGCACCTCGCAGTTGATATATTTAGGTAGTGATGTGTGTGAACACTCTAGGACCGCCGGGGCACTTTTTTCCCTCTTTAGGAGGTTTTTTTCCCCCGGCTTGTATATACGCCTATTGCCCTAATGGGCTACTTATCTTTGTACATTCTCTAGTAATACATTCAGTCTTGTGTGTTGTGCTCCAAGCTTCTTCTTCTTCCTTGTGTTGTTCGCGTGCTTCCGCAGACGTCTAACTCCAACAATTGGTATCAGAGCAGGTCGTTGCTTCTTCTAGGGTGCCGTCGACACTCCTCCGTTTGCAGTCTCAGATTCGCACAAAATTTGGTGAGCATACTCAGGGTGTTTTCGAGATCAAAACATCTTCGCTCTGTGGTGCCGAAATCGCGATCTGAGCTCGTTTCGGCCTCCGAACGCACTATCGCAGTGCTTGTGCAGGCTATTTCGTCCTTTTGTGCCCAAGGTATATACCAGTTTCTGTTCGCCAGTTTAAGCGTCTCGAAGTCTGCTACAGGTCTAGCAGAACTCGTCTGGGCAGTTCTGTTCAACTTTTTGAGATAGAGTCAATTTTCTGCATCAAGGTATTTTAGTCACCGGCCATGGCTGAAAGCAGTGATGTATTCCGTATGTTGGCTGTTGAGGATAAGTTGGATGGTACCAACTACCCATTATGGGCTTATATGATGCGACATGTACTGGTTGCAAAAGGATTGTGGAACATTGTGCAGGGTGTTGAAAGACGTCCTGTTACACCTGTAACGACAGGTACTGCAAATACAGGTGTTGGAGCTGATGAAGATGGTGTCGAAGATGATATTCCACAGATTCCTGTTCGTGCTGTTGTTTCTGTTGCACCTACTGCAGAGCAGATTCGTTGGGATGGCAGAGATGCCCAGGCACATGCATTGATAGCTTTGTCTGTCAAACGTGCCATTATTCCTCATATTCGCTCTTGCAGAACAGCAAAGGATGCTTGGGATACACTTACCACTTTGTACCAGGCTAGGAATGAGGCTCGTATTGCTTACCTCCGAAAACAGTTGGAGAGTGAGCACATGAATGAAGGTGATTCGATGGACAGTTTTCTTACAAAGATCAAAGACCTGAAGGAACAATTGATTTCTGCTGATGAGGTTATACCAGATAGCTCACTTGTGCAGACCGTTCTGAATGGCCTTCCTGATTCATATCAGAGTTTTTCCTCTACTCTTCGATTGATGATGAAAGGCAATCCGAATGCCTTGTCATTTGAGGAATTAGTCTCTGTTCTGTTGGAGGAAGATCAGTCCAGGCAGAACAGGTCCATTATGCGTGTTGCAGATCAAGCTTTCCTGGCTAGTCAGAAGGGCAAAGGAAAATGGAGCTCTTCTACTAGTAAGCAGAAATCTGCAAATGCTGCACAATCGAAGAACCAGGATAAAGATGAGAAGAAATCAGAAAAGCAGAAATTGTTCTGCAAGTACTGTAAAGGAAATGATCATATTATAAAGAACTGTCCAAAACTAGCTGCTAAAGAGGCAAAGAAGAAAGAGGCTGGAATGGTTGTTGTAGAGGCCTCTACACCAAAAACAGAGTCTGCAAATCTTGTGCAGGAAGAAGAATGGGCGTTTACTACTGTCTGCAGTTTTGACCCATCTTCTCATGATCAGTGCATGTCTGCAGTAGACTCAGATGTTTGGTACTTTGACAGTGGGGCGACCAAACATATTACCTCGCAGCGCAGTTTCTTCTCTTCACTCGAGCCTGCCCCTACAGGGAATACTGTCACATGCGCCAATAACTCCTCGTATCCTGTTATGGGAGTTGGTAAGATCATTCTGACTACTGCTGATGGTAGTTCTTTCACTTTGTCAGATGCTTTATTTGTGCCAGGGATCAAAAAGAACCTGTTATCAGTTTCTGCATTAGCCAAGATTGGCTTGGTTGTGAAATTCGTTGATGACAGGTGTACAGTCCATGATCTCTCAAATGGCGATGTGATTATTGCTTCTTGCATTTTATGTCGTGGGCTGTATAAGCTCATAGACTATGAAAGATCTGTGAATGATTCGGCATGTGCAGTTCATGATTCTGAGGCTATGTCAGATGCAAAGCTTTGGCATGCACGCTTTGGTCATCTGAATTTTGCTAGTTTGTTACGCCTACTGAAATCTGAAATGGTGTCCTCCTTGCCCAAACTTGAGGCACCTGGAAAACATGTTTGTGAAGGCTGTATTTTGGGCAAAATGCAGCGTTCTTCCTTTCCAAAAGATGGTTCAGTTTGGGCTATGCAGAAATTGCAACTTGTACATAGTGATGTCTGTGGTCCTATGCAGACACCCTCTTTTGGAAATTACCTTTACTTCGTGACTTTCATTGATGATTTTTCCAAGCATGCATGGGTATATCCACTCAAAGCAAAGTCCGAAGTGTTCATGTGCTTCAAACAGTTTTTGGTTTTGGCTGAAAATCTGTCAGCATGTAAAATGGGCACCCTCCGTTCTGATCGAGGGGGGGAATATATGTCTTCAGATTTTAATGCATTTCTGGCTAAACGTGGGATAAAACACCAGTGTACAGTGCCGTATACACCTCAACAGAATGGAGTTACTGAACGAAAGAACATGTCACTCATGGAGATGGCGAGGTGCATGGTCAAAAGTCAAGCTTTACCACATAGTTTCTGGCTTGAGGCTGTCATGTGTGCAGCATATGTACTGAACAGGTGTCCCACCAAAGCGTTGGAGTCCATCACTCCATATGAGGCTTGGCATGACCGCAAGCCATCTGTTGCTCATCTGCGTGTTTTTGGTTGTTTGGCATATGCATTAGTGCCTGAACAACATCGCAGAAAATTGGATGATAAGGAAGTAAAATTTATTTTTGTTGGGTACAGTTCTGAAAGTAAAGGTTATCGTCTGTATCATCCACAGACTAAACGCATTCGGGTTAGCCGTGATGTTGTCTTTGTGGAAGATGCTATTCAGCCATTGCTTTCATGTACTAAGGAGACATATGTTAGCTCCAAAGACATGTATGATACTTTGATGCCTCTTTTTACAGGTGGACAGGCTAGCGCTGGTCCTAATGAGGCAACTTCTCAGCCTTTGCAGGTTTCATATGATGATGCAGATCATTCCATTTCTGATGCAGATTTACATGATGCACTTGTTGATGAGAGAGCTGATATTGAACAGGCAAAAACTATGCCAAAATGGCCGGTGCAGACTTTGCGTGACAGCAAATTAGATGCACCTTTGTCATATCGTACTCGTTCAGGCTCTCATAGTACCTCCTTTGCATCAGATTGCTATGCTATGGCTACATCTAGTCTCTGTGATGAGAATGAGCCTGTTTCTTTTGATGAAGCACAAAATTCAGAAAATTGGATGGCTGCTATGCAATCTGAATATGATGCTATAATGAAGAATGGTACATGGTCTTTATGTGACTTGCCTCCTAGCAAGAAGGCCATTGGCACTAAGTGGGTATACAAGCTGAAGCATAAACCTGATGGTACAGTTGACAGGTATAAGGCTAGGCTTGTTGCAAAGGGTTATGCGCAGGAAAGCGGCATTGATTTTGATGAGACCTTTGCACCTACATGCCGTATGACTACTGTTCGGAGCATTTGTGCACTTGCAGCCCATCATGGTTGGAATGTACATCAGTTGGACATTAAAACAGCATTTCTGAATGGTGACTTGCATGAAGAAGTGTATGTTTTTCAGCCCCGTGGCTTTGTGCAGAAAGGGCATGAAAACCAGGTGTGCAGGTTAAAGAAGGCGTTATATGGTTTAAAGCAAGCACCACGTGCTTGGTATGAGAAAATACATGCCTATCTGATTGCACATGGTTTTGAGAACAGTCCAACTGAAAGCACCTTATATGTTAAGCGTGCTAATGATGTGCTTCTGATCATTGTTGTCTATGTAGACGACATGCTGCTCACTGGTCCTCTTGAGAAGCATATTGCTGATTTCAAGGCTGATTTGCATGCCTCATTTGAGATGTCTGATTTGGGGCATTTGCATCACTATTTGGGCATTCAGTTTATGCAAGTTGATGGTGGAATGGCTTTGTGTCAAACGAAATATATTGACACATTATTGTAGCGTTTTGGCCTTGAAGACTGTAAGCCTATTGCCACTCCTATGGAGACAGGTTTACGATTGAGTCTTCATGATGTTGGAGATGCATTTGATGCTGTTCTCTATCAGCAGGCCGTTGGATGCTTGATTTACTTATCCATTACTCGGCCAGATATTCAGTTTGCTGTCTCACAGATGAGCAGGTTTATGCATTGCCCAGGAGTCACGCATTGGAAAGCGGTTAAGCGCATCTTTCGCTACTTGAGTGGTACTCGGCTACTTGGGTTGTTTTATCCCAAGGGGGGATCACTACCGCCAGATTTGCATGCTTTTTCTGACTCAGATTGGGCTGGTTGCTATGACACTCGTGTGTCCACCAGTGGTTTTTGCTTCACGCTTGGTAGCTCATGTATATCTTGGTTGAGCAAGAAGCAACCTACTGTGGCCACTTCCAGTTGTGAGGCTGAGTATAGGGCAGCTTTCACAGCGACTGTTGAGTGTGTGTGGCTCAAACGCCTTATGGCTGATTTGGGTGTTGGCCAGTCTTCTGCCACCACCATCTTCACTGACAGTCAGAGCGCATTGGCAGTTGCGAGGAACCCTGTGTTCCATGCTCGCACTAAGCACATTGAGGTGCATTATCACTATGTCAGGGAGAGGTTCTCTGCTGGGGAGATCAGCTTGGCATATGTGCCCACGCAGGAGAACATTGCAGACCTTTTCACGAAGGCTCTGCCTAGGGAGAAGTTTGAAGCTTTCCGCAAAGCTTTGGGCTTACTTCCTTTTGTGGAGTGATTTCCACATAGCTCGGCACTTCCTTATACATGAGTGCTAGCTCCTTGTTCACCGCATCACTTCCAGGGGGGATTTGTTGATATATTTAGGTAGTGATGTGTGTGAACACTCTAGGACCGCCGGGGCACTTTTTTCCCTCTTTAGGAGGTTTTATTCCCCCGGCTTGTATATACGCCTATTGCCCTAATGGGCTACTTATCTTTGTACATTCTCTAGTAATACATTCAGTCTTGTGTGTTGTGCTCCAAGCTTCTTCTTCTTCCTTGTGCTGTTCGCGTGCTTCCGCAGACGTCTAACTCCAACACTCGCCATCTCCATGAGTGACCTGTTCTTTCGTTCAACAACTCCATTCTGTTGAGGTGTATACGGCACTGTACACTGGTGTTTTATCCCACGTTCAGCCAGAAATGCATTAAAATCTGAAGACATATATTCCCCCCCTCGATCAGAACGGAGGGTGCCCATTTTACATGCTGACAGATTTTCAGCCAAAACCAAAAACTGTTTGAAGCACATGAACACTTCGGACTTTGCTTTGAGTGGATATACCCATGCATGCCTGGAAAAATCATAAATGAAAGTCACGAAGTAAAGGTAATTTCCAAAAGAGGGTGTCTGCATAGGACCACAGACATCACTATGTACAAGCTGCAATTTCTGCATAGCCCGAACTGAACCATCTTTTGGAAAGGAAGAACGCTGCATTTTGCCCAAAATATAGCCTTCACAAACATGTTTTCCAGGTGCCTCAAGTTTTGGCAAAGAGGACACCATTTCAGATTTCTGCAGGCGTAACAAACTAGCAAAATTCAGATGACCAAAGCGTGCATGCCAAAGCTTTGCATCTTACATAGCCTGAGAATCATGAACTGCACATGCCGAATCATTCACAGATCTTTCATAGTCTATGAGCTTATACAGCCCACGACATAAAATGCCAGAAGCAATAATCACATCGCCATTTGAGAGATCATGGATTGAACACCTGTCATCAACGAATTTCACAACCAAGCCAATCTTGGCTAATGCAGAAACTGATAACAGGTTCTTTTTGATCCCTGGCACAAATAAAGCATCTGACAAAGTGAAAGAACTACCATCAGCAGTAGTCAGAATGATCTTACCAACTCCCATAACAGGATAAGAGGAGTTATTGGCGCATGTGACAGTATTCCCTGTAGGGGCAGGCTCGAGTGAAGAGAAGAAACTGCGCTGCGAGGTAATATGTTTGGTCGCCCCACTGTCAAAGTACCAAACATCTGAGTCTACTGCAGACATGCACTGATCATGAGAAGATGGGTCAAAACTGCAGACAGTAGTAAACGCCCATTCTTCTTCCTGCACAAGATTTGCAGACTCTGTTTTTGGTGTAGAGGCCTCTGCAACAACCATTCCAGCCTCTTTCTTCTTTGCCTCTTTAGCAGCCAGTTTTGGACAGTTCTTTATAATATGATCATTTCCTTTACAGTACTTGCAGAACAATTTCTGCTTTTCTGATTTCTTCTCATCTTTATCCTGGTTCTTCGATTGTGCAGCATTTGCAGATTTCTGCTTACTAGTAGAAGAGCTCCATTTTCCTTTGCCCTTCTGACTAGCCAGGAAAGCTTGATCTGCAACACGCATAATGGACCTGTTCTGCCTGGACTGATCTTCCTGCAACAGAACAGAGACTAATTCCTCAAATGACAAGGCATTCGGATTGCCTTTCATCATCAATCGAAGAGTAGAGGCAAAACTCTGATATGAATCAGGAAGGCCATTCAGAACGGTCTGCACAAGTGAGCTATCTGGTATAACCTCATCAGCAGAAATCAATTGTTCCTTCAGGTCTTTGATCTTTGTAAGAAAATTGTCCATCGAATCACCTTCATTCATGTGCTCACTCTCCAACTGTTTTCGGAGGTAAGCAACACGAGCCTCATTCCTAGCCTGGTACAAAGTGGTAAGTGTATCCCAAGCATCCTTTGCTGTTCTGCAAGAGCGAATATGAGGAATAATGGCACGTTTGACAGACAAAGCTATCAATGCATGTGCCTGGGCATCTCTGCCATCCCAACGAATCTGCTCTGCAGTAGGTGCAACAGAAACAGCAGCACGAACAGGAATCTGCGGAATATCATCTTCGACACCATCTTCATCAGCTCCAACACCTGTATTTGCAGTACCTGTCGTTATAGGTGTAACAGGACGTCTTTCAACACCCTGCACAATGTTCCACAATCCTTTTGCAACCAGTACATGTCGCATCATATAAGCCCATAATGGGTAGTTGGTACCATCCAACTTATCCTCAACAGCCAACATACGGAATACATCACTGCTTTCAGCCATGGCCGGTGACTAAAATACCTTGATGCAGAAAATTGACTGTATCTCAAAAAGTTGAACAGAACTGCCCAGACGAGTTCTGCTAGACCTGTAGCAGACTTCGAGACGCTTAAACTGGCGAACAGAAACTGGTATATACCTTTGGCACAAAAGGACAAAATAGCCTGCACAAGCACTGCGATAGTGCGTTCGGAGGCCGAAACGAGCTCAGATCGCGATTTCGGCACCACAGAGCGAAGCAGTTTTGATCCCGGAAACACCTTGAGTATGCTTACCAAATTTTGTGCGAATCTGAGACTGCAAACGGAGGAGTGTCGACGGCGCCCTAGAAGAAGCAACGACCTGCTCTGATACCAATTGTTGGAGTTAGACGTCTGCGGAAGCACGTGAATAGCACAAGGAAGAAGAAGAAGCTTGGAGCACAACACACAAGACTGAATGTATTACTAGAGAATGTACAAAGATAAGTAGCCCATTAGGGTAATAGGCGTATATACAAGCCGAGGGAAAAAAACCTCCTAAAGAGGGAAAAAAGTGCCCCGGCGGTCCTAGAGTGTTCACACACATCACTACCTAAATATATCAACATACACCACAACAAAATGGTGTAGCAGAAAGAAGAAACAGGACTTTGGTTGAGTTTGCTAGAGCTATGTTGAAGGAGAAGAATTGTCCAAATTATCTTTGGGTGAGGCTGTAAATACAACTACATATCTTGTGAATAGATTATCATGTGCAGCTCTCAATGGAATGACTCCATATGAAGCTTGGTGGGGTAAGAAACAAACACTAGATCATTATAAAGTGTTTGGATCAATTGCATATGTTTATGTGCCATCACAACTTAGACATAAACTTGAACCAAAGACAAAAAAATATGTGCTCATTAGTTATGATGAAAAGCAAATGGGTCACAGGTTGTGGAATCCTCTAGCCAAACAATTTCTTATTTCTAGAGATGTTACATTTGATGAACATAAAAGTTGGTATGCAAATCAAAGTCATAAAGCTGAAGAATTTGAAGAATACGTAAGAAGATGTGAGAAAGGAAAATCAATTGTGTAGGTAAATGAAGATGAAGACTATATGCAAGCAAGTACATCCAGAAGTGGATTAACAAGAAGAAATGAAGAAGCTCCTATATTTGATGAAGAAGCGTACCCAGACACATATGAAGAATGTGAACCAAGGAGGTCAACTAGGACAAGAAGGCAACCATAAAGGTATTCTTATGATACTTCTTACATAACTCAGAAGAACTATATATATATATATATATATATATATATATATATGGTCAAAGATGATGAAGAACCTTAGAACTATGATGAAGCAAAAGGTAAGAAGCAATGGGAAGAAGCAATGAAGGAAGAATTTAATGCACTAGAGGAGAACAAGACATGGGAAATTTTTCCTAAACCAAATGGTAAGAAAGTAATTGGAAATAAATGGGTTTATAAAGTGAAGAAGCTTGCAAATGGAAGTATAACCAGATACAAAGCTAGAGTGGTGGTGGAAGGCTATGCCCAAAGCTATGGCATAGATTATGATGATACATTCAGTCCTGTAGCTAAGATGTCAACTATAAGCACAATCATTGCTATTGTAGCATCAAAAGGATGGACTCTAAGTTAGTTGGATATAAAGAATTTATTCTTGAATGGATACATATTAGATGAAGTATACATGGAACAACCTCAAGGGTTTATAGATTCCAAGTATCCAAATTTTGTTTGCAAGTTGAGAAGAGCACTCTATGGATTGAAGCAAGCTCCAAGAGCATGGAACTATAGACTGGTGAAGTATCTCAATGATCTTGGATATCAAAGTTCAAAACCAGATCCAAGTATTCTCATCAAAAGAACAGATGAAGGTACAATCTACATTTGTATTTATGTAGATGATATTATAATCACAGGTACTTCAGATGAAGGAGTCGAGGAGGTGAAAAGATTACTTGAGAAAGAGTTCAAGATCAGTGACCTAGGAAAGTAATCATACTTTCTTGGAATGGAAGTTACTTATACAGATCATGGCATATATGTGTCACAAGAAAGGTATATTCTGAACTTGTTGAAGAAGTTTGGAATGGAAAATTGTAGAGAAGCTTCAACTCCAATAGAAGTCAACCACAAGCTTAGTAAATATGATGGTGCGGAATATAAAGATATGAGGAAGTATCAATCTCTTGTGGGTAGTTTGTTTATGCTACACTAACAAGACCTGATCTTAGTTATGCAGTGGGAGTTTTGTCACAATTCATGTGTTGTCCAAACGATCTACATTGGATTGCAGGTCAAAGAGTTCTCAGATATGTCAAAGGAACTATAAAGGAACGATTGTATTATCCTTTTACATCGGATTCGAAGTTGAGAGCATATAGTGACTCAGACTGGGTAGGTAATCAAGATGGTAGGAGATCAACACATGGATACATGATATATATTGGTGATAAGCTTGTAAGTTGGTGTTCAAGGAAACAACATACAGTAGCATTATCATCAACTAAAGTTGAGTACAAAGTACTTGTGGAAGCAGCTAAGGAGGTCGTACGGATGTAGACATTGTTCAAAAGCTTGGGCATTGATCAAGGTATACCTACAATACATGGAGATAATATGAGTTCACTTTATCTTGCAGCAAATCCAGTATTTCATGCAAGAACAAAACATATAAAGATACATTATCATTTCTTGAGAGAAAAGGTAATGGAGAAAGAAATTGAGGTGGTGTACATTTCTACAAAAGATCAGATAGTAGACATAATGACAAAGAGCTTGGATGGTGTGAAGACTAGCAGATTCAAAAGCATGGCAGGAGTAAAAGAAAAGAAGATGATATGAAGAAACAGAGAATGTCAATTAGTGATTGAGGGGGAGCTGTTGGAGAAACAATCACTAATTGGACATATATTTGAAGGTCACAGCTTTAGAAGAAAACCACATGCCTATGTGAAGGGACAAATTCACAAGTGTATTATAATTGTAAAGTTAGTTTTAACTTTAGTTCTAGAGTTTTCAAAATCACGAGAATGAGAAAATCTATATAAGTTAGTTTGTATCAACTGACACGGTGAGAGAGAATGCAAGCAGGAGTTCATTTTGTATATGACTAAGTATAGGCGGGCTTCTCTAAGTAAGAAAGCACTTGTAAACTTCTAAGTTTTTCATAGCTATGAGAAGAACTAAGTAAAGTTTTGTGTATGAGACTCTGTCCATCATCTTCATGCTTGCTTACTGTGTGATGAGTTCAAAAGTTGAAGTTTTCCAAGCAACTCGATGCCTGGCATCAAGTTTGTGCTGATAAGTCTATGTTTTATTCTCTGAGTTTTATCTACTACTAAATCTCCTTGAAAAGATGAGGTTTGTGGACCAACTCGATGTCTGGCATCGAATTTCAGCATAAAGTCGATGCCTGGCATCGACTTCCCACATAAAAGTGGTTTCGTTCATACCTTGTGCTCATGCGCCTATTTCAAGAACTAAAAAGTGGCTAGAAAAGCACAAAGTCAATGCTTGGCATTGACTTTTGGTTGCAAGTTGATGCTAGGCATCGAATTCGCATTTTTAGATACTCAGTTTTACTGAAAGATGCAAAATTTCCAGTTTTGGTAGCTCATAAAGGGTGATCTTGTAAAGGCCATAACTTGGGTTGTAGTAATCCATTTCCTGCAACTAATAGGTTATTCAAAAGCTCGTTTTTTTTACTTTCATCGACCAAAAGATCTTAGAGAAATAATATCTGTGCTAGGAGAAATAAGCAAAAGAGTGAAGGTATGCCATTTGAGTGACTAGAAAGTTATGAAGAAGTAAAGTTCTTGGTTTTGGCTATCATTTCTCAAAGTTTGGAGTGGCAATGCGTTAATGGTGACCATAGAGGTTGTTTCTCAAAGTTTGGAGTGGCAATGAGTTAATGGTGACCATAGAGGTTGTCTAGTGTCACATTAATTCATTTCTTGTGATGTTTCACACATCAACATGCACCTCTTCCATGCATGGATATAATCTTTGTGAAGCTTCTATATACGGTCGATGGTCAGGTTGTTCTTCTTCTTATTCCTGATCTGTTTTTTATTCTTCATCTCATTCTTGTTCTTCTTCTCTATTCGTTTGTAAACCTGGATAATTTGATCATTCACACTCTTGAGAGACAGACTAGGTATTAGAAAATTCAAAGTCAAGGATTGGATCTAATATTTCAAAATAAAATGAGGGCCCAAACTCATGTGTATCCATCTCATTGATAGGGAATATAAATGATTCTCCTGTAATAGGTACCTCTTGTGTTGGTACTAGTTCTATTACTACATCTTCCATTGTGGTTCGTTCTTGAGTGTATGTTGTCTTTGGACATGAGAGATGGATTTTGAATGCTTGAATGATAGGTGGAGGCCACAATGGTGAAGGTAAGGGGATGGTGATGTCTTAGTGGGCTGCAAACATGGTATTATACCATGAATTCTCTTGGTTTAGTGGGAGGTGGACCCTTTGTCATGTTTAAATATTCGCCAAAGAGTTAGTGCCTTTTCCATAGGTACATTGTATGCTAGGCACATATTAACAATATGCATGATTGTGCAACAACCATTAAGAACGTTTTTCCTTGGCTATTTGATATTGGTAGCATACGATTGATCCATTATCAACTGAGGAAGGTTGATTTTCAATGAAGCATTATGTGAAAGGTAGAGACTAAATCAAATATTCTTGTGCAGCTATGTAAAGCTATCTTCTCTAGCGAATGCAAAATGTTTAATGCACATGCAAGTTGTTGTGGATATATTTGGTTTGATGGAAAACCTTGAGTGAGCTTCAAGACTTTGATTATTTTCATTTCCTCTCATACTAATGTCTCTTTTTTTAAAGGGTATGTGAGTGCCAAATATATTTGATTCCTCATACCAACTTATGCATGAGGTGAAATGTTTCATGGGATTAATCAAGAAGTAAGGATGGAAATACAAAAGTGATTGGTATGTCCTTTTATACTTATTTTTGTAGATTTTGGATAAAAAAGTAGCATTTATAGAAGTCTGAATTTGGTAATAGAGTCACAAAGTAGTCATGGATCCCTCCTTTCTCCCAAACAGGTCATAATTTGTCACAATTTTGTAGCGCTTTGAACCCTTGTGAAAATCATTGGAATCGATCTCACTGATGATCAAACTCCAATTCTGCTTTTTATCTATACTTTGCATCTACAAGCAGACCTCATAAGTTGTGGATCAATGGGGCTTTGAGTGCACACAATCTGTTTAGTTGCAAGGGGGATCTTGAATAGGTGTCTCTCCTTGAAACTCATTGACTTTTTGTGGTCGGAGTAAGGGGTGCTCCTCTACTTGTATAGCCCTGTAGTCAACATGCATGGAACTAGGTCTTGTTGTTGCCATGGTGCTCTATAAGTGATACTAACTTTCTATCTACTTAGACAAGGAAAATACATGTTAATATTGTCATAGACACACGATCCCAATATGGCAAGACTGTAGTCCCCTTACAATACTGACATGAATTGCCTTACTTAGATTCACACTCAGATTGATGCATGTTTTTGTTACTCTGATTATTACAAGGATTAGATATATGTTGTTGTTTTCTTATGGATTTGCAATTATGTTTAAAGATTTGATCATTGCTAAGGTGAACATCGGAGAGAACAATTGGATTCGAGGCATGTCTCTTTACATGTGAGAGGCTGATTCTAGATCCGTTCAGGCACCCATAGTAAGATGGACTTGGCATGCTTGACTTAAACATGTAGGTAAGCCTTTGGCACCCATATGCGAGATATAGTGGGCTACTCTTGTAAAAGTTGCTTGTGTGCCCAAATTTGCAAGGTTAATGTTATATGTTTTGCATTGTAGCTGGTTAATTGTTGGTTCTTTGATTTGTTGGTGCAATTACTCCAAACCTATGTTAGTATATGATCAATGTGTACCCCTCATGATTGTATGCACATCTTGTAAGGCCCCCATTATGAGGAGAAGCAAAGCATGCATTACCCAATTGATGGGAATCCCAACTAGCATGTTGGATGAAGGGCATATTGGACCATGCAAGGTATTGCAAGGAAAGGTAGTTACTAGGGTCTGAAATTTTGGGGTCTGAGGCAGTGGTGAGCGACCCCGGCTGGGGAATCCAAGGGGACCAACGGACGCCCTGCCTGGGGGGTCCCAAGGGGCCAACGGGCTCCTTGGTGGGGGTCTACGGGCAGCACCCCCGATGCGACGGTAAAGGGAATATTCCATAGTAAATGCTTGATCATTTATCCTAAGGCTCATATGTACATTCATGTATTAGCACATTAATGAGCTCTTGTAAAATATTGATTTCTTTATTCCTTGTAAAAGTGCACAAACATAATCACTTAAATCATGAGTTCTTAGGAGAATATTTTCATGCATTACTGGTAAAGTAGATGGAGATTGAGATCCTAATCTAGAGAGAGATTTCTTTTGGTAGAAGTTTTAATTTCAAATTCCAAAAAGAGCTCCAACTTTAGCTATAAAAGAGGACTTCAAAAGTCGCGTATGTGCAGCCTAGATTGGAGAGATATTTAGAGAGGGATCTTAAGTTGATATTGAGCTAACACTTAGCTCTATCATTGGCCTCACATTGTGCAATCATTCATTGCCAATGTCAATGTAATCTATGTGCATTAATACATATAGTTTTCTCATATCTCATATCTTCTACTCTATATATACCACTCCGAGTGAAGGAAGGACAAATGCTGCAGACATTTAGTCTAAACTACTTGATGCTACATTTTCTTTTGATAAACTAATAGAAGAATTTCAACAAAAATTTCTGAAATTAGAAGTTTCCACAGTTAGTTATAAAAGCCTTAGTCAACAAGCCCTAGAACCTAAGCAATTTTTTGAAGCACAAATGCTCTTAGCCGAAGAAAATCTTCGGGAAATGTTGAATGAATTGCACTATGATATAGAGAGAATAATGTTTTCGGAATTACAGAATCAAGATGATGATCTATAAATTCTATGTAATTTTGTACTTAGTGGGTTTGAATCCACCGTGTGTGCCAATGTTAGCAGTCGGTGTGGTCGGACTATTCTTTGTAATTTCCACTTTGTAATAATGGAGATATCAAAAGTTTTTGGAATAACGGAGGTTTGGAATGGTGTGATGTTCATCCTTTCCCTTTTCTTACAACCCACAGAGACAAGTTAGTATGGGTTCTTCCGGATTTCAGACGTGATGATTACGCAAACAATGATACGCAAAGTAGTGAAGCAAGTGGGATATATAGAGCGGAGAACAATTGTAACTGCAATGATATAATGAAAATACCATATCTATTTCTGAATCAGATATCTATTGTTCCATGTAGTAAGATTCTGCATTGTCTATGATTTGTTTGTTTGCACTAAGTCATACTGGAGTAATGGAACAAAAACGCATGTTTACAGATAGAAATATTTGTGAATCCCCATTCCCGAATTATTACTTGGGTGCTGTTAGTATTACGGCGAACAGTGTCCAAACAATATCCTATGCCTAGGATTAATGATCTTTTAGATGCTCTAGGTGGAGCCGTTGTATTAAGTAGCATAGATTTTACAAGTGACTACCATCATATTAGAGTAAGAGACCATGATAAGACTTAGTTAATCTAGAGAATATTCAATTGTTTCTTCCAAAGATAGAGTATCTATCGATTGGCTTCATATGGATATCAAGAAGGTTTCAATTATAATCATTTCTAGGATGTTTCAGTTTTGATCGGAAATACATCTCTTTTTATTCGTCAATAGCAGTGCCTATGAAGAACTTGCTTCAACGCAAGGTTTCTTTGCATGGAAGCAAGAGTAACAAGATAGAAACCCTTTGAGTTAGAGATAGATGCTAGTGGCATAAGCCATAGGGACAATTTTGAGCCAAGATGGCAGGACAGTGCATGAACAGGAGTTGTATGCAGTGGTGTATGCACTTAAAGTCTAGAGACACTATCTTTATGGTGTAGATTTTAAGGTATACATAGATCACCATAGACAAGTATTTTTGTAGTCAGCCAGATCTTCGAGACAAATAGGCTCATTGGGCTGAGCTCATATAGGAGTTTCACCTAGAAATTTTGTATAGAAGAGCAAAGAGAATGTAGTTATTTATGCATTATCACGGATAATGTATCAAATGAGCTTTACAGTTCTAGAAAGCTCATTGCTTCAAGAGATAAAGGAAGCACAGGTGGAAGATCCACATTCGAGCCATCAATGATGACTCTCTTATAGGAGAATGGATAGTTTCCGTTGTTTCTCCCGTAGCCGAGCAAACAAGTCCATTCCGTATTCCAATTTATCATAGAAGAATGGAATAGTTAGACGGAAATGAATAGTTTGCATACCAAATTCCCAGGATTTGAGAAGAAAAAAAATCATGCGTGATAATTATGATGTGCCTTGCGCAGGACATCCAGGTGTTGACAAGACAATATAGCTTGTTAGAAGAACATTTTGGTGGCTTGGATAGCCAGAGATGTCCACACTTATCTTCAACAATGCTTTATGTGTAAAGTCAACAAAGCAGAAAGGTAAAGACACCACGTCTTTTGCATCCTTTACAGATTCCGCTTCATAATTGGGATAGTGTATCTATATACTTCATAGTCAGGTTACCGCATACCCAAAGGAAGTGGGATACTATCCTAGTTGTGGTAGACAGATTGAATCCACAGGGATCATGACTTTGGTCCATAGGGATCAGGTCATACCCACGTATGAGACAATAGAAACTCTACATATGGATTACAGTGTCAGACATTGATCCACAATTGATGATCCATAGGGATCATGACTTTGGTCCATAGGGATCAGTTCATACCCATGCATGAGACGATAGAAACTCTACACAGGGATCAAAGTGTCAGACATTGATCCAAAGAGATCAATCTGCTTGATCCACAGGGGTCAGTCCATTTGATCCATAGGGATCAATCCATTTAATCCACAA
This sequence comes from Ceratopteris richardii, assembly GCA_020310875.1. Taxonomy (NCBI): domain Eukaryota; kingdom Viridiplantae; phylum Streptophyta; class Polypodiopsida; order Polypodiales; family Pteridaceae; genus Ceratopteris; species Ceratopteris richardii. Next base: position 15,171,192 of record CM035440.1, on the reverse strand, counting down.
GTGGCAGAGGAGGACATGTTGAGGGCATATGTGTTTGAGTGACAGACAGATTGGGATAGTATTTGCCACTAGTTGAGTTTCCTTTTGAGATGAACTATGGCATGAATCCCAATGCTCTCAGTACCATAGACATGTCACAAAAATGTCCTAGTGCTTCGGAGCTCTTAGCAAACGTCCAAGAAAATTTAGAAATAGCTAAAGCCAAGATGCAGTAAGCAGTTGATAGGGCTAAAGAGTATACTAATAGGAAGAGATCTCCTAGATGCTTTGAGGAGGGAGATAGAGTCTTTCTTTAGGTACCAACTAGATCTACTTCACTCTCCATAGAGAAGTGTAGTAAGCTACCACCAAGGTTTTCTGGACCTTGGAAGATAGTTAAAACCTAAGTGAAGTTGCATACCAATTAGAGCTTCCTCCATATTGTAGATTTCATTCAACATTTCATGTTTCTAGGGAGGATAATCTAATAGAAGGTATTGTTTCTTTAGAGGAAAGTAATAGCACAGATCATTCTCCAGATAGGATATTAGATCGGAGACAGAAGCGATTATGAAACCATGTCATCCAAGAGTATCTAGTAGCCTAGAGAGGATTATCACTTACTAACTCTACTTGGGAATCAGAAGCTCTGGTTCTTAATTACTTTCCCTCATTGATCATTGAGGACAATGATCTTTAGAAGGGGGAGAGAGTGTCAGACATTGGTCCACAGGGATCAATCATAGGGATGATCCACAGGGATCAATCCACATGATCCATAGGGATCAATCCATGTGTGTGAGGGACAAGGGCTAGCTAGCAAAGGTCCCAAGCTTGGGGGATACCCTAAGGTACTTTGGTAGTAATGGGAATTACTTGGCTAAGAATGGGAGCAAGTGTTGCATGATGGCCACATGTTCACACTAGACTATTCCACATCATTACTATTTTTAGAGTATACCATTGCTATTTTTAGAGTATACCATTGTTATTTTTAGAGTACAAGAGGGTATATATGGATGGGAGCAGAGTCACACACACATCATTCAATCAATTTCCAACATTCATTTGTTGAAGAAGAGCACCATCATTTCTTGTAATCACAAGCTCATCTACATAGAGTACAAGCACAATTGTCTTCCCTCTTCTCTTTAGAACATACAAGTTAGTATCAAAAGCATATATTTTAAAACCATGATCCAAGAGATACTTATCTATCCATTGGTACCATGCTCTAGGGGCCTGTTTCAGCCTGTATAATGCCTCCAGCTTACATACCTTGTTCTCCAAATAGGGAGCCCTCAAACCATGGTGGCTTAGACACATATACCTCCTCCTTGAGGTTTTCATTCAGAAATCTTGATTTAACATCCATGTGATAGATTGGCCAATGCTTTTGTGCAACCACAACTAGTACTACTCGGATAGTAGTCATCCTTGTAGTTGAGGCAAATTATTTACAAAAGTCGATGCCTTCAACTTGTGAGTAGACCTGTGCAAAAAAAAATTGATTAGGCAAACCTTTCCCTTCAACAAGCAGCTTTCCATCACCGTTATGGTTCGATTCTGATGTTTTGCAACACCATTATATTGAGGGCTATGTGCCACTATGAGTTGATGCTTTATTCCTTTAATCTTGTAGAAATCTTCATGCTCTGTTGATGTGAACTCACCACAACCATTTGTCCTCAATTTCTTCATCTTCTTCCCTTTCTTAGCTTCAACAAGTTGAATCCATTCTTTAAAATTACCAAAAGATTGAGCCTTATCACAAAGGAAGTACACCCACATCTTCCTCCTATAGTTGTAGACAAGTAACATGAATTAGGAAGATGTGTAGGCATTTTTTTGGACAAGTCAGCATGCACCAACTCTAGAGGATAGATTGCCTTGTTCTTGCTTTCTTGTGAAAATGTCTTCCTCTATTGCTCGCCCATCATGCAAGCTTAACATGGTTCCTTCATTTTCGTAATCGATGGTAGGTGTGCAACCATACCCCTATGATGCATCTCCTTCAGTACTGGATGTGGTCGAATCTCTCGTGCCATGGCTTACTTGTGCCCACACTTGTAGTGGTTATAAGAACACACAACTCATATAGGTTGTTCTTCCTTATGCTAGTCCCAACAATGTTGTTGTTACTATCCATAATCCTAGCTCATATCTTATTTAAAGATACTTGATGACCTTGATCAATTATAGAAGCTACTGAAAGTAGATCTCATTTGATTTGTGAAACATACAACACATTTGAAAGCTTTTTGACATCCCCATTAGAGTTAATGAAAGGAATTGTACCTTCGCCCTCTGTAGGAAATTTTGCATTGTTGCCTACCTTCACTACAATGGGTTCCTTTTAGAGGCTGTAAAAAACTATAGAGGTCTTTTCTGCTCATCCTATGACGAGATGCACCACTGTCCAACAATGTGACTCATCCGTTCCTGAAGCTTCAACCAAGGAGCATACCTCCTCTATCATAACAAATAACTCAAGCTCTATTTCTATTGTGTTGGCAAACTCCTTTCCCTTTCCACCTTTTGAAAAGCATATCTTCTCTTCTGCCTTCTTGATGTGATACTCTTGGATTTTCTGTCCTTTCTTATTGCAGTGGAAAAACTCTCCCTTGAACTTCTTTTTGTCATTCTTCTTTTTTTTCATTCTTCTTTTGTCTCCATCTTTTGAAGAATCTACTTTGCCTCCTTTCGCATTTGCTATGAATGCAACATCTCCTTTGTTGCACCACTCTTTGCCTTGAGCCGCAACTCCTCTTGCATGAGTAAGGCACTGAATTCTTCAAAAGTTAGTAGTTGAGGTATGATTTGAGTATTAAGAGTAGTTACTAAATCACCATCAAACTTAGGTGGACAGATTTGAAGACAAAATAGAGCTAGCTCCTCACTTGACTTTTGTACACCTACTCATTACATTTGATCTCGTAGTTTCTTTGTGATAGTTATAAACACCTCTATAGTCTCCCGATGAGCAAAACTTTCTCTTGCTAGCTTTATCTTCAAGTTTTGAATCCATGTCTGATTACAAGTTTCATACGGATTTCTCAATACGTACCATGGAGGGCTGAGGGGGCTGAGATGGATAGGGCAGGGAGGGGTAAGGATGGGGCTTGTTGATATATTTAGGTAGTGATGTGTGTGAACACACTAGGACCGCCATGGCATTTTTTCCCTCTTTAGGAGGTTTTTTCCCCTAGCTTGTATATACGCCTATTTCCCTAATGGGCTACTTATCTTTGTACATTCTCTAGTAATACATTCAGTATTGTGTGTTTGTGCTCCAAGCTTCTTCTTCTTCCTTGTGTTGTTCGCGTGCTTCCGCAGACATCTATCTCCAACAATTGGTATCACAGCAGGTCGTTGCTTCATCTAGGGCATCGTTGACACTCCTCTGTTTGTAGTCTCAGAATCATACGAATTTTGGTGAGCATACTCAGCGTGTTTCCGAGATCAAAACTACTTCACTCTGTGGTGCCGAAATCACGATCTGAGCTCGTTTCGACCTTCGAACACACTATCACAGCCTTCTGCAGGCTATTTCTTCTTTTTGTGCGAAAGGTATATACCAGTTTCTTTTCACCAGTATAAGCATTTCGAAGTCTGCTACAGGTTTAGTAGAACTCGCCTGGGCAGTTCCTTTCAACTTTTTTAGATACAGTCAATTTTCTGCATCAAGGTATTCTAGTCATCGGCCATGGCTGAAAGCAGTGATGTATTCCGTATGTTGGCTGTTGAGGATAAGTTGGATGGTACCAACTACCCATTATGGGCTTATATGATGCGACATGTATTGGTTGCAAAAGGACTATGGAACATTGTGCAGGGTGTTGAAAGACGTCTTGTTACACCTGTAACAACAGGTACTACAAATACAAGTGCTAGAGCTAATGAGGATGGTGTCAAAGATGATATTGTGCAGATTCCTGTTCGTGCTGCTGTTTCTGTTACACCTACTGTAGAGCAGATTCGTTGGGATGGCAGAGATGCCCAGGCACATGCATTGATAGCTTTGTCTGTCAAACATGCCATTATTCCTCATATTCACTCTTGCAGAACAGCTAAGGATGCTTGGGATACACTTACCACATTATACCAAGCTAGGAATGAGACTCGTGTTGCTTACCTCCGAAAACAGTTGGAGAGTGAGTACATGAATGAAGGTGATTCTATGGACAATTTCCTAACAAAGATCAAATACTTGAAGGAACAGTTGATTTCTGTTGTTGAGGTTATACCAGATAGCTCACTTGTGCAGACCATTCTGAATGGTCTTCCTGATTCATATCAGAGTTTTGCTTCTACTCTTTGGTTGATAATGAAAGGCATTCCAAATGCCTTGTCATTTGAGGAGTTAGTCTCTGTTCTGTTGCAGGAAGATCAGTCCAGACAGAACAGGTCCATTATGTGTGTTGCAGATCAAGCTTTCTTGGCTAGTCAGAAGGGCAAAGCAAAATGGAGTTCTTCTACTAGTAAGCAGAAATCTACAAATGCTGCACATTCAAAGAACCAAGACAAAGATGAGAAAAAAATCAGAAAACCAGAAATTGTTTTGTAAGTACTGTAAAGGGAATGATCATATCATAAAGAACTATCCAGAAGTGGCTGCAAAAGAGGCAAAGAAGAAAGAGGCTGGAATGGTTGTTGCAGAAGCCTCTACACCAAAAACGGAGTCTGCTAATCTTGTGCAGGAAGAAGAATGGACGTTCACTATTGTTTGCAGTTTGGACCCATCTTCTCATGAGCAGTGCATGTATGCAGTAGACTCAGATGTTTGGTACTTTGACAGTGGGGCGACCAAACATATTACCTCGCAGCGCAGTTTCTTCTCTTCACTCGATCCTGCCCCTACAGGGAATACTGTTACATGCGCCAACAACTCTTCTTATCCTGTTATGGGAGTTGGTAAGATCATTTTGACTACTACTACCATGTTCTTTCACTTTGTCAGATGCTTTATTTGTGCTAGGGATCAAGAAGAATCTGTTATCAGTTTTTGCATTAGCCAAGATTGGCTTGGTTATGAAATTTGTTGATGATAGATGTACAGTTCATGATCTGTCAAATGGGGATGTTATTATTGCTTCTGGCATTTTATGGTGTGGGTTGTATAAGCGCATAGACTATGAAAGATCTGAAAATGATTTGGCATGTGCAATAAATGATTCTCAAGCTATGTCAGATGCAAAGCTTTGGCATGCACGCTTTGGTCATCTGAATTTTGCTAGCTTGCTATGCCTACAGAAATCTGAAATGGTGTCCTCTTTGCCCAAACTTGAGGCACCATGAAAACATGTTTGTGAAGGCTGCATTTTGGGCAAAATGCAGCATTCCTCCTTTCCAAAAGATGGTTCAGTTCGGGCTACACAGAAATTGCAGCTTGTACATAGTGATGTCTGTGGTCCTATGCAGACACCCTCTTTTGGAAATTACCTTTTCTTCATGACTTTGATTGATGATTTTTCCAGGCATGCATGGGTATATCCACTCAAAGCAAAGTCCGAAGTGTTCATGTGCTTTAAATAGTTTTTGGTTTTGGCTGAAAATCTGTCAGCATGTAAAATGGGCACCCTCTGTTCTGATCTAGGGGGGAATATATGTCTTCTGATTTTAATGCATTTTTGGCTGAACGTGGGATAAAACACCAGTGTACAGTGCCGTATACACCTCAACAGAATGGAGTTGCTGAACGAAAGAACAGATCACTCATGGAGATGGCGAGATGCATGGTCAAGTGTCAGGCTTTAGCACAAAGTTTCTGGCTTGAGGCTGTCATGTGTGCATCATATGTATTGAACAGGTGTCCCACTAAAGCACTGTAGTCTATCACTCCATATGAGGTTGGCATGACCGCAAGCCATCTGTTGCTCATCTGCATGTTTTTGGTTGTTTGGCATATGCACTAGTGCATGAACAACATCGTAGAAAATTGGATGATAAGGCAATAAAATGTATTTTTGTTGGGTACAGTTCTGAAAGTAAAGGCAATCGTCTGTATCATCCATAGACTAAACGCATTCTGGTTAGCCGTGATGTTGTCTTTGTGGAAGATGCTATTCAGCCATTGCTTTCATGTACTAAGGAGAAATCTGTTAGCTCCAAAGACATGTATGATACTTTGATGCCTCTTTTTATAGGTGGATAGTCTAGTGCTGGTCCTAATGAGGCAACTTCTCATCCTTTGCAGGTTTCATATGATGATGCAGATCATCCCATTTCTGATGCAGATTTACATGATGCACTTGTTGATGAGAGAGTTGATATTGAGCAGGCAAAACCTATGCCAAAATGGCTGGTGCAGACTTTGCATGACAACAAATTAGATGCACCTTTATCATATCGTACTCGTTTAGGCTCTCATAGTGCCTCCTTTGCATCAGATTGCTATGCTATGGCTGCGTCTAGTCTCTATGATGAGAATGAGCCTGTTTCTTTTGATGAAGCATAGAATTCAGAAAATTGGATGGCTGCTATGCAATCTGAATATTATGCTATAATGAAGAATGGTACATGGTCTTTATGTGACTTGCCTATTGGCAAGAAGGCCATTGGCACTAAGTGGGTATACAAGCTGAAGCATAAACCTGATGGTACAGTTGACAGGTATAAGGCTAGGCTTGTTGCAAAGGGTTATGCGCAGGAAAGAGGCATTGATTTTGACGAGACCTTTGCACCTACATGCCGTATGACTACTGTTCGGAGCATTTGTGCACTTGCAGCCCATCATGGTTGGAATGTAAGTTGGATATTAAAACAGCATTTCTGAATGGTGACTTGCATGAAGAAGTGTATGTTTTTCAGCCCCGTGGCTTTGTGCAGAAAGGACATGAAAACCAGGTGTGCAGATTAAAGAAGGCATTATATGGTTTAAAGCAAGCACCACATGCTTGGTATAAGAAGATACATGCCTATCTAATTGCACATGGTTTTGAAAACAGTTCAACTGAAAGCACCTTATATGTTAAGCATGCTAATGATGTGCTTCTGATCATTGTTGTCTATGTTGATGACATGCTTCTCACTGGTCCTATTGAGAAGCATATTGCTGATTTTAAGGCTGATTTGCATGCCTCATTTGAGATGTCTGATTTGGGGCATTTGCATCACTATTTGGGCATTCAGTTTATGCAAGTTGATGGTGGAATGGCTTTGTGTCAAACGAAATATATTGACACATTATTGCAGTGTTTTGGCCTTGAAGACTGTAAGCCTATTGCCAGTCCTATGGAGACAGGTTTACGATTGAGTCTTCATGATGCTGGAGATGCATTTAATGTTGTACTCTATCAGCAGGCTGTTGGATGCTTGATTTACTTATGCATTACTCGGCCAGATATTCAGTTTGCTGTCTCACAGATGAGCAGATTTATGCATTGCCCAGGAGTCAAGCATTGGCAGGCGGTCAAGCACATCTTTCGCTACTTGAGTGGTACTCGGCTACTTGGGTTGTTTTATCCCAAGGGGGGATCACTACCGCCAGATTTGCATGCTTTTTCTGACTCTGATTGGGCTGGTTACTATGACACTCGTGTGTCCACTAGTGGCTTTTGCTTCATGCTTGATAGCTCATGTATATCTTGGTTGAGCAAGAAGCAGCCTACTGTGGCCACTTCTAGTTATGAGGCTGATTATAGGGTAGCTTTCACAGCAACTGTTGAGTGTGTGTGGCTCAGATGCCTTATGGCTGATTTGGGTGTTGGTGAGTCTTTTGGCACCACCATCTTCACTAACAGTCAGAGCGCATTGGCAGTTGGGAGGAACCCTGTGTTCCATGCTCGCACTAAGCACGTTGAGGTGCATTATCATTATGTCAGGGAGAGGTTCTCTGCCGGGGAGATCAGCTTGGCATATGTGCCCACGTAGGAGAACATTGTAGACCTTTTCACGAAGGCTCTGCCTAGGGAGAAGTTTGAAGCTTTCTGCAAAGCTTTGGGCTTACTTCCTTTTGTGGAGTGATTTCCACATAGCTTGGCACTTCCTTATACATGAGTGCTCCTTGTTCACTGCATCACTCCAAGGGGGGATTTGTTGATATATTTAGGTAGTGATGTGTGTGAACACACTAGGACCGTCGGGGCATTTTTTTCCCTCTTTAGGAGGTTTTTTTTCCCCCGGCTTGTATATACGCCTATTTCCCTAGTGGGCTACTTATCTTTGTACATTCTCTAGTAATACATTCAGTATTTTGTGTTTGTGCTCCAATCTTCTTCTTCTTCCTTATGTTGTTCATGTGCTTCCACAGACATCTATCTCCAACAGGGCTGGGCAGAAGGGTAAAGGGAGGGTGAGGGAGTAGGATTATGGGGTCTGAAGAGGACTGAAATGATCAAATTGTAGAGCTACAGAGGGGGCATATGGGAAATTGTGAAACATAAGGTAACACAAAGTGAGAGTAGACCCTGTGGACCATGTGATTAAATAAAAACATGTGATAAATGTGCTCAAAACATGTGGCTTTTGACCAAAACTCAGAGAGAAGGTAGGTCTATGGAAAACTTAAGGCAAAAAATGAATCCAGAGGCGCCAAAATACATGAAAATGACCCCATTTTTGAAAAAAATGGCCATCTGAGGTGCGATCTAGAGCCAAAAGCATTGGACCACCAAAAATAAAAAATATATATATTTTAAGAATTTATAAAATAAAAAAATAAAAAAATAAAATTTTTCCTCTCCCTTTTTTTTGTTGTTGAACGCGCTGCTGAAAATAAAAAAAATATAAAAATATAAAAAATATAAAAAAAATAAAAAAATAAAAAAAATAAACAAAATAAAAATAAAATAAAAGAAAATGAAAATAGATAAATAAAAAAATAAATAAACAAAATACAAAATAAAAGAAAATATATAAAAATATAAAACAGGGAGGGGGGGAGGCAGTGGGGGGGGCGAGGGGGGGGGGGGAAGGGGGGCGCCCGGGGGGACGAGGTGGGGGGGGGCCGGCAGAGGGAGGAGGGGGGGTGGGGGGGAGGTGGAGAGAGAGAGAGAGAGAGAGAGATGTTTTTATTTTTTTTTCAAAAATTTCCTGCCCCTTTTTTTTGTTGGAAAAAATAAAATCCATGGGGGCCCTTTTTTTTTTTTAATATCCAAAAAAATGGAGAAAAATACAGAAAAGAATCCAAAAATTTCTCAAAAAAATTCCTACAGGTCTAAACCAATTTCTGCACTCAAAGCCATAGAGAGATTCCTTTATTCCTCCAATTTGGCAAGAAAATGACATTTGAAAAGGATGAAAAATGCTAGAAAAATTTTAAAAATTCTTGAAAAATTCCCAAAAATTTTAAAAAATTGTGCTTATGCCAAGAACTATGAAATGGTTGCTAAATTAGCTAAAAACACAAAGAAAAAAGATGAAAATGGATAAAAACTACTAAAATTTAAGCAAAAATAACATGAGAAAGCTATGTACAACTTGGACAAATTTTGCAGGCTCCAAGTGATCCCTATATCTTCAGTTGTGTTGATGATAGGCCTTGAGCCTTGATATGTTGACTAAGAGAAACTCCTCCATAATCTCCAATTGTACTGCACTTCATTTGTTTTGTCTTCTTGCTGGGCACACTGATCATCTGATAGGGGTATCATAAATCCTTCATTAGAATGTTATCTCCTCCATACTACATCTTTTGTATCGTTGTTTCAGCTACATTATGACTTAATCTACAAAATTCCATTTTTACTATTCGAGCTTCTTCATCCAATGGAACCCTCTATTTCCAAATACTTGTAGGTACTCCTTCCACATCCTTGTAAAACCCTGCACTTACTATCATAAGAATTGACATAAAAAATGATATCCTTACCAGTATCCATAACAAGCTAGCCCTTGATATAGGATTTGAAGTAGCTTCATCACTGCTGCACTTAAGGGCTTTTCTTTTCTTCTCTCTTCTATGGCCTTTGACTGAGACTATCTCGCTCGAGTCAGTAACGTGAATGATGTCCTCTTTTTCTTCATATGCTTCCTCTCTACTTGAGTTTGGAAAAATTACATAGCATGAAGATGGGTCTTCTGCATGGAGCCAAACCAACATGTTTTCATCTTCATATAAATTTGCTTCTTCAAATAGATGTGCTTCTGGGTTGTCCAACAGATCTTCTTCCATACAAGTACGAATTGTCTGCATCATGCTGGTATGTATTTGATTGTTTGGTCCTTCTTCTAAAAAGATTTGCTGCAACTCCTTTCCCTCTTGCTTTACCCACATTGTGTCCTTACCCCAGTCATGTAGTACATTGGCATGCCTTAACCAAGGTCTCCCAATCAACAGAGGGAAACTTCCTTCTACCTGTGGCAGCCTTAAAACAAAAAAATCCAATTTAAAGATGGTACCTTGTATCTTGATTGGGACTCCAAGGACCACTCTCATAGGCTTTACTATGCTTTGGTCTGTCAGTGTTACAGTGAAGTTTGTAGGTCTTGAAGGGTGTAGTCCAATCTTTTTCATTGTATATTCAGGCATCAAGTTAATGCCAGAACCACCATCCACAATAACTCCTTGAAACTCATGACCTTTGATAGATACTGTCAGCCGAGGGCTCTTATAATCTGTAAGGGGAACTTACCCTACAATTTTACCTTTATGCATAACAACAGTCTTTGCTAGTAAACTTGTAGTGGAAGCCTCATCAATTATTTGCAAGAGTTATGACTTGAATTTCCCATCCATCTTTATTAAATAAAAAATACTAACCTCCTTTTTCATGGACTTGAGTAGTTTTGAAGCTTCTGATTCCTTAAGAGCATGGGCTCCAATTGACTTATCAAACTCCTCATGAGCCCTATTGAATGCATGCCCAATGGCATCACTGGTACATATGAGATCTCCTTTTTGCCTTCTATCTCCACATGTGGTGGCTTTGTCTTCAAATGTCTCTTTGTCTTTATTTAATACCTTAATCCTTGATTCTTGACCTATTTCTACTTGAGCCTTCCCCTTGTTTCTTGTCTTCACTGTAAAAGATTCAATTTCGTCTAACTGCACCACCTTGCTAGATGGTGATGGCCCATTGACTTGATCTAACATTTCTTCTTTGTGCACAAAAATCAGTTGAATGTGGGGCCGAGATGAAGAGGCTTGATTCTTAGGACAACAATTAGTGTAGTGGTCTCTGGCCTCTGGGAAGTTCCTACAAGGAGGGGCATTTTCTAGTAGGGTGCACCTACTTTGGTAATGCCCACATTCTCCACATCTGAAACAAATAATTGGCCTCCTTGGCCCATTTCCAAAGTTATCCCTATGTCTAGGGTTGTAATTGTTACCTTGATTAGGTGCAGCCGACATCACATTTGTTGGTGGTAGGGCTCCTCCTTGTGTCCAATATGTTGTTGTAGGCATTCCTCTTGATTGACATTCCTTGGCCTCATGAATAGCTGTCCTGCATAGCTGACAAGTTACACTTAATAGAGGACATTCACTTACTATATGACCTTGCTTGCTGCACATGGTACACCATAGCCCACTTTTGATGCCATCCACTTTGAGTTCCTGTAACGCCTGTCGAAGTTGAGCCAGTTCTTCTGCTTGGGCCTCCTCTTCCTTTTGTAGCTCAATGCCTCACTCTCCCTTCTCAACTGAGTAACAACATTCTCCTCCTCTTTGTGGGTCTTATTCCTTTTTAAGCCCTCCAATTCTTTCCTTAGCTGGCTTACTAGATCTTCCAAGTGAACGCATAGTCTTAAGTAACCATCTTCTCCTCTTCGGTATAGGTTATCACCTACTAAGGCATAGTCTTTAGCCTCTTGATCCATGCTTTGTTTTCTTTTTAGACTAGCCTCACTAGGTAGAGTTCCCATTCTCATAAATTCCACCAGTGGAGCACTCCAATCTGGAATAAAAGATACCGGATAAAGCATCGCATGCTCCATTGGGGGACTCTCTTGGCACACTAGACAATTCTTAATCCACTCATGTATTCATTTGTCCATGCTAGGCCAATACACTCCTAAACGTTTTAGATTCTGCAATGTTCTTTGTTTAGAGTAGTGATTTCCTAGCAATCCTTCATAGGCTTGTTGCATCCAACTGTTATGTTCATCGTCCTCAACACAACAAGCTAATACACCCTCTGTACCCTTCTTGTACATACTTCCTATCAATATTTGATATTTTTGCGATTTTACAATTTCATCTTTGTTTGTTTTTACATTCTTATTTGCAGGTCTGAAGGTTAGGACTGGTACCAACTTATTTGCCCATTTAGGAACCACTTCTAAATCGAACAGATAAGCATCAGGCAATTCATCAGACACTCCTTGTTGTGACTCTCCGAAAGTGATGCGAGAAAGGTGATCCACCCTGAGGTGGGTTCTACCTTTCCTAACTACCACTTCGAAATCGTACTCCATTAGTAAGAGAAACCATCTTACTAAGTGGCCTGTATTGCAAGGTTTATTGACCAGATATAGTAAAGCTTGATGATCAGTGAAAAACTTGAACTTATTGGCCAATAGATAGTGTCTAAACTTCTTCATAGCATATACCATGCCTAAACCTTCTCACTCAGTTGTGGTATAGTTTCGTTCAGCAGCGTACAATTGCCTGCTAGCATATGCTATAGGTAAATCTATGTTTCCTTCACCTATTGGTTGTGATAGCACACATCCTATTGCATAATTAGATGCATCCACATGGACATGGAATGGCATATTCCAATCAGGAGTGGTTAGTATTGGTGTTGTGCACAAGCGTCTCTTTAGATCATTGAAGGAATTCTCGCATTCGTTAGTCCACTCAAAATTTGTCAAGTGACCATAAAGAGGTTTGGATATGATTGCATAAATGTGGGTAAACCTACGGTATTATCCACAATGGCCCATAAAGGCTTGTACCTCTTTAACATTCCTTGGCCTGGGCAATTCTGCTATGGCTCTAACTTTGTCCTCATCGGTTGATATTCCATTTTTAGAAACAATGTGACCTAAGATTTTACCTTGTCGTACCATGAACACACACTTCTCTGGGTTCAGACACACTCGATATTCTCTACACTTGTTGAAGATCTATCTGAGCTAAGGAATGTGGTGTCTTCTCTCTTGGGAATGAGCGCATAAATCGTCCATATATACTTCTAAGCTCTTTTGCATGAACTCTTTGAAGACATGACACATGAGCCTGTTAAACGCGCATTGCCATCACAGGCGCGTTTAAGCTCTTTTCGGGTTCTTGGGAGTGGAAGGGGTCTAATAATCAGAGGCCCTATACTTGATTTTCCCAATTAACTCATTCACATAGTAGTACACGAATGTTCAAAGAACTCTATTAACACGAATTACTATCACTACTCTGGTCCGTTCTCTCACAGATTCCCGGTTCGTACATAGATTAAGACTTCTCAATACATAACGCAAAAAAATAAACATTACCGTAACCCAGACTTACAACACTTAACTTAATGGAAAAGTGCTAACCACAAGTTAAGGTAATCAAACAACGACAACGAAAAAAAAAACGCAGTACTACTCAAAATTCTCAAATACAATACTACGGAAAGTCCATAGAACGTATCGCCTAGACAGACAGTCTGGCGATTCTTCTGGGTATCACTGAAGCGTCCTTTCATTGATTTATAAGTAAATACAACTCTACGCAACGACCTTTCAGTTCGTGCGGAATATGAAAAGAAAAAGCTTTACAATTGCCAATCCGGCGGCTTACACTGGCACGCACGGTGGACTTGAACCTGTAGGTATACAAAATTTTATGGCTCATCTATTATACCCTGTAGATACATTGTTCGGGATAACTTAAATGTTCTAGCAATTTTCTGCTTCAGAGAATCCAGCATTTGCTTTAAAATATCGGGTTCAACTAACTGCGAATCTGTACGAACAGAACTAGCGGCAATTACTTGACTCATTAATAGTTCAGCCTGAGTCTGCAAAAACGCTTCCTGCGAGTAAAAGTCATTGGCCAGTGCCGCATCCCGGCTTAATTTCATATCGGCAATCTGTTGATCTATTCGTGATAAACGTTCTGCTTGAGCTCCAAGTTGCTTTTCTCTTCTCTCCAGTTCTTGATTCTGAAATTGGATGGTCTGATAGTAAGCATCTCGCTCTCTTCGAATACCGGCGACTTCTTTCTGGAGTTGAGCGACCAATGTCATCTAGTTTTTAAGAGTAGAATTTGATTCAAACAACTTATCATTAGCAAGCTGAAGTTCTCTGTTTGTTTGTTTGGCTAAATCCGCCATCTCTTTTCCTGTCTGCAATGCTTCATCAAGTTGAACTCGTGTTTTGGCCAATAAATTTCCAAGGGCAGCTCATGCATCCTCCTTATCCTGTACTAACTGTGTTAACCAGACAATCTCAGCATCTACAGCACTTAATAAATCATCTTTAACCTGAATCTCAGCTAATGCAGCATTTTTCTGGTTGATTAACAATTCCTGTTCAGCAAGTGTAGCCTGGAGCTGTAATATCTGTTTGTGCAGAGCATGATTTTCTGCCTTTACTACATCGATCTCTTCCTGGAGTGGATTAATATCTGCCTCAAGAACATCGACTTTATGTTGGAATTCTTCTCTGAGATTATCAGTAACCTCTTTCATCTATTTTGGTAGTTGCTGCGATAGTTGGATCAACATATGACCCATAGATGCTAATTCTGTAAACATAGGTATCGAAGGAAACAGAAGAGGAGGACGTGGTTGAGATGAAGAAGCTGTCAAGAGTTGATGGGAAGTGGGTGGAGAATAGTTAGGTGACGAGGATGAGGAATTCGGTGCTTCAGGTACAATAGGTGGAATGGGGTCAATGGGTTTAATTGGAGGTATGGGAGGAGTGATTTGCAGATTGTTAGCCACCAACAATTTTTCATTAAGTTGCTGCGAAGTCGCCTGAGGTTGGGCAACTGCAAAATCTACTGCCGCAATCAATTGTGCCAAAACTTCTGCAACAATAACCTGCATATCTTCTTGCACATCTTGTTGGGACTGCTGCTGAGATTCTTCCTTAGAAGATCTATCCTCAGAATCGGCAGTAACACTTTGATCTCGTTGCTGGTTTGGAGAAGACTGAGCGGACGAATCATGGTGAATCGAGGTGGCAGTGTCATGGAAAATCTCTTCTTCATTTTTGTATGTGTTATTTCCAGCGGCAGACCCTTGCACTTGACTGTTGGAAGAAGAACTTATCCGTATGTGTTTTCGGCGGAGGAGCTGGAAGATTTCTTCATCATCTTCTTCATCGTCTTCAAGTATTTGAGCAGATTCCTCATGATATAAGATTGGAGCTCTTGGAGGTGGTTGCACTGCTTGGAGGGCCGGAAACAAAAAGGTAATGATATGCAGTAAACGTGAACGTGGAAGTTCTCCCTTATTTACATGTTTAATAACCGTAACGCATTCACGGTGAATGTGCCGGAAATAGTAAGAAACAAAATTGACAGGCTCTCTAGCAGCCATGTCAATCATCGAGTAGAATGGGCGAGAAATTTCATAAGTGCATTTCTGTAAGTTTAGTATGGCTACTAAAAATTGAAGGGCAGTCCGTTCAGGATCAGGGCTACAGAGTATGGCATACTCATTCGAAGAGTGCCTGGGGAACAATTCATTCATAGTAGTGAGCGGAAGGTTAGGACCATTTTGTTGTCCTTCCAAAGAGAGTCGAAAAGCAGCAGCAAATGACTGTTGGGTGATTATGACACGAGATGGAAAACATGTAATAGGCCAACTCTGCTCCGTAGCAGGTGTGGCGGCAATAGCAGCGATAATCTGAGCATAATATGGATGACACTCCATTGAATGTCAGGGCAATTCAGCGAAGTTGGACAAACCTCGGACACGCAAGAATTCACTCAAGTCCTAAGGGATTCCATCACAGAAGGTAGCAAAATTTGCTAAAGCTTCCATGATCCGCACGTGAAATAGCACGAATACACAAGGATTACAGAAAGCACAAAGCACACAAAACACACAGACACAATAGCGATTAACAGCGAAAAGAAGAAGATTAAGTAGAAACTTGACAACGGGAGGCGATCGAAAATGCTAATCATCGTGTGGTGTTGAGATGATAACCTTCATAACTATGGCGTGCATGCATGTGCAGAATCGATAATGCAGGGCGGCTGTGATCATAATTAGATATCAAAATGAGGATATTTACAGACTTATTTAATTAATCACGCAAAAACAAAAAAGAAAGTAAATAACACGCGGAAAAACGAAGAACACATCAGCGAGAATCAGGTGCTTGATAATATGGCCGCAACTTTGAACCATTGATCACTTTAGGAAGAGGATTCTGATCAATGTAGTCAACCGAAAAGTAGTTGGGCCCACTTGTTCACTAATCCGGTAAGGACCAAACCACCGTAATTTGAATTTTCCAGCCGCACGCTTTGATTTAGCATTATAGAATAACACAAGCTATCCCACCGTAAAAACTCGAGTTTTAAGAAAGCGATTATGAGTACGTGCTTGCCGCAACTGAACTTCTTGAAGGGTCAGAAAACTTTCCCAGCGATGTTCATCCAAGTTTCTGAGTGCTTTCAACCGAAATGACAAAGAGTCTTTAGGTAACAGTTTCTGAGTGATAGCCACGCGTAAACTGGGTACTACAAGTTCCATTGGTGCAATTGCTTCTAGCCCATAAGCAAGCTTGAAAGGAGTCAGTCCGGTTGCTACTTTTTGTTTGTAGTCCGGTATGCCCATAATACTGCAGGTAGTAACTGATCCCATCTTTCTGGTGATTCCACAATCAATTTACGAAGCATATTCAACAACGTTTTGTTTGTACTCTCAACTAAGCCATTAGCACGAGGATAATACGGTGAACTGAATTTATGCATAATCTGAAAAGTGTGTGTGAGCACTCGCATTAAATTGTTGACAAAGTGTGTCCCTTGATCTGTGACAAGTTCCAAAGGTAATCCATAACGTGGGAATACGTCCTTCATCAGGCATTTGGCCACCGAAACAGTTGTGGCGGACCGTAAAGCCCAAGCTTCTGCCCATCTGGTAGCATAATCTGTACATGTCAGAATGTAGCGATTATTGCTAAGGATTGCTGGAGGTGTAATTGATCCAATAAAATCAAGACCCCATTTCTGAAAAGGTTCCAAAGGTAATACAGGTTGTAGAGGGAAAAAGTAGCGTAGTAAAGGCTGTCCAGATCGTTGACAATTGTCACACTGCATCACAAACTGAGTTACATCTTTGTACATAGTAGGCCACTAGAGCCCACTTTGCATAATTTTTCGGTGTGTAAAATCTGCTGCAAAATGTCCACCGGAAGGTATTGAGTGTGCCATAGAGATAACCAATTTTACTTCATGTGGAGGAATACAACGAAGCAAGACTCCAGTGTAATCCATATAATACAACTATTCGGCAATCAATCGGAATCTACGACTGTAAACTGCAATTTTCCGCCTCATTGCAGGAGAAGTTTGAGGGGGAAGACATCCATTAGTAAGAAAGGTTAACAACTGATCATAGTAGGTAGGTGTCACAGGATGTTCTGCAGATTCATCACTAGTTGTTTCAGTAACATAAATTGCTGGTGGGGTGTCATCAACACCTACCGAAGCTTCACCAAAATCTAATCGAGAGAGAAAATCTGCTAATGCATGTGCAGTGCCGGGTCGATGAATCACTTCATAATCGAATTCTTGTAATAATAGAACCCAACATGCCAAGCGGCCACCTAAGTGCTGCTACCGAACCAAATACACCAGCGCAGCATGATCTACATGAAAGGTGAAATTTTGTACTAACAAATAATGCCGGAATTTCTTTATAGAATACACCAAACCGAGACATTCTCTTTCAGTTACTGAATAATTCCTTTCATCAGGAGCGAGTCGACGACTTGCGTAATAGACAGGCCTGAACCACTTATCAGATTACTGCATTAAAACACTTCAAATTGCGATATCTGAGGCATCAACGAAGACGTGGAACGGGCGTTCCCAATCCGGGGGTTGCAAAATTGGTGCCTGGGTCAATAATTCTTTTAAACGATCAAAAGCAGTTTGACATTCTGGGGTCCAGTCAAACTGTCATGGAGTGCTCATCATGAGTCGATTAAGTGGTGTGGCGAGATGAGCCAACCATCGTAAATGTCTACCATGCCACCCGATTTGACCTAGGAAGCGCATTACTTCTTTCGGCATAGTAGGCACAGATGCTTCCAATACAGCTGCAACTTTATCTGGATCAACTTGTATGCCTTGTGCAGAAATAATATGGCCAAGGAGTTTACCACAAGAAACCACAAAGATAGATTTGGTCGGGTTTAAGCAGAGTCGGTATTCTCAGCATTTCTCAAAACAACACCGTAAATGATACAGGTGTGCCATAATTTTGCCGAATAAAGAGAAGTCATCTAAGTATACTTGCATAAAAGAAGTGAGGTAGGGTGAAAAAATTTCCTGCATACAACGCTCAAAGGTACTAGGAGCATTCCTTAACCCAAACCACATGACTGTACAAGCAAAAACACCCTAATTCGTAATAAACATTGTTTTCGGTATATCTTGCTCAGCCATTCGGACCTGGTTATAACCACTATAACCATCGAGAAATGAATACATTTCATGCCCAACCACTCTTTCTAGCATGGTGTCAAGAAATGGAAGAGGAAATAGATCAGGTACGGTGGCTGCATTCAATTTCCGGTAATCCACACATATTCGGAGCTGCTTGTTTTTCTTTGGTACAATCACGATCGGGGAGATCCATTCAGCGTGCTCAATGGGTACAATGAATCCTATCTTTAGTAGGCGATCAAGTTCTGCTTTGACCTGTGCTGCATAGTTGGGATTCATTCGGTAACTGGGTTGTTTAATCGGCTTTGCTTCTGGTTTGAGCACTACCCGATGCTGATAGATGCGAGGATCCAGACCTTTCATATCACGATAATCCCAGGCAAAAACATCAGAGAACTCACAAAGAAGCTAGATCAAATCTGCTTAAAATGCCTCGGATAATCCTTCCTGTATCTTGACAGATCGCGGGTTTACTTCATCTCCCAAATTATAGGTGATTAACTGATCTTCGGGAACATAGAATTGTCGGGGTTTCACCGGATCGTCAGCTGACTGTAAAAGTTGCTGCAAAGTGGCTCCATCCATAGCATCGTTATCATTGGCATCTGTATCTCCGGTCACGGGCATCACCGTACAGGCTGTCGGACTCTAGTTGTCTGCTACAGATTGCAAATCGACAGTTCCCAAAGAGATCAAATCTTTGTTATTCTTCAAAAATTCTTCTTCTTCATCATCCGATAAACCATCCAACATGTGAACTAGTTCTGCTACATAAGGTCTGGCATGTAATTCGCAGGGCTGAATAGCATCCAGTTTGACAACATATTTACGATGGTTGTCTTTGAAAGTCAGTTCCTGTGCTGACCAATCCTGTATAACCTTAGCTTGTTTCAACCATGGGCGACCAAAAAGAAGATTGTAATCGAGGGTAGATTCTGGTAGTTCTAAGACTACAAAAGTCATTTTGAATGTGATGCCTTGCAAAGTGATCGGGATATTCCTTACGAGTCCCACCGGATGAACTCGGGATTGATCTGCCATTCTGACAAAAAATTGAATAGGCTCGATTTGCATCCACCCTAACTTTTTACAGAGGACTGCAGTTGCTATGTTTATACCCAAACCACCATCAATTAAGACTTGAGTAATTTTGTGATTCTTGTGCAATACCGTAATTAAGGGGACCGCATGATCCACCATAGAGTCAGCTTCCGGTTGGATTGTGGCAGTTACCGGAGTACTGGGAGATCCAGGACTAAGCTATTGCTGGAATTGCTGCCTAACTCCTGGTACTAAAGCAAGTAGCTGTCCTAATGGAAGTGTAATTGAGGCCTTAGAGAGAATATCCCATACCTGGTCTGCTTGATTTGTATTCTTCACTGATTCTGATGATGTCGTGCCTGTTACTGAGGTAGAATCTTGTTCAAGCGTCCGTGCCTGGGATAGAGGAATCTGTGTCATGGGAACAGGATCAGGGAACACCGTAGGCTCATTGGTGGTCCATTGGCTAGCCTTGTTATACATTCTCTGTTGTTCATGGATGCCAGGTTCAAACACTTCCGCTGCTGGTTGTAACTGCTTACCAGATCTTGTTTGAATCACTGCTGCCTGAGTTTCCACTGGTGAGATATAAACCATATTGGTCATTGGATTCTGACGCTCTTTCTTTCTTTGATCATATTCAGTTGCATCCTTACAGAATCTTCGGATGTGCCAAAGCTCACCACAAAAATGACATCGAGGTGGTGGCAAGGAGGTACCTTCCTGTGATGTTCCTGTCTGCCAACGATTTGTATTGTAATTTGTATTCCGTTGTCCTCGATAATTTCTGTATCCTTGCGGCTGATTGTTTCGCATCTGTGGCGGCACATAGTGAGTGGCTGGCTGCCCCGGTTCTTGTATAATAGCATTTACAGTTGCTGGTCCCTGCACTTTGGCGTTATACACATAATTTTCGGTGGAATGTCCGGTGGTATTACAGATAGCACAATACAGCTGATTAAGGGCACAGGTAGCACTGGTATGCCCTGGATTTTTACATTTGGTGCAATACATCTATTTAGCCGGATCTTTTGCAACATTTTTACTGGCTTTTAGCCACTCCAAGTCTTCAGTGAATCCCCCAATCTTATGCTCTAGTTGCAGGGCCATTGCTATGACAGCATCTAGTGTCATACCACCCACATAGCGAATGATCATGATTTGTTTAAGCTGTGGAGTCAAACCATTAATGAACCACTGGGTTATGACATCATCCGGTAAATTAGCATGTGCCGAAGGCAATTGTCTTAAATGAGTTCTAAATAATGTGGCATATTCCTGCACTGTTTGGTGCGGCTTCTGTCTATTGTTCTGCAAGTAATCAAAAATTTCGGCAGGATTCTTCTTCAACCGGAACCTCTGCAAAAACACATCCCTTACCGCTTCATAGGTGCCAAAATGGTTGATATCATACTCTGTTAACCACCTTGCTGCTTCATTAACTAATGTTGACTGGAAGACGATGGCCTTGTATGCCGGATCGGGTGGATGGTTTCGCACTGCATAACTTATTTCAAAGGTGCGTACATGGGCATCAGGATCATCACCTGGAAATCCACCGAACTTTGTGTAGGTTACTCCTGTTGGAACAGGTCGAAGTGGAAGTGGCTATTGTTGTTGCTGTTGTTGTTGCTATTGTTGTTGCTGTTGTTGTCCACTCATGGTGCTAGTGGTGGTACTATTACTATCTCCTGAGTTCTGAGGAGGTGTTTCCGGTCCTTCAGAGTCTGTATGATCAGACTGCTCACTTTCCGGTTCGAAAATAGCGCTCGAACTTTTACGGATTTTCAATTCTAATAGCCTATCCTCTTCTTTGGTATCAAACGTAGGCAAACTTGCCCCGAATAGTGGTGTCCGGAATGAAGATTCACCGAGAAGTATAACACTGTCACCAGAAAATTGTAAATTCCCTATAACTGGGACCAAACTGTCACCGGAATTAGTCGAACTTTCCCCAAACCAGGGTATTCTTTCACTAACAATGGTCTCTCTGGATAACACACCTCTATCCTCAGAGAGGTTTGAATCTTGACCAGATGGTGTCGGATCAACTACACACTGCGTTACCGGAATGCTACCGGAATCACTGCTAACGCGGTTCGTTTCTTCGACGATTGGACTTAACCGATCTGTGCTTCTGCCTACTGAGGATGTCCCTAATAAATTTGATATCTCCCAGGGCTATCGGTCTCTCCTCTACTTCGGATACGACTCACCGGACTGAGTAACCGGCATATATCACCTTTGCAACACTTGCGTACTACTCTACCTTACTGTCAATTCAAAATCTATGGTCACCTTCCCACAATCAATTTGTAACACTCTATTGCCACATTCCCACAATCAATTTATAACATTGTTGCCACCTTCCCACAATCAATTTATAACACTCTGTTGCCACCTTCCCACAGACAGCGCCAATGTTAAACGCGCATTGCCATCACAGGTGCGTTTAAGCTCTTTTCGGGTTCTTGGGAGTGGAAGGGGTCTGATAATCAGAGGCCCTATACTTGATTTTCCCAATTAACTCATTCACATATCAGTACACGAATGTTCAAAGAACTCTGTTAACACGAATTACTATCACTACTCTGGTTCGTTCTCTTACAGATTCCCAGTTCGTACACAGATTAAGACTTCTCAATACATAACGCAAAAAAATAAACATTACCATAACCCAAACTTACAACACTTAACTTAATGGAAAAGTGCTAACCACAAGTTAAGGTAATCAAACAACGACAACGAAAAAAAAAAACGTAGTACTACTCAGAATTCTCAAACACAACACTACGGAAACTCCACAGAATGTATCGCTCAGACAGACAGTCTGGCGATTCTTCTGGGTATCATCGAAGCATCCTTTCATTGATTTATAAGTAAATACAACTCTACGCAACAACCTTTCGGTTCGTGCAGAATATGAAAAGAAAAAGCTTTACAATTGCCAATCCGACGGCTTACAAGCCTTTGAAATGTCGTAGGTGCATTGGTGAGCCCAAATAGCATCACACGAAATGCAAAGATTCCCCACTCTATGGCGAAAGCCATTTTGTGCTGATCTCTTGCGGCAATGGCTACTTGATTGTAACCTAAAAATCCATCAAGAAAGCTATAATCTTCTTTACCTGCAACACGCTCCAATAAATGTTTAGTGATTGGAAGTGGATAACTATCTCTGATTGTAGCGGCATTAACATTTTTAAGGTTAGCACACACTCGCAACTTCCCGTTCTTTTTGGGCACCACTACAATGGGGGACACCCATTCAATATGCTCAATCTCATAGATAAATCCAGCTTCAATCAACCTATCAATTTCTTCTTTGATTTTAGCTGCATAGGTGTCATTATATGTGTAGGGCTTTTGTTTGGTGGGCTTGGCATCGGCGGTCATGGGGATAGTATGAGAGCAAATTTTTGGATCTACTCCCTCCAAATCTCTATAGTGCCATGCAAACACGTCCCTATATTCCCTTAATAGAGCTACAAGCTCTACTTCTTCTTTTGCGCTTAGGTCATCTCATATGTATGTACATTGCTCTTCGTTTTCTTCAATGGTTACTACAACTTTTTTGGTCTTTTCTTTATTATCATATGATTCTCCTACCATGGCCTCTCTCTTAGGCATTCGTACCAAAATTTTCTGATCTTCAACTTCATATTTCTTGAAATTTTTTGGTACCTCGAACAATGATTCCTCCTCTTCTTGTTTCACTAGTTTTCTTTTCTTTTCTTTTGACCTCGCTCACCACCATCCTTTGAATTTACAGTTTTAATACTTGTGAGAGATTCTTCTTCTTTTTGGGTAAATACTCCTATATATATCTTCTAGATAGTGCTTCTCTGAATTAAAGCAACTATCCATCACAATGGACTCTAGATCATCATCATTTTCTTCTTCTTCTATGACATCACTAGGGTCACATTCTTCCAACAAGGGTTGATACATGAACACTGAAATATCATAACCCTCCTCATCACAATGAGGTGTCCATTGTTCTTCATTGACTGCAATATCCATGGTAGCTAAAATTTTTGCCCAACCATAAAGCTTGAATTTCTCATTTGGAAATATAATTGGTGTATAGGTTGGGTCTTTAACTGGTCTATCTCCTAGGGGAGTTGCTTCTTCTCTTGCTTTTAGGCACTTTTCCTCTTCCTCTATGACCTTGCACATCCACAAGTGAGTATCTTCATGCAGCCATGATGGATCAGGTGAACTTCCAGAATGCACAAAGATTGAATCTTCTTTTGCTTTGTGGATAGGATTCCACTGTAGGGGTCGTGTAGCTCAGTGATGAGTAGCACCTCCTTTAATGTCAATCCGGGAAGACATGAGGATGGTATGAAGACCTCGAGCAAGTGAAGGCACAAATGTGTGAGTGAGAAGCACACCAACATGCACACACGTACACACACAGCAAGAACAAAGAGAGTAAGACAATGGAATCACTTCTATTACAACCAAGTTCTCATACAAGTTCAAAACTACAAGAAGCTAGCCCAAAAAATGAGCTCTCTAGCTCTATTTATAGTTTTTGACTAGTTTTGGCCCTGTCCAGACCTAGTGTCCGGCCTAGTTAAAAATTAGGTTCCAAGGCTTATTTGAGGGCTCAAACGAGGTCTAAAAAATATGAAAATTGGTAGGAAATTACTTCTAAAGCTCCTCAAGCTCAAGGACTCCTCGACTTGCACAAAATGGAGCTACAAAAAGGTGAAACGGTATTTACAATGGTTTTTAGTGATGAGAATCACTTTTAAAATGATGTAGGGATTGGAAAAATTTAAATGGGTTGCCTCAGTGCTAGATCTGCATGTCCCGTGCTTGCTTCTTAGCTCAGTGATGAGTAGCACCTCCTTTAATGTCAATCCGGGAAGACATGAGGATGGTATGAAGACCTCGAGCAAGTGAAGGCACAACATGCACACACATACACACACACGTGCACACACAGCAAGAACAAAGAGAGTAAGACAATGGAATCACTTCTATTACAACCAAGTTCTCATATAAGTTCAAAACTACTAGAAGCTAGCCCAAAAAATGAGCTCTCTAGCTCTATTTATAGTTTTTTACTAGCTTTGGCCCTGTCCAGACCTAGTGTCCGGCCTAGTTAAAAATTAGGTTCTAGGGCTTATTTGAGGGCTCAAACGAGGTCTAAAAAATATGAAAATTGGTAGGAAATTACTTCTAAAGCCACTCAAGCTCGAGGACTCCTCGATTTGCACAAAATGGAGCTACAAAAAGGTGAAATGGTATTTACAATGGTTTTTAGTGATGAGAATCACTTTTAAAATTATGTAGGGATTGGAAAAATTTTAATGGGTTGCCTCAGTGCTAGATCTGCATGTATGCCCGTGCCTGCTTCTTAGCTCAGTGATGAGTAGCACCTCCTTTAATGTCAATCCGGGAAGACATGAGGATGGTATGAAGACCTCGAGCAAGTGAAGGCACAAATGTGTGAGTGAGAAGCACACCAACATGCACACATATACACACACACACGCACACACAGCAAGAACAAAGAGAGTAACACAATGGGATCACTTCTATTACAACCAAGTTCTCATACAAGTTCAAAACTACAAGAAGCTAGCCCAAAAAATGAGCTCTCTGACTCTATTTATAGTTTTTGACTAGCTTTGGCCGTGTCCAGACCTAGTGTCCGGCTTAGTTAAAAATTAGGTTCCAGGGCTTATTAGAGGGCTCAAACGAGGTCTAAAAAATATGAAAATTGGTAGGCAATTACTTCTAAAGCTCCTCAAGCTTGAGGACTCCTCGGCTTGCACAAAATGGAGCTACAAAAAGATGAAACGATATTTACAATGGTTTTTAGTGATGAGAATCACTTTTAAAATGATGTAGGGATTGGAAAAATTTTAATGGGTTGCCTCAGTGCTAGATATGCATGTATGCCCATGCCTGCTTCTTCCCGTATGATGCCAACACTCTCCCCCCCCCTAGCGTCTGTCGTCTCTGACAAACCTCTGCTCCACGGTTTGATCAACGTACTGCTGTAGTTTGTCTATTCCCAATTCTTGTTCTTTGATCTGTAGTCCCCAGACCAAATCTCTTAGCAGGGCATCCCAATTAACTGCGCCAGGCATGTCAGGTTGTGGCGTGGTGTAGAGCTCTGAATGCATTGTTTGTTCGCACGCGAATAATTGTAGCAGATGAGTTGGGTGTGGTGCGAACACTTCTTAGTGTGATTCCCAGAACCCCGTGGTGAACATGTCATCAAACATTTGCTTGTAGCAAGCAGGGAGATATCTTATTCGTGCATGACACGCATAAGTCACTCGGATACTCGAGGTCGTGCTCATATCATAAAGTAAGTCATAATTACCATTTATGAAGCCGAGAATTGGCGACTGGATGTGACGTACATTGCGGAAGGTCTTTAACACTACTTGCATCATGTCTAGGATTTTGAGCATCATCTGCGCGGCGACATCTGGCATGGGGTGAAGGCGTGGCATCCAATGTCTGATAGTAGCCATCATGTATGCTACTGTTGGTGTGCCTGTTGGTGGTGCAATTGAGGGGTAATTGAGCCATTGTTTGCAATTTGCATTGTTCTGAACCTTGATGGCAAATGCTTTCCATGATCTTTATCTTTGTACTAGCCCAAAGCAAGGGTTATATTTCAAATGCATGGGAGCGTGATCCCTTGTTCGTAGCACTTCCGGATAAGTCTCCAGTAATTTTTGTCTCCAGATGGGTTGGAATATGGCCCCTTTTCTGGCTTCCTCTGGAATATCCTCTAGTTCGAATTGTGTTGCGAAAGTAGGGTACTTGTTGGTTTTGCGTTTGATCTCCGCGTTGTAGTCTGCCAGCAGTACAAAGTAGGGCTTATATTGCAACTCTGAACTAGTTATCAATCGCCTAGGAGCCAAGTGCCTGAAATATTCTGACTGAAGTATTGTATCCTCGATAGTTTTCATGGCCATCATCTGGGTGGAGATACGCTCTTCGTGCGTGGGCCCCATTTCTTCTACTTGTTTCATCCAGACAGCAAGGGGTTCTTCGTAAGTGTCCTGTCCCTCGTCAGTGATTCTACCTCCTAGAAGTGGTTGAGTCTCATAGTTATCTTCAAAGGTCTCTTCCACCGGAATGGTTATTGCTTCTTCCTCTGATGGTTGATCGGGTGGAGAGGGGGGTCGTTCATATTGTAACAACTTAATCTTTAATTCTGCAACTTGTTGGCATAGCTCAAGTACCTCGTTGGCCGTCGAAGATTCAGAGTCTAGTGAAGTACCAGCATTGACCATCTCTTTAAGTTCTGTGGGGTGTGGTGGGGGCACTTGGGATCTTTGTAGTTCATTTACATGGTCTGCCAATTGGTCGTGTGCTTCCAAGAGGTTGGCATAGGTTTCCAATATTTGCTGGATACTTTCTGAGGGGATAGCTCGGAAGCTAGCAGGGTCTATGGGTGCCCCTGGAGTGTTTTCTATGGATGCTTTGAGATTGTCTTGATTTTGTTGTTGTAATCTTCTGTTCTCTTCTTGGGCAGCTACTAGGTGGTGGCGAAGTAAAGCCATGTTTCTTTGTAGTCTAGCATTGCGGGCCAGCTGATCTCTGAGTTGTTCTTCCATAGCCTTACCCGTCTCCATATACTTGGCTTCAAGCTCTGCATTCGATTGTTGGAAGGCATGGACATGTGCCTGGAGGTGAGATGACAGAGTACAAAGCTCCTTATTGTTTTCTTCTAATAACATGTATTCCTGTTTAAGCTGGGCCGCATCTTCAAACATAGTGTCCAGTGCATGAATAAATGAGGTGGATGCAGAGATGGAGGTGGGAGATGCAAGGGTTTGGGGAATGGGGAAGGGAAAAGTGGATGTTGTGCTGACAATGGTTGTATGTAGTGTTGTGCATGAAGTTACGAGTGGTGATGTGGAGACCAAAGTGGTGGTGAGTGGTCCTGTGGAGGGTGAAATGTCCATGGGGTCGGACGTGATTGTGTGTGAATTGTGAATTGTGAATTGTGAATTGTGAATACTGGAATGGTGGGTGGTGTGTTAGTGGTGGCCGTGAACGTGGAGGAGGTGGGGTAGGGAAGGGATTTTCTATTATGATTTTCAATTTTTTGAACTATATTTACAAGGTTTGCCAAGAATGGAGGCAGGGTGGTTTGTGTTGGTTGTGAGGGGGTTAAGAGGGGCATAGTGGGTAGGGGTTGGTAAGTTGGAAATGTAGTGGTGAAGGGAAATGGATGTGTTAGTGTTGGGGTAGGGAGATGTGGCTGTCCAAGAGCTGGTTGATAAGATGGGTGACCTGGGCAAGCAATGATAGAGGTTGGGATAGGTAAGGATGGCATAATGGTGGTGTGCGGCATAGGTTCCGTAAGGATGGCTGTGGGTTGTTCAGTGATGCTAGAGGCGAGGGGTTCGGTGGGTTGGGTGGGAGGTGATGGGGGAGATGGTATCTATGCATTGTCGTCATGTGCATCAGTGTTAGTGGGGCTGGTCATGTGCACATCTTCTTGAGCGCTGGTAGGGAGTGAGGTAGAGACTTCCATCTGAATCATTTTTCCCCTGCGTGGTCGCGTACCGATCCTTCGTTGATCGTATTGAGGGGTGGAGCGATATACCATGGTCCGCATGGCTTCCACTATTCCATAGGTATCTGCCAAAAGATTCAATGACTCTACAAAATGAGGGTCTACATTCTCTGCCTGCAGCATCTGGTTCACTAGTGCTCTATTTGCCTCTTCTGATAACTTGTGCCTTTTTTGTACTTGCTTGATCGTTTTGTAGAGCCGTTTGAGTCGTGCAGTGTAGGCAGGGGCTTCCTCCTCACTCTCCTCTGATTCATTTCCCTGTGCCTCTTCTTGATCCTGTGTGCCTTCAACGTGAGTATGTTGTGCCTTATCTTCCCAATGTACTCTTCGTGCCTCACCATGTGGTCGTCCTCTCTGGGATGATGATCCAGGGCCGTCGGTGTCTGAGAAGAAGTCACTCTCAAATAACTGTGCTGTTTGCAAAAATCTCTCAAAGTTGAAGGATGTATCCTCTCCGAATGTAGCCATGGATGCAAGCTCAGCATTCAAGGGTAGTGGAGGGGCGGATGGAGTGGGTTGTACCACACCCTCTGATTGTGGTCGTTGGAGATGGATTGTGAATGGGGCTACTTGGGCTTCTTCTCCAAGGGAGATTTCTATGGTGGACTTGCAAGGAATTGGAACATGTGAAAATGATCCATGCATTCTTTTGGTTGGTTGCACCCCTGGTTTTCACCCCTGGAAGAACTGTAGCTGGGAGTATTTAAGCGCCCATGCAATCGGCACGTCATAGGCGAGGCATCTGTATATAATTCTTGTAATGGCACAACAACCATGCAAAGTGGGTTTCCTCACTCCTCGTTTTCTTGCTTCATATAATTGGTCCAAGATCCCTGGCATTTTAATAGGCAAGCTCCTTGTTTTTGCTAGGTATAACCCGTACCAAATCTTTTTGTGAGGCTGAGTGAATCGATCTTGAGCTGGAAATGCGAAGTGTTGAAGGCACATTCTCAATGGTATGTCAATGTTCGGGGTGAGGGCACACATCTCTTTCAACTTCTTGAGTTTACTGTTCTTCATAGACTCCGGTATCAAAGGATCTCGATCGGAGGGTACATGTGTGTCGTACATCTGAAGGGCTTCCCTGATTAAAGTTTGTTCAACTCAAACTTTTTCATTTCCTCCTGGTTTGATAGAGATGGCACCAGGAACGTGCCTGATTGATCTTTACCTCCTATCGCTTTCAGAGTGGCAATCAAGTAATAGCACCTAAGGAAGTCAGGTTTAGGCAGAGATGCACTAAAATAATCCTGTAACCCCGCTTTCTGCCAAATATCTTGAAGAGGAACCACATTTTGTAATGCTTCAAATTCGCGTGAGAAGAATCGAAATGTCCATCAAACTCCTCCGAATTCCAAATTGGACTCCCAGATGTGGTCTGCATCTCCCAAATCTCGTGGCATCTCATTGAACCAATGGGAATGTCCTTTCACTCTTTCTGTTAGGCCACTTGGTGGATCCGAGATGGGAATTCTTCGCACATTTAGAAACTGTTCAGGTCTCGCTGTCAGTGGGACCTCCACCGGCATGGTATCCCAATTCATTTGAGTACTCATGCCTACCTGGGAGCTCGTGCGTGCTGCTGCTGCCATGAGACTTCTGATGCTTATCTGCTATAAGAAGAAGGGCACATTAGTGTTGCATAGGAAACAAGATGTAATGGTGTTCCCTTCACAATACTAACATGACATTCCAGATGGTTAGTGGTTAGAGGTGAAGTGTTTGTGATAAGTGTGAATGTTTGTTAGAGGTTAGTGTCATCCTATATGCATACTTTGGATATGCAATGGACTCAGAATGCACCTACATCAGAGTGGATGGATTTACAAAATTGGGTCAGGGGGTTTGATACAGGGTTTAAGTCTCCAAACTTTGATTAAGGATTCGTAGCTCTTAGAGCTGATGACAGGTAAAGATTTATGAACTAGATTGTGCTGGATTTGAGACCTTTTGGGTATCCATTTCCAGACATTTCTAGGTTTGACCGAAGGTGTAACAGTGTGAGGTGTAGGTATCTTCCCTGAGCTATTTGCCAAGAGTACTTGTGAGTGTTGATTTAAGCTAGTGATTGGAGGTGAAGTTATTTGGGCTTGTAAGCAGGCCTTGGGCACCCATATCCGTCTAGCATTAGGGATAGCCTTCATTGACCACTTAGGGACCCAAATAGAAATGGTATAGCTAGGGTGTTGCCTAGGGAACTCCTTCGTTTTGGTCCTTGATGGTGTGGCTTGCTTGATGCTTTTTTGAGAACCTGCCTCTGGAGCCATGGTTTTTTCCCCCTTGCATATCCAGATCTGCTTCATGCCACGAGGTACTTCATAATGCCCAAGTTGGTGCTCATGCTTCTTGATCCTCGGTCTCCTCATTGTCATGTGTTGTTGAGCCTTCCCCTTTAGAATCTTCCTTGGAATAGATGGGAACTCATCATTGACTTCTATACCTTCGTCTAGAGTGACAATCCTCTGCACCATAGAACTTTGGACAAGAACAGCATTGTTATCTTCATGTGGGGTCTTGGAGGGACCAGGAGTTGGTGCCTTTTCTAATGGTTTGAGTTCTTGATTTCCTAATTCAATCGTAAGGCGGCTTTGGCCTGTCCAAGCCTGAAGAAGTCCACTTCTTAGGTTGAGGTTGACTACGTGATCATAGATCCAGTCTTGGCCCAAGACAAGAGGTTGGGTAAGATCCTCATCTTCACATACTAGCACTTTCGTTGGCATTAGGACCTCTTGAATGTAGAGGGGAAGCTCCACCTCTCCCATGCAAGGGGTTTCAACACCTCTTAATCCTATTAGATATGCTTCTAGGGGTTTTACCTCCAATTGCAATTGTTGGCAGTAAGAAAGCCGAACTGCACTAGTGGATGCTCCTGAATCAATTAAAGCTCTCACGGTCCTTGCACTCTCTCCTTGTCCTACTTCTAGGGTCACAAAAGGTTGGCGATCAACTATCCTGTGGGTTCGTTAACCTGAAGCCTCGCACATGGCCATGTGATAACCTAGAGCTTCATGAGCGTCGGTCATGGGCTCATCTCTACCTTGTCTTCTCAGTTTCATTCGTTGGATGCGTTCTAAAGCTTCTGCCTGTGCTTCTTCTGGAATTCGCTTTTCCTCTTCCTTACGTTTATTTGCAATATGGATTTGATTTAGCATTTCTTCTGTTAGGGGTTCTTGATATAACTTGAATCTGCATCCGCTTATGTAACTTGGTAGTATGTCACCTTCTAGAGTGGCTAGTTGTACTACTCCACTTGTGGAGATGATAATCATTGGTCCATAACCTCTTTTCTCTAATTTTTGTGCATGTTGCTTCAATGTGTAGACTACGAGTAGGTCTCCTGCTTTCAAGCCTTTATCCTTCACATGTGCATCAAAATATGCCTTTTGCCTCTTCTTGGCTGCATAGATTCCTGCTGCAGCTCTCAATCGTGTTTCACCTAAGCGTTCAAGATTGAAGATTCTAGATGAGAGCTCATGCCAATCCACTTGTGCTCCTGTGCTACTCTTAATGTAGGTATCAGAAAATCCAATGGTAGCACTGCATTTTGGCCGAATACCATTTGAAAGGGAGTGGCTTGGAGTACCATTTTATAGGCAACTCGGTATGCCCAAACAGCGTGGTGTAGCTGTTTGTCCCAATCAAAGCGTTTATTATTTACTAATTTGGTGAGCACATTGCACAGAATCTTATTTGTGCTTTCGGCTTGTCCATTGGCTTGTGGGTGATAGGGGGCAGACTTCTTATGTATCACCAAGAATTCTTGGAGAAGGTTTTCTATGACTTCATTCAAGAAGTGTGTGCCTCTATCACTCACTAATTCTATTGGCAATCCGTATCTAGTGAACACATTTTCAAATAAGAACTTTGCTGTTGTTTGAGCATCATTCTTCGTAGTGGCTTTCACTTCTACCCATTTGGTTAGATAATCAGTGGCCACAATAATATATTCAGCATGGGAACCCTTAGCTGGGGGGTTAATAGGACCAACAAAGTCTATTTTGGAGAATGCACGTCCACCCATCATAGGTTTCAATGGCACTCATCCTTGCGTATAGGATACTGATTCCGCTGACAAACCTCACACCTCTTCACGTAGGTATGTGCATCCGTGTGAAGCGTGGGCCACCAAAATCCTGCAAATAGTATTGCCTTGATCACCCGATCTGGACCGAAGTGTCCTCTTGCCACACCTTGGTGAGAAGTCTCTAATATCTTGAGGTATTTGCTCTCATGGACGCACAGTCTTAGGTAACCATCTTTACCACGTTTGTATAAATTATCACCAATGGTTGCATAATCTAAGGCTTCTTGTTCCAAACTCCTTTGTCTAGCCAAAGTCATATCTTGAGGGAATGTTTTCATCCTCAGAAAGGCTACTAATGGTTCACTCCAATCTGGTACTAAAGATATTCGATAGAGAGTAGCATGTTCCACTGGTGGTTTAGTACGACAGATTGGGCATTCCTTGCACATTCTATGGACATCAATTTCCATAGTTGGCCAATGCACTCCTAGTCTCCTTAGTGTCTGTAGGGTTCGTTGTTTTGAGTAGTGTTGCTCTAATGCACCTACATGTGCTAATTGCAACCATTTAGTGTACTTGTCCTCTTCCACACAACAGGCTAATACTCCTTGCTCCGTATGTTTGTACATACTTCCTGCCAAGATATGATACTTTTGAGCTTTTACTATCTCTCTATCTTCTGTGTGTATTACCGGGTGATTAGGCCCGTATGTCAATACTGGCACTAATGGCCTAGCCCACTGAGGTACAACTTCCAAATTAAACAAGTAAGCATCAGGTAAGTCATCTGACACTCCTTGTGGGGCCTCTCTTGATGCGAGCCTTGAGAGATGATCTGCTCTCAGGTGGGTTTTGCCCTTCCTCACCACAACCTCAAAATCGCATTCCATTAGTAAGAGGAACCATCTTACTAATCTACCTGTATTGCATGGCTTGTTTACCAGGTACAGTAGAGCTTGGTGATCCGTAAAAAATTTAAACTTATTTGCAAGCAAATAGTGTCTAAACTTTTTAACAGCATATACCATGCCTAATCCTTCTCGTTCAGTGGTGGTATAATTTCGTTCAGCTGCATTCAATTGTCTATTGGCATAGGCAATTGGAAGATCCATATTACCTTCACCAGTAGGTTGTGCAAGTACACATCCAATAGCATAATTGGAGGCATCCACATGGACATGGAATGGCTTGTTCCAATCTGGTGTGGTCAAGATTGGTGTTGAACACAGCATACAGAGGCTTTGCAATGATGACATACATGTAAATGAATCGGCGGTAGTAACCACAATGCCCCATGAAGGCCTGCACCTCCTTGACATTCCTTGGCCTAGGTAGTTCTGCAATGGCTCTCACTTTCTCCTCATTCGTGGATATGCCATTTTTTGACACTATGTGTCCTAGAATTTTGCCTTGCCTGACCATGAAAACACACTTTTCTGGGTCAGACAGACTTGATATTCTCTACATTTGTCAAAGATTTGCCGGAGTTCAGGTATATGGGTCTATCTAATGTTGGAATGAGCACAAAGATCATCAACATAGACTTCCAAATTCTTCCTCAAGAACTCTTTAAATACATGGCACATCAATCTTTGGAAGGTTGCAGGAGCATTGGTAAGCCCGAATGGCATTACCCGAAAAGCAAATATGCCCCACTCTGTGGCAAAAGCAGTCTTATGCTAATCTCCTGGAGCAATGGCTACCTGATTGTAACCAGAAAATCCATCAAGGAAACTGTACACTTCCTTGCTTGCTACCCTTTCTAATAGATGCTCAGTGATAGGAAGCGGATAACTATCCCTGATAGTGGCTGCGTTAACCTTCTTCAAGTTAATGCATACACGTAATTTTCCATTCTTTTTAGGCACCACTACAATGGGGGATACCCATTCAATGTGCTCAATTTCATAGATAAATCCAGCTTCAACCAAGCGATCTATCTCTTCTTTGATCTTGGCAGCATAGTTATCATTGTATGTGTATGGTTTTTGCTTAGAGGGTTTGGCATCTGAGGTCATGGGGATAGTGTGTGAGCATATGTCAGGGTCTACACCTTTTAGGTCCTTGTAGCTCCAAGCGAATACATCTCTGTACTCTCTTAGCAAAGCTATCAACTCTTGCTCTTCTTCTTCCGTCAGGTCATGCCCTATGTAGGTGCATCTTTCTTCTCCCTCTTCTATGGCTACAACTATTTTCTTGGTAGTTTCCTTGCTATCATAGGCCTCTCCTGCTTGTGCCTCACGTTTAGGCATTCTTATCATGACTCTCCTATCGTCTATCTCATATTTTTTAAAGTCTTCAGGGACCTCAAACAAAGACTCTTCCTCTACTGGTATGACTTCTCTCTTCTTCCTTTTCTTTCCTTCACTCTTAGTGGTCACTTGTGTCGTTAATCTCACATCATTAGTGAGCTCTTCATGTCTCTGAGGGTGAACTTCTACTTCATAGAAGTATTCTTCATCTGATGCAAATTGTGGGCCCATAATGATTGACTCTAGATCCGAGTCACTTGCATCCTCGAATGCATCAGTGCTAGGTTCACATTCTTCCACAACCGAATCTCCCATGATTGGCTCTATGGAAAAGACTGAAATGTCATAGCCATCCTCATCACAGTGGGGTGTCCATTGTTCTTCATTGATGGCTACATCCATTGTTGCTAAAATTTCTGCCCAGCCATGAGGTTCAAACTCTTCGTCAGGGAATACGACAGGTGCATAGGCTGGGTCTTGAACCGATCTATGAGTTCCCTTCACACCTACTTCTTTGGATTTTTCTCTCTTCTCCTCTTCTACTGCAACTTTACACATCCACAATGGGAGGGACATCTCTATGAGAGTAATCCTTGAGATTGACTTTGGTTGTAACACCTAAGTGTTGCAAGTACAAAGAATTGGTTCCCCAGTCCTGTACCACTTGCAACTATCGCATAAATGGTCTTCCCAAAATCATCTTGTAGGCTTGGTTTTTGCTAAAATCGCATATAGCAAAAGTATGCTCGAACTCAACACCACATGTAGTGAGAGTTATTCCTTCTAGCAATCCCAAGGGCCTCTCAATATGACCGTCGGCCATCTGCAATTTCATTCTCGTCGGCTTGAGTGTTGGCTTGCCCCAACGCTTCCATAGGGAAGTGGTAGCAATTGCAACTCCTGCACCTGAGTCCAAAATTTCCTTGGTTGTGTGTCCCTGATGGGTAACTGGGAGATAAGTATTTCCTTCTTCTCCTTCACTCATGTCTCCTATCTTATCCAATGGTATTTCTGGCACTGTCCTATGAGATCCTACCTCGGAATGGAAGGTGATGGATTGGCGGGAGATGGAAACGGTGGTGGAGGGTTAGTGTGAGAGTGGTTTTTGTTGGTGCAGATCAATCACCAATTGAATGTTTGGAAGATTAAAGAATGAAGGAAGATTCAATTCTTGAAGCTTGGAAGAAGGGTACATTCAGAGGATATGAGGAATGTACACATATGTACATTAGTATAGTTATAGTTCACTTAGATCTTTGATTAGTCATAGACTTGTACAAATTTCTCTATAAATACCTTGAAAATGTCGAGGCGTGATATGAGAGTATATGAAAGAATAGATGAGTGAGTATAGAAGTCAAGAAAGGAGAAGTTAGATGTTATGAGACATGTGAAATGTTAGTTGCGTTTTCCTCTCATCACTCAACTGTAATTTTCTGAGTAATCGAAGAAATATTGCGCCCGATGTTTCTGTGTCTGCTCCGTCTGTGTTAGATCATTTGTGAAATCCTTTTGAGGATATCTAAGTTCATAGTTAATGAGTCTATGACTTGAGTTTCAGAGTCTAATTGTAATCAGGTAAGGAGAACTGTTAGTAGGAACATTCATATGTGTTGAGTGTTCACAGTTCTCTGAAACAGGCACAAATTTCGATCTTGATTTTTTGGTCAGTTCTCACTCCACAGTTTAAAGTTTTGGGCAAGCAAGCAGTTAATCTTTAAGTTAGAAGGTAAGCTACCTGTATCTACAAGCATTTTTTTAAACGGGTTCGAGATTGATAGAACTATGTGTTAGAAGTTAGGGGTGTCAAAATCGACTTCTCAGAAGTGCAGATTTAGACATAGGTAACTTGTGAAGTTGATTTCTCAAGTTATACTAAACCTTTTGAAGAAATTTAACTTGGAGGAGGTGCGCAACTTCTAGGCGACACTCCATACAAAATTTCATAGAAAACTTTACATGTTTGATAGGTCAATGAGAAGAAATTGTGCAGCAGACTTTCTGTGTTTTATCTTCTTCACAGAATTTTTCAACTTTTGATAATTTGGAGATTGAACCTCTAATTTGGTGAAGATTTTGACTTACTCTTGGTATAGAGGTGCTCTAATCATAAGAGTAGGTTATTCTTTTGGATATTAACACTCTCCATCAGTTTTGAGATGCAAGTTCACTTATCCTTGCTTTGGTTTCTCTCAAGCTTTCTTCAAGTTCGCTCATTTTTTGTGACCATTGTCTTTTCATTCTCTCCCGGCTATCTCTCCATGCTCTCATCCTTTTCTTGGTTATACTCTCTGTCTCACTAACCTCAGAACTCTTTTCCTGCCCTACTCCTTGAGTTTGCTGCAAGGCTTGAGCTCTAGTGACCACATGCACTGGGGCAGTGGAAGTTACACTTCCTATAGAGTCTACTACTAGTCCAATGACGATAGGAGTGATTCTTGGTAGGTTATTGGGGTTCTTCCGGCAATCTCGTAAGAGATGCTCTTTTCCGCAATCTTGATAGAAGCCCTGAATTGTCACTAGTTGGGGTTGTGTAGGGGCAGGCAGTGGACAATCACGTATGAGGTGATCTCCCTGACATCTAAAGCATGGCCCTCTAGGAAATGGGGGTCGTACCTGCCTAGGTTGAGGTCTAGAGTTGGGGTTCGTGTACATGACATTAGCATACTCAGGCTTTCCACTAGGTTCGCTCGGGTCCTCATAATAGTATGACTCATCATGCTCAAGTGACTGCATGTAATAAGCATGCGGGCTTTCAATGTGACTAGAGTCAAAACTATGATCACCTGGATCACCTTCAGAAAGAAATGGTGTCACTGGCACTATGGCTCTATTCAGATTCTCTTCTAATTTTGTTCATTCAATCGTTAAATTTGCTCTAGGGTAACTCTTGTCTAAGTTTGCCACTGTTGGCCCTTCTTGAAGACGAGCGTGGTAGGCCTTGAACATCATGTCCAAGCCTTCTAGGGTTGGATATGCAATAACAGACCCTGATTGCGGTCTATTTACAATGGGTGGTGGGGTGGGATGAGGTGGTGTGGACGGAGCTTCGGCATGTGAGGGACTTTGAGATATAATGTCTTCTATTTTTAATTTTGCGTCTTTCAGGCTTTCTTCTAGTTCAGATAACTTTTTATTCCACTTACGATTGGTTCTCTCCCTAGTATCCTTCCATGTTCTTGTTTTCCTTTTACTAGGCTCTCCTGAGTCACTTGGCTCTGACGGCTCAGCTGGTTTATCCTGCTTTAATGCTTGTGCCCTAGTAACTGCCTGTACAGGAGCCACATTACTGCTACTTGAACTTGAATCTGCCACTAAGCCTACCACATTGATGGGTGTAACCTTAGGTGCACTAGAGGGATTCCTAGGACACTCTCTTGGAAGATGTTCCTTGCCACACTCAAGACAAAGGCCTTGTATTGTGATGTTTTGTCCTTTTCGTGGAGTGAGTGAGTGGGGGCATTCACGAATGAAATGGTCGCCCTGACTTCTAAAACATGGTCCTCTAGGTGCTTGTGGTCTTACTTGTCTCAATTGGGGCCTAGGATTGGGATTTGTGTACATGACATTGGAGTATTATGTCTCCCAATATTTTTCCATAGGTGGTGTCTCATATTGATACGAATAGGTCTCACTATGCTCAGGAGAATCTGTGTAATAATCATGTGGACTACCTTCATGGGAGTAGTTTGAACTATGAGCATGAGAGTCATTTTTTGAGACCAATGGGGTTAGTGGCACCAATGCTCTATTAAGGTTCACCTCTGCCACTGCAAACTTAACTAGGATCACATTGGTAGGAGCTGATGGTTGGTTTCCTAGGACTGATTGTGCCCTATATGGTGCTTGATATGTTGTTGCGGCCTATAATATGGCTGTTGGTATTGATTCTAATACCTGCCCTGCTGATAAGGTTGCGGATAATTTTGTGTGGCAGCCTGCCTATTGTATGGACAATCTTGAGCCGTATGGTTCGTGTATTTTCTCTCAATAGTGCAATATGGAGCATTAGAGTTTCCTTGGGGTTGAGCCAACCTTGGGTAGACAATAGCCATGTGATATCCTCCGCATGTATAACACCGCATCAATGGGGTGACCCTTGGCATTTGTCTATTTTGAACTCCTAGCTTCTTGGCCACCTGCTCAGCTATTTCATCTATCTCCATGGAGGTTCTAGAGGTATGACTAGTAGAACTGTCAGAGTCCTTATAGAGTTTGGACAATCCTAACTCCTCACCCAAGTTGTCTTCTATGTCAATGCACATCCGCACACACTCTTCTACGGATCTAGGCTCTTTCAAGTACACATATGACCTTAACTTTGTGCTCAGTAAGCCATCTAAGAACAATGCCACTTGTTTGGCTGGTGTGGGTAACTCTTTTTGGGCACTATCTGAACCTTCTTCCTGCAAGCCGCACTATTTCTTAGGGCATCTTTCTGGGTACTATCTGAACCTTCTTCCTGCAAGCCGCACTATTTCTTGGGGTGCCTGCTTGAAGTTGTGGATCAAGGATGATGTGTTATTCCTGATACCACTCTTGGAGAATTCTAGAATGAATTCTTCTAGCAATTGCCCTATCTCTCGGTAGTTGCGACTATTCAGAGGTTGAAACCAAGCTCGTGTTCATCTCTTTGATGTATATGAGCTTGATGTCTCTCTCTTTCAGGTCTTTCACCTTCATGTCCTGATCTGTCTATGCCCATAGTGTGTGCAAAGCTTACCTCCGGTCTCTCTCTGGTTCGTTCTCGTTGGGTTTCATGAACCTTGGATGGTCCTACTCCTTGGAGACCATGGGAAACACTGGATCTTGGTGGATTGAAAATTGATTCACCTTGCCAAGTGTATGCATGTCTGTCACGCTCTAACACCAAGAACATTTTCTCTGATGTGTGATCTAGATAGACAACTTTCCCTGGTGTCTCTGGATCCTTGAATTCATAGATGGTGACTACTGGGTTGGGACGATCTATCCTGAATCTCCAAAAGGCCTCCTCTATTTCTCTATTCAAGAATAGATCTATGCTTTTGTTGTCTTGGGGAATCCATTCTGGCTTACCTCTAGGGGTCAAAATTGACTTACCTCTAGGGGTCTTGGGTTCTTGTCCTAGGTCTCCTTGCTCCAGATCTCCTAGCTCATTCTCAAGAATGATGTTTCCTAACTCGTAGGCTCATATGTCCTATCTCGTAGGCTCATAACCGCATACATGGCTCCTTATTTATCAATGTGTGTACCCTCTTCGAACTTGACCACTGGGTTTTCAAGTCCAAAGGGTTGATTGGGATTTTTGAGTTGGACCACTCATCGCCTCAGACCATCCTCATAGATGCGTGCTCCTAATTGGTTGGTCCCGATATACTCCAATTGTGTCTTATAAGGACCTTCTGGTGTCTGTAAATAGGCAGTGCATGAGGTATGTGTGGGTCTTTGCATGCTATAAAAAGACATTTTTGAATCACTTGTGTTGGAACTTAGCATGTAGGGATACCCACTTAGTTGTTGTGCCCAAGACCTAGCTGTATGGTTGACACTAGGCTCAGATGATCTAATGCTTTGTCTGCCTAAGTTTCTGCAAGATCTCAGGTTCATAAGCCCTTGTCTTCTAGTCCCAAGGTTCTCTTGTGTTGCTCAAAATCCTTTGGAACTCCTTAGTTTCCTAGTCCACCTGAAGGGTCAACTTCAAAATACTAATAACCCATGAGCTTTCCAACAAACCCAAGATCACAACAAATAGATTTCGTATGAGAAATTTATCCCAGTTTAAGGTTCTGGGGTTAAAACAGGGAAACAGGACCTCTTTGGGAGTACTACAGAACAGGCGACACCAAATTTTCACGATACACGATACCATTATAGATGATACGATACCAGTGGGACGATTGCAATCATGATACTAACTTCCACGATACGATACTGCTTGTGCTACGCTATACGATACTGGAAGTGGTCACGATACGATACTTGATAGGCTAACGATATGATACCTCCAGCTAGACACCGCAAGGTGCACGATACGATACTAGAATAAGAGACGATACGATACTAAGTTGGTGATACGATACCAATCATGTACACGATATGATACCGCTCAGTCAATGATACGTACTAACATGGAAACCTACGTAGTGAATCACTGACTCCACTGCATATAATCAGCTACCCAGAAGAAGCCAACTAGGCTTATCGAGCACCTATAAAAAAACTAGCATACATCTCCTATGGCGAGGCTAGGTAAGTCTTCCACCAACCACACCTGCAAGTGTCTGTCAACCTTGTTATTTAGGACCAAAGACCTGCATAAACTTGCGATAACTGAAAAACATTTCAAGAAACTTGTAGATTTACTAGTGTTGCTAGAAATGCGGGCCCAAATCTGAATATTTTTTGTCATATAAGTACAAAGAACACTCTTCTTTATGTTCTTGAACTTTTGGAAAGAGAACTGTTCATGAAAGTACTCCAAAATGGCTCCACAAATCACCCCAAAAATGCTTCAAAATAGGCTTTGAAAACAAAAAATGAAGCTTCAAGGGCCCAAAAAATGTTCAAGGTAATGTGAAACTTAGTCTTTTTGCTTCCTCAAGCACCACAAGAGTGTAGCTTAGTGGCAAGAGCTATGTTAGCTAAGCGAACTCTATAGGGAACAAACTAGGTTGGGTGACCTCACAGGAAGTGTCGGGAACCTCTGTCTTCGTTGATCATTGAGGTCCTCCCTCATGTGTAGCCAATGTCACCAATAGTGAATTTCGTGACTCAGATGACAAGGTATGCCAAGGTATGCCATGTTCATCATCTTACTCACAAACCTTGGAGAAAACCTTGGGTGGGTGGGTGGTCGCTTCTCTCGCATAAAAGTAACAAAGCTTTTGCATTGAAACGCCTTGATACCTATGAAGTATTTCTTTGGTGATGCATGATGGTGGACTCTCCTTGAGAGCTTTGCAATGGTACCCTTGTTGTTGAGATCCGGACTCTAGTGCCACACATAGTGCTCTGCATAGGGGTTGAACAAAACACAAGAAAACCACATAGTACACAGAACATTAACACATATTTCTTATGTCACACAAACGTGGTCGATCTTCGAGTCTATGGCTGACCATGCCACTATATTTCTTATCAAAGAACACATACAAAAGTGTTTAGTGGCCATTTGGCCTTTCACATGGATACTAATGATAAAAAATGGTTGCCATGGTTTAATGGTTGGAACCATGCAAGAGATGTACCTTTCAAGGTCAAGCCAAGTGCCATATATGGTGAACAAGTCTTCTACCTGATCTGCTCTCAAAACTATCTTAAAGTATGTCCTATGATCATACAAATCCCTATGTCATCAAAGTGATTCTTCATGTTTTTCACTACTTGGGAGGGTCTCAATGTTCTAGAGTGTTCTCTTTGCCTACTTAGGGAAATTCCTCATCATATCTATGTGCTTTTTCTTCTTGGTTGCTCTCTCTCACCTATTAGTTCCATGTTTTGATCTACCCCAGCCTAGATTGTGTATGAAAATAATCTCTAGGACATGTCTTGATTTCTCTTTCTGGAACCTAAATAGTTGGAAGACCTACACTTGTCCAAAGTCATCAGTGCTATTAGGGAAACTACTAACTACATACATAGATCCTTGCTGATCTATGTATGATCCGTTCTCAAATTTGACGACTTGATGATCTATTCCATAAAGGTGTTAAGGGTCTCTTAGTTGGACCACCAATCTTCCTAAAAAATCCTCATAGATGCCAACACCTTATCAGTTGGTACATACGTATGCAAATTGTGTCTTGTATGGTCCCTTGGGAAACTCTATGTAGGCCACCCTTGTGCGGATTGTGGGTCTATCCACACTATGGGGGCTATCTCACTTGCTAGCTTGAGAACTCAATTTCAAGGGATGGTGACCTAATTATTTTGCTCATGACTCGGTACTATGATTGAGACTAGCTTCAAAAGACCTTAATCTTTCTTGATCCACTTTGCTCAAATGGGTTCTTTAGTTCTCCATCACTTTTTCTTTGTCAAATTGATGTTTTCTACTTCTTGTCTTTATTTAGCATTGATAGGAATAACTTTCATATCTGGAACTTATCATTATTTCCTATTTGGTCACGTTATTTCTTTTAGATTTTTAGTTGTTGCAATTATATCTATCAATATTGAACTTGATGTCCATTAAGAAGTGTTGCATTTATCATTCCTATCACAACCCTATAAATCTAGCCCTAGGGATATGTGTTTAGCCTAGGCTAGAAGTGATCGAGGGTTTTTAGCATCTTTGACCTTTAAGTCACGTGATTTTGTAATTGCTTCCATGCTTTGGTGATGTCCCAAGCTGGCTTCAATACATGAGCACTACAATATGAAGTGTGGAGACACGAAGGCTTTGAATATAAGTATCCTAAAAAATTACCAAAAAGCATTAATTTTGACCTAAAAATCAACTTTCTTTTTCCAAAAAAAATCCTATGTATTTGTCTATCATGATAGGCCAGCCTACTGCAAGAGAGGGGGTTTGTTGAGTTAAGGTGATATATCATGATAGACAGGGTGTGTTGCAATAGAGGGGTTCTATCAACTTTCGTTTATCATGATAGACTTGGTCTATCATAAGTCTACTCTATTACAATAGAGTGGTCTATCACAATCCATGGTGGTCTATCGTTTTTTTGTTCTATCGTGATAGAGGCTGATAGGGTCTATGAGGGGTGATTTTTTGTGATAGAGTGGTCTATCATGACAAAGGGGGTCTGTTTTAATAGATGGATGCACTCTCAAATCGGTTTGACTTCATAGAGAGGCCTTGACATGATAGACAAGGCTTGTCATGAGAGATGGCATTTATCAGGGATCTCAGTCTATCATGATAGATAGGGGTCTTGGCAAGAGAAAAGAGATAAGAAAGAGAGCTCTCACACATTCTCATATGCAAACAGAGGAGCACACATAGATTGAGGCAAGGAAGATTGATCTTTTTCTTCTTCTATTACATAAAGAGAATATACAAGAATGACTTAACATAACAATACAAGTAGTCTAATATATAAAGAGAAATACATAAAGAAAACAGTAACGTCCAAAAATGAGTAAGTTGGCAAGAAGACAAATGTTCCATCACTCTCGATAGATAAATATGGTACAACTCACTAAAAAGTGTCCCTGACATATATCGGCATAGCCACTACATTTCAGAGAGATAAAAACATTGTATGTGTCATCCTCAATCATCACATGTTGATCTTGATATCTCAACAATCTACCTGAAGCTCAACATCATGTCCTATAATCCAAGCATCTTTTGAAACTTCTTCAATTTTTCTACTCAAAGTGGTTTAGTGAAAATATGAACAACCTACTCATCTATCCTCACATAAACAAGATCAATGTCACTTGCTAATACCTTTTCTCTCATGAAGTTATAATGTACCTCCATATGCTTTTTTCTAGCATGAAAAATAGGATTTCGTGCTAACTAGATGCTACTAAGGTTATCACAATAAATGATGATAGGCTTCTATACTTCCACACCTAAATCTGCAAGTAGCATCTCTAGCCATGCTACTTCACATGCTGCCATTGCAGCACCCAAGAAGTTCTATAATATAGCTTAGATCAAGTCTTGTAATTGTGAGATAAATTATCCCACAATTTTCTTGTACATAGCAGCATTTTCCGTTGCTTCAGTTCATGTGGTATCCAACTTCAAATTCTAATCTAATGGCATAGAAATTGGATTACAATCAGCCATACCATACTTTTGCAGCATACTCAAGGCATATTGCCTTTGTGACATCCGTATACATGTTTTTGTGTGTATAAACTCAATGCCCAAAAAATAGTGCAACACGCCAAGATCTTTCATGTTAAATTCCTCTATAAGGAGCTTCTTTACCTCTTTAATCATTTCTTCATTGTCACCACCTACAATGAAGTGGTCAACATAATTAGCCACAATCGTGATGCATCATCACCCTTCCTTGCTTACAATGAGTGATCTTCATCAGTCATAGAAAATCCAATGGTGACTAAATAATCTGCAATCCTTGCATGCCAAGCATGATAGGTTTGTTCAAGCCCATACAAGGCCTTTTTTAGATTGCAAACATATTTTGGTTTTTTTGAATCCTCATATCCTTGTTTTTGGTCTTATGCATACTTCTTCCTGCAACTCACCATGTAAGGAGACATTCTTCACGTCCATTTGATGCAAAATCCATTGTTTTGTTGTAGCTAGTGCAACAAGTGTTATGGCAGTAGACATTTTAGCTATAAGGCTCAAAGTTTCCTCATAATCAATGCCATATGTCTGTGCATATCCTTTTGCTACCAATTGTGCTTTATACCTCCTTATGCTACCATTAGCATTGTGCTTTGCCTTGTAAACCCACTTGCAGTCTATCGGTTTCTTTCCTCTCAGCAATGGAACGAGCTTCAATGTTTCATTTCCATAAAGTCCAACCATCTTCTCATCCATAGCTTTTTCCCATTATGCATTTCCAATTGCATATTCAAAACAAGAAGGTTCAGCATCTTGTATTACCATGGTCATGTAGGCACAATGTCGAGCCATGTAACTTTCATATGTCAATCGTTGCAGTGAATTATGCATCCTCC
This sequence comes from Ceratopteris richardii, assembly GCA_020310875.1. Taxonomy (NCBI): domain Eukaryota; kingdom Viridiplantae; phylum Streptophyta; class Polypodiopsida; order Polypodiales; family Pteridaceae; genus Ceratopteris; species Ceratopteris richardii. The sequence continues at coordinate 15,126,217 of CM035440.1, read as the reverse complement.
TAGATTGTCTTGGTCCAAGGTCACTTCTTTTTGTTTTATCATCTGCATATGCCTTTCTTACTCTTGGAGTCTTCACAAAGGGCAATCCAAATTTCTCATCAAGGCTCTTTTTTGAACTGTTTAAATCCCCATCAATGTCTTCAAAACTTGTAGATGTTTTATTACGAGAAAAAACCTTTTCTTTACATTTCTTGGATGTACTTGATGAATTTATTGGACTAAAATTTCCACATAATCTGCCACTCGATGGGTTTGAGTTGGAACTATTTCTTGGCGACATATCAGTTCCGATCAAAACTTGAGATTTTGCACTTGCATTTTCAACATTTTCTTTTTCATTTGAGTCAAGATTAAATCCTTCTTTGGCATCTGCATAGAAGCTTGACATTTCATCGAACACCACATCTTTGCTTACCTTCACCTATCATGTGAGTCGGTTGTAATCCCTTTTGATCAAGGGAATACCCAATGAAGATACACTTTTTTGCTTTTGGATCAATTCTTGTTCTCAACTCATCTAGAACATGTACATATGCAATATAACCAAATACTTTCATATGTGATTAGTTTGGCTTTTGCCCATACACTTCTCTTCAGATGTAACTTGATGTACAATTGCAGTCGTAGTTCTACTCATGGTGTATATAGCAGTGTGCACAACTTCTACCCAATAGCAATGAGGCATATTTTTCTCAGCCATCAATGCTCTTGCTATTTTTGCAATATTTTTATTTTTTTGTTCAGCAACACCATTCTATTGTGTTGTGTACCTACATGAAAATTGCCTTCGAATTCCATGATCTTTTAGAAAACTCTTGAGCTCATTTGACAGCCATCGGATCTTAATGTCAGAATATACTTCTTTGTTTGCTTTTCAACCATAACCTTGAAACTCTGAAAGTGAGTAGACACCTCACTCTTGTCTCTCATGAATTATACCCACTTTCGTGTATGGTCATCAATGAAAGTGATATAGAACCTATAGTCTCCCATAGATGTGGTCTTTGCAGGACCCCAAACATCTATATGTACTATTTCTAGCACACACACACACACACACACACACATATATATATATATATATATATATATATATATATATATGTGTGTGTGTGTGTGTGTGTGTGTGTGTGTGTGTTAGAAAACACCTTTTGGGATTAAAAAAATAAATTGTAAAATTAGGTTTTTTGTATTATAGAAGGATAGGGTGCATGTAATAATAAAGAATATTCTTCTTTATGAGCAACATTAAATTATGTCATTTTTTGATGATTTTTAGAGCTCTCAAATGTACCGAAAATTAGCGTAAAAAGTATAGGGGACCTAATTTTCAAGTGTGAAACAAGACACTTGGAAACGTATATAAGTCAATTTGTGACTTATTGTGGGAGAATTCAATTTTTGTACTTGACTTATTGAATGAGAACTTGAGAGCTCTTATTATCTTCTCTAAATCTCATCACTTGACTTTCATGGTGATTTGTTGATGAATTTATGAGTGTTTTCCTTGGATTAGTTTTGTTAATTAGCTATTCCTTAAGCGTTTCATGCTATTAGAGATTATTTTCTTCATACTCAATCCGCATTATCTTGATAATTGTTGTAAAAGATGATTGTGAGTAATCCGTCAGAATTACAATTGTCTCATCTTGGTGATACGTGTAATGAAATTAACTTTTGACTTTATATTGTTAATCTAGATGACAAATGACATGAATTAGGCACAAGAATCATCTCAAAAGCTTATTCCTATCTCAAGATATATGAAATCCTAGTATTTCACATAAACTTTTCATCAGATCTCTCTTAAAGATGATTTTGTTGACAAGTCTTGGACTCCATTGATCAAGAAGGAGTTGTGGTTTTAATATACTTTAGGGATTGACAAAATAAAGGTGTTTATGCTGCTAATCTTTTATACTATGATGATTGAAGATGCCAACTCCAAAGAAAAATGAATATATATATATATATATATATATATATATATATATATATATATATATATATATATATATATATATATATATATATATATATATATATATATATATATATATGTGTGTGTGTGTGTGTGTGTGTGTGTGTGTATGTATGTATGTATGTATGTATGTGTATGCATGTATATGTATATGTATATGTATACGTATATGTATACGTATATGTATATGTATATGTATATGTATATGTATATGTATATGTATATGTATATGTATATGTATATGTATATGTATATGTATATGTATATGTATATGTATATGTATATGTATATGTATATGTATATGTATATGTATATGTATATGTATATGTATATGTATATGTATATGTATATGTATATGTATATGTATATGTATATGTATATGTATATGTATATGTATATGTATATGTATATGTATATGTATATGTATATGTATATGTATATGTATATGTATATGTATATGTATATGTATATGTATGCATATATGTATACGTATATATGTACGTATATGTGTACGTATATGTGTACGTATATGTGTACGTATATGTGTACGTATATGTGTATGTATATGTGTATGTATATGTGTACATATATGTGTACGTATATGTGTACGTATATGTCTATGTATATGTCTATGTATATGTCTACGTATATGTCTATGTATATGTGTACGTATATGTATATGTATATGTGTACGTATATGTATACGTATATGTGTACGTATATGTGTATGTGTATGTATATGTATACGTATATATATATATATATATATATATATATATATATATATATATATATATATATATATATATATATATATATATATATATATATATATATATATATATATATATATATATATATATGTGTGTGTGTGTGTGTGTGTACGTATATGTGTATGTATATATGTACGTATATGTATACGTATATGTGTACGTATATGTATACGTATATGTGTATGTATATGTGTATGTATATGTATAGGTGTACGTATATGTGTACGTATATGTGTACGTATATGTGTACGTATATGTGTATGTATATGTGTACGTATATGTGTACGTATATGTGTACGTATATGTGTACGTATATGTGTACGTATATGTGTACGTATATGTGTACGTATATGTGTACGTATATGTATATGTATATGTATATGTGTATGTATATGTATATGTATATGTATACGTATATGTATACGTATATGTATACATATATGTATCATATATGTATATGTGTATGTATATGTATACGTATATGTATACGTATATGTATACGTATATGTATACATATATGTATACGTATATGTATATGTATTTGTATATGTATATGTATATGTATATGAATATGTATATGAATATGCCTATATATATGCATATGTATATGTATGTGTACTGTTGGTGCAATTATGCCCAAGTCTACATACTTGATTATCTCATTTATGCTTAACTCATCGGCATAACCTTTGGAAGGCTCCATATGTACAGCCTCTTGTAAATTTACTTCGCCATTGCCTTTGTAAAAGTGGATTGTATCCACGAGGAGTTAGAAAGCTCTACATCATGTATTTGGTTGTTGATTCAAGAGAGAATCAGTCCTATACTTTATCATTCACTTTTAGGTAGAGATTTGAATTTGAATTCAAATCATTTTGGCTCCAACAATAACTATAAAAGGAGGATCTAAACTACCTACATGTATCTCGAGTCTATGAGATCATTTTGATCATTATTCCTTGTCAAGTGAGAGCTCACATCGTAGCTGATTCACCTCTCACACATTGGCCAACATTTGATTGCTATCACATTGTACTTTTACATGATTTAATACATACATGACCATTACTTCTCATTTTCACTTGTCTATCACAACTTCATCAGAACAGGGATCTTATCAATGCTTTTTCTTTGTGTATAGCTGATCATTTCCCATGATTTAAAGCATGGTAGATTCAGCATGGTGTCTACTTTAATCCTACAAAGTTTCATTAGTAATGCTTCTCACGATTGTCAGATACTAATCCATCTTTGCTAAGTGGTCTGATGACTGTCAAGGCCCATAAATGTCGGGATGCTTGTTTGATTTGCTAAACCCATTTCTCTACATATGGTTCCTCATTTTTTATGAAATCACTCATTATTTGGTAGCTTATTACGTTAACTAGCATTCCCCAAAAGGAATTAAGCTAATTGCTATTGTGCTTAGAGAATTGTTTAGAACTTTGAGCATGTGTATCAACCAAAATAGCAAGTTTTTTATCTTGCACTATCCTCTATCATATCTGTTTTGATCCTATAGTTAGTGGATCATCTTACAAGAATCACATATGATTACTTATGCTTGTTAGCTGGCTAATGAGGCCCACAAAACTCTCTAGCCATCATTCTCAGCAGGTGTGAAGTAGGATTTAGCTACACCAATTCATCTCTTGTGACTATCCACCATCTCCTTCAATAGTGGTATCAGAGCACGCACAACCAAGATGGGAGATGGATTTCCATCCTTCATTGACAAATTGGATAGGAACAACTCAGTCAAGCACTCAGTCAAGCAAGTTGGAAATGTCAGAACATCTCAGGAGATGAAGAAATGCCAATCTTTAGGGATCAAGCAACAAAGGCAGAGCAAGAAAGGTTGACCACATGGTGTGCAAAGGATGCTCTTGCGAGGTCATATCTACTAAACTCAATCTCTGATTTCTTGTTACCACATGTTAGGAATTGCAAGACCTCCCAAGAGAATTGGGAATTCCTTTCATCGTATTTCTCCTCAAACACAAGAGCTAGGAAGAATCAATTGAGGATGGAGTTCACAACCCTAAATAAACAACCAAAGCAAGGAGTGGTTGATTATGTAACCAAAATGAAAGATGTGGCTGACCAACTTACAAGCATTGGAGAAGAGATAGAGGAATATCACATAGTGAGGCAGATCATCAATGGAATTAAAGCTGATGATAAGTGGGAGTCCTTCACCACAACAATGGAACTCTATATGGATATGCAAATACCTGATCTCAACACCTTGTTGGGAACTCTTCACCCATGAGACAAATCTCAATAGAAATGGTGACAACTCAAGAGCTAACCAATCTTCTGCCCTTTATACAGATAAGAATAAAACTAAGGATAAAGGTAAAATCAAGAAAAAGGAAGAAGAGGATAATACCTCTCAAGCTAATTATGCAAGAAGACGAAGAGTTACTAGAGGAAGGGGCAAAGGAGGAAAGCAAGGCAGGGGGAGACCCTACAACAACTCATCATGCAACATTTGTGGTCTTAACAACCACACTACAAAAGAATGCTACAAAAATACAAGGAACCAAAGGGGAAGAGGCTTCCATAGAGGAAGCTATGGACAATCTAGAGGCAGGTACAACAATGGTGAAGGCAACTGCAATCATAACTACAATCAAGGCTACAACAACAACAACTATCAAGGAAAATTCATAGGAAGAAGGGACTTCAACAACTATATTGAAGATCAAGAAGACTCTGTACTCATCATGAACATGACATCCAAGCAAGGTAAAGATGATGAGCATCTTTTCTTCATTGATTCAGGGTGTTCAAATCATGTGGCTGGAAATGTAGCTCTATTATCTAATCTTGAAGAACCCAAGGGGAAGCATGAAGTACAAACATGTGATGACACGAAACACTCAGTCAAGCAAGTTGGAAATGTCAGAACATCTGATGGTAGTATGAACCCTTTTAGCAAAGTTCTATATGTGCCTACTATAACCAAAAACCTAGGATTACAGGTTAGATTCACTAAACATGGAGCATATGTGGAAGACCCCCAACAAGGCTTCAAAAGGATTGCCAAAGGTGAGAAGAAAAGTAGATTATTTATATTTGAAATTGAAGACATAAGAAACATAACTCTATTCAGCTATAGAGATCAAACTTTATCTCAATTAGAAATGTGGCATAAAAGGCTAGGACAAATAGAAGAAAGAACTCTAGTGGTATCATCCATAGTGGTATCCTGTATCGGGGATAATAGAGGTATCATATTGTCCCAATCTAGTATCATGTATCGTTTGACCTAAGGTATCACATATCGTGCAAAAGTGGTATCATCCTTGAGTTGTATCGTATATCGTGACTGCCTAGTATCATATCATCTATTCTCAAGCACTCCTAGAGAGATCTTGTTTCCCTATTTTAACCCCTAAAACTCTGAACTGGCATAACTTTCTCATATGAAATTTGTTTGTTGTGATTTTGGGCTCGTTTGGGTTCATTTGGGTAAAACTAATACCTGAAGTTACAGACATAGTATTTTGCAGTTGACCCTCAAGTGGGACTAGGAAACCAAAGGGACTCCAAAGGATTTTGAGCAATACCAAAGGGAAATTTTGGAATTGAAGATAAAGCTTATGAACCTGAGATCTGGTAGACACCTAGGTAGGGACATACAAAGCATTAGATCATCTAAGCCCATTGTCAACCATACAGCTAGGTCATGGGCACAACAACTTAGTGGTTATCCCTACATGCTAAGTTCTAAGACAAGTGACTCAGAAATGTCTTTTAGCATGGAAAGACCCACACGTAGATCAGGTACTGCCTATTTACAGACACTAGAAAGTCCCTATTAGACACAATTGGAGTATATCAGGACCAACCAATTAAGTGCTTCCATCTATGAGGATGGTCTAAGGCCATCAATTGTCCAACTCAAAAATCCCGATCAACCTTTCGGACTTGAACACCCAGTGATTAAGTTTGAGGAGGGTTCATACATTGATAAGGATGGAGCCATGTATGTGGTTACCAGCTTACCAGATAGGACATATGAGTTTGGAAATATCATTCCTGAGAATGAGATAGGAGACCAAGGACGAGAACCCAAGACATCCCATGCCAAATCAATCTTCACCAGGGCGATCACTCAAGATTGGATCCCTCAAGACAACAAAAGCATAAAACTATTCTTGAATAGAGAAATGGAGGAAGCCTTTTAGAGATTCAATCTAGATTAACCTAGCCCAATAGTCACCTTCTACAAGTTCAAAGATCCTTAGACTCCAGGAAAAGTTATCTATCTTGATAACACATAAGAGAAAATTATCTTGGTAATAGTGCATGACTAGCATGTATACACTTGGCAAGGCGAATCAATTTTCCCTCCATTAAGATCTAGTGTTTCCCATGGTCTCCAAGGAGCAGGATCATCCAAGGCTCATGAAACCCAAAGGGAAAGAGCTAGAGAGAGACCCGAGGTAAGTTTTGCAAACACTGTGGATAGAGATAGATTAGGATTTGAATGCAAAAGAGCTGAAAGAGAGAGACACCGAGCACATAGACATCAAAGGGATGAACATGATTCTCCATTGCCTATACTCCGAGAGTACCCAAGAACCCTTAGACGATCTCAAGTGATCAACGCAATGGAGAACTACTTTGATGGGTCAGGAGATCCTTATGATCATGTGGCCGAGTTCAAACAAGTGTTGAGAGCTGAACAGGTTGAGGAATTATTCACATAGTTTGAGGCATTTGGGTTGACTCTCAAGGGTAGTGCCTTAGCTTGGTTCTAGCCCCTAAATAGTCACAACTATCAAAATATAGGTCAACTGCTAGAAGAATTCATTGTAGATTTCTCCAAGAGTGGCATCAGGCAGAGTACATAATCCTTGATCCACAACTTCAAGTAGACAACCCAAGAAACATTGCGACTTGCAAGAAAATGGTTCAGAAAATACTTAGAAAGATGCCCTATTCCAGAATTACCCACACCGACCAAACAAGTGGCCTTTTTTTTAGATGGCTTACTAAGCATCAAGTTAAGATCATATGTGTACTTGAAAGAGCCTAGATCCATAGAAGAATGTGTGCAAATGTGTATTGACATAGAAGACAATTTGGGTGAGCAGCTAGGACTATCCAAACTCTATAAGGATTCTGACAATTCTACTAGTCATACTTCTAGAACCTCCATTGAGATAGACCAGATACCTGAGTAGGTTGCCAAGAAGCTTAGGAGTTCAAAATAGACAACCACCAAGGGTCACCCCATTGAAGAGATGTTACAACTATGGAGGAGATAAGATGGCTAATGTTTGCCCAATGATGGCTCAATCCCAACGAAACTTGAATGCACCATACTACAAAACTAAGAGAAAATACACAAAACACATGGCTCAAGATTGTCCATACAATAGGCAGGTTGTCAGAAAAAAATTTTAGCAACATTACCAACAAGGTAGGTATGAGAATCAATACCAACAACCATACTATAGGCCACAACAACAATATCAAGCACCATATAGGCCACAACCAGTCCTAGGAAACTAACCACCAGCTCTTGCCAATGTGATACCAATTAAGGATATAGTGGTAGAAGAAAACCCTAATAGAGCTTTGGTGCCACTAACCCCGTTGGTCTCAGAAAATGATTCCCATGCTCAAAGTTGAGACTACTCCCATGAAGATAGTCCACAAGCTTATTACACAAGGTCACCATAGCATAGTGAGGCTTATTCCTATCAATATGAGACATCACTTATGGAACGAAATTGGGAGCCAGAACACTCCAATGTCATGTACACGAATCCTAACCCCATGCCCCAATTGAGACAAGTAAGACCACAAGCCCCTAGAGGACCATCTTTTAGATGTCAAGGTGACCATTTCATTCATGAATGTCCCCACTCATCGACTCTAGGACAAGGACAAAACGTCACAATACAAGGCTTTTGTCCCGAGTGCAGCAAAGAACATCTTCTAAGAGATTATCCCAGCAACCCCTCTAGTGCACTCAAGGCTAAACCCATTAATGTGGTAGGCTTAGTGGTGGATTCAAGTTCAAGTAGTAGTAATATGGCTCCTATACAGGTAGTTACTAGGGTAGAAACCTTACAAAACGCTAAACCAGCTGATCAATTAAAGTCAAGTGAATCAGGAGAGCCTAGTAAGAGGAAAACAAGAACATGGAAGGATACCAGAGAAAAGGTCAATCGTAAGTGGAATAGAAAGTTATCTGAACTAGAAGAAAGTCTGAAAGATGCAAAAACAAAAATAGTAGACATTGCATCTCAAAGCCCCTCGCATGCTGAAACTCCATCCACACCACCTCATCCCACCCCACCACTCATTGCAAATACACCGCAATGGGGGTTTGTTCTTGCAGATCCAACCCCAGAAGGCTTGGACATGAGGTTCAAGCCCTATCAGGCTCGACTACAAGAAGGTCCAACACGTACAAACCTAGATAAGAGCTACCCTAGAGTAGATTTAAAGATTGAACGTACAAAAATGTGCATAAAAATGGTAGAGCTAGCTCAATCCTTGCTCAAGACGAGTCAATCATTCAATCAGACAAACTCTGTCAACCAAGATTTGCATTTCCAGGGCTTAATAGAAAGATTAGAACAGTAGGTTTCTTTACCTCCATAGGGTCAACGAGTTATTGAAAGAGAAAGCTCGCCACTAATGGGAACTTATGTTCCTAATTCCACCGATGTTGGAACACCTCTTTTAATTCAATAGTACTCTCAAGAGTTCTTGTGGGAAATACAAGAAGAGAAATGGGCCAAGGAGAAGGGTAATTCCCGTCCTATTCATCAGGTTGATGACCTTCATGATCAATTTTCCCAAGACATTCCATCCATTTATGGAGACCAAGTAGAGCAACCAGAAGATGAAAAGTTAGACTATGAATCTAATTCTCTACAAGAGTTGCCACAATTCGCAGGCCCATGTGAATCTAAATCTCTCCAGATCAAAGTTCCCACAATACTGGTAAGAAATGAAGACTCAGTGGTTCCAAGAAACACTAAATTCATGAATAACACTAAGATTGAGTGTCATCTCAGCTTAGAAGAGCTACTCAAAGTAAGACCGGAGTTATGGAAACATGTGGCAAATCAAGTTCGAGAACCTGATTCCAATATGCAAAAAGTAGGCTCTAAGTAGAAAGCCTTAGCAATACCTCTAGACAAAATAGGAGACATGAGTGAAGTTGAAGAAGGTAATACTTATCTTCCAATCACCTACCAAGGTTACACAACCAAAACTATCTTAGACTCAGGTGTTGGCATTGCGATTACGACCACATCCTTGTGGAAGCAATGGGGCAAACTCGCATTATGACCAACTCGAATGAAGCTTCAAATGGTTGATGGCCATATTGAAAGACCTCTAGGATTGCTAGAAGGGATAAATCTAACCACTTTTGGGGTAAAGTTTGGACACACCTTTGCTATATGTGACTTTGGCAAAAATAATATCTATGAGATGATCCTAGGAAGACCTTTCCTACAACAATTGCAAGTATTGCAAGATTGGGGAAGCAAATCCTTGTCTTGCAACACTTAGGGGTCACCACCAAGGTCAATCTAAAGGACTATACCTTTAGAGATGTACCACCCCTATAGTGGAATCCCATCCACAAAAACAAGAAGATTCAATCTCTATGCATTCTGAAAGTTCACCTGATCCATCCTGGATGCATGAAGATACTCACTTGTGGATGTGCAAGGTCGTAGAGGAAGAGGAAAAACATCTAAAAGCAAGAGAAGGAGGAACTTCTCAAGGAGACAGACCGATTGGAGACCAAGCCTACACACCGATGATCTTTCCATATGAGGAATTTGAACCTCATGGTTGGGCAGAAATCTTAGCCATCATGGACATTGCGATAAATGAAGAACAATGGACACCTCATTGTGATAAGGAGGGTTATGATATTTCAGCGTTCATGTGTCAGCCCTTGCTAGAAGAATGTGACCCTAGTGGTGTCATAGAAGAGGAAGAGGACGACAATGATGTAGAGTCCATTGTGATGGATAGTTTCTTTAATTCAGAGGTGCACTATCTAGAAGACATTGGAGTATTTAGCCAGAAAGAAGCAGAACCTCTCACAAGCATCAAGACTGTAAATTCAAAGGATGAGAGTGAAGGTAGTCAAAAGAAAAAGAAAAGAAAAGCACTAAAACAAGTGGAGGAGGAATCATTGTTCGAGGTACCAAAAAATTTCAAGAAATATGAAGTTGAAGATCGGAAAATTTTGGTATGACTGCCTAAGAGAGAGACCATCATAGGAGGTGTATGATAACAAAGAAAAGACCAAGAAAATTTATGTAACCATTGAAGGGAATGAAGAATGATGTATGTACATAGGAGAAGACCTAAGTCCAGAAGAAGAAGCAGAGTTGGTAGCTTTATTAAGAGAATATAGGGACCTATTTGCATGGACCTATAGAGATCTAAAGGGGGTAGATCAATGACACTTATGCTGCAAAAATAAAAGAAGAAATTGACAGGTTGATTGAGTCTGAATTTATCTATGAGATCGAGCATACTAAATGAGTGTCCCCCATTGTAATGGTGCCTAATAAGAATGGAAAGTTGCGAGTGTGTATTAACCTTAAAAAAGTTAATAGAGCTATGATTAGAGATAGCTACCCACTTCCAATCACTGAACATTTATTGGAGTGTGTTGTAGGCAAGGCAGTTTATAGCTTCCTCAATGGATTTTTAGGTTACAACCAAGTAGGCATTTCCCCAGAAGATCAACAAAAAATGGCTTTTGCCTCCAAGTGGGGAATCTTTGCATTTATGATGCCATTTGGGCTCACCAATGCACCTGCAACATTCCAAAAGCTCATGTGCCATGTCTTCAAAGAGTTCTTGCAAAGGAGCTTAGAAGTATATGTGGATGATTTATGTGCTCATTCCCAAGAAAGAAGATACCACATCCTTGAGCTCAGACAAGCCTTCAACAAGTGTAGAGAATATCGAGTTTGTCTGAACCTAGAAAAGTGTGTGTTCATGGTACATCAAGGTAAAATCTTAAATCACATTGTTTCTAAGAATGGAATATCAACTAATGAGGACAAAGTAAGAGCCATAGCAGAGTTGCCATGACCAAGGAACATTAAAGAGGTACAAGCCTTTATGGGCCATTGTGGATATTACCGTAGATTTATCCACATGCATGCAATCATAGCTAAACCCCTTTATGCCTTCTTGACAAATTTTGAGTGGAATGACAAATGCAAAAATTTGTTCAATCATCTAAAGAGACGTTTGTGCAGGACACCAATATTGACCACTCCTGATTGGAATAAACTATTCCATGTCCATGTAGATGCATCCAATCATGCAATAGGATGTGTGCTAGCACAATCCACAGGTGAAGGAAATCTAGATTTGCCTATAGCATATGCTAGCAGACAACTCAATGCGGCTGAACGAAACTATACAACAACTGAAAGAGAAGGCTTAGGCATGGTATATGTCATGAAGAAGTTTAGACACTATGTATTGGCCAACAAGTTCAAGTTTTTCACTGATCATCAAGCTTTATTGTATTTGGTCAATAAACCTTGCAATACAGGATGCTTAGTAAAATGGTTTCTCTTACTAAGGGGGTGGATCACCCTTCTAGCATCACTTCAAGAGAGTCACCACAAGGAGTGTCTGATGAGATACCTGATGCTTATCTGTTCAATTTGGAATTTGTTCCTGAATGGGCGAATAAGTTGGTACTTGTCTTAACCTTCGGACCCGCAAATAAGAATGTGAGAATGAACAAAGAAGAAATTGTAAGATCACAAAACTATCAAATATTTGTAGGAAATATGTACAAACAAGATACAGAGGGTGTACTAGCTTGTTGTGTCAAGGACAATGAACATAGTAGTTGGTTGCAACAAGCCCATGGACTGCTAGGAAATCACTATTCTAAACAACGAACATTGCAAAATCCAAAACATTTAGGAGTGTATTGGCCTAGCATGAACAAAGAAATACATGAGTGGACTGAGAATTGTCCAATGTGCAAAGAGATAACCCCCAATGGAGCATGCTACCCTTTATCACATGTCATTAATTCCATATTGGAGTGCTCCATTGGTAGAATTTATGAGATCAGGAACACTACCAAGTGAGGCTAGTCTAGCAACAAAACGTAGAGGCTTAGGACTATGCCTTAGCAGGAGACAACCTATACCGAAGAGGCAAGGATGGTTACTTAAGACTCTCCATTCATGAATCAAACTATTTGAAAGTTTTAGAAACTTCACGCAGTGGTGTGGCAGGTGGACACTTTGGTCCTGACTGAGTAATTAAGACCATTCTATTCTCAAGACTTTGGTGGCCCACTCTTCATATGGATGCACATATGTATGTGAAGAAACCTGATACATGCCAATGTGCACAACATAGGATCCAAAAAGATGAGATGCTTTTGAGACCAATGATGGGAGGACGTGCATTCTCAAAGTGGGGTATAGACTTTATAGGCCCTATTAAGCCCCCAGCTAGAAACTCCCATGCAGAGTACATTATTGTAGCCACAGATTACCTTACAAAGTCGGTGGAAGAAAAAGCCACAGTGAAGAATGAAACTCAAACAATGGCTAAGTTCTCATTTGAGAACGTGCTCATGAGATATGGACTACCAATAGAGTTAGTAACTGATAGAGGTACACACTTCTTGAATGAATTCATTGAAAATCATCTCCAAGAATTCTTGGTGATACATAAGAAGTCTCCCCCCTATCATCCACAAGCTAATGGACAAATCGAGAGCACAAATAAGATCCTATGTAATGTGTTGACAAAACTCGTAAATAATAAATGCTCTGATTGGGATACATAGCTTCATCATGTTGTTTGGGCCTATCGAGTTGCCTACAAAATGGTACTCAATGCCACCCCATTTTAGGTGGTCTTCGGACACAATATTGTGCTACCATTAGATTTCCTAATCCCAGCTTTAAAAGTAGCACAAGAGCATGAGTGGAATGGGACCTAGTTGACCTCCAGGATCTTTGATCTAGAATGTTTAGGTGAGACCAGGCTACGAGTGGCAGTAGGCATCTACGCTACAAAGAAAAGGCAAAAGGCATACTTTGATGCACACATCAAGGTTATAGGATTGAAAGAGGAAGACCTAGTGTTGTTTTATACACTAAAGCAACATGCTCGCAAATTGGAAAAGTGAGGATATGGACCCATGATCATTAATAGAATTTCCACTAGTGGTGCGATTCAATTGGCCACTCTAGAGGGTGACATCTTGCCAAGCTATATTAGTGGATGTTGAGTCAAGCTATATCAAGAACCTCTTACAAAGGATATGTTGATGAGACTCAACACTACTAAGAAGCGAAAAGAAGAAGAGTTAAGGGTTAGAGAAGAAGCACAAGTAGAGGCCAGAGAGCGCATTAGGAGAAATAAGTTAAAGCAACTAGGCCTAGATGTCAATCCGAAAGCCTCGAGATATCACATGGTCATGTGCCAAAAATCAGGTGTGATTGCTTCTCGAATCATCGATCGACATCCCTTTGTGACCATAGAGGTCGGCCAAGGACATAATGTAAGGACTATGAAAGCCTTAATTGACTCAGGTGCATCAACCAGTACAGTTAGATTCTCATACTACCAAGATCTACAATTGGACATCACTCCCATAGAAGCCTATCTCTTAGGAGTGGGAGGTGTGGAAACCCCTTGTTTGAGAGAGGTGGAGCTTCCCATCTACCTTCAAGATGTCCCAATGATAGTCAAAATGCTATTGTGTCAAGATGAGGACCTTACGGAACCACTTGTCTTGGTTCAAGTTTGGATCTATGACCACATAGTCAACTTAAACCTAAGAAGTCAACTTCTTCAAGTTTGTGTACATGAACAATGCATTATATTAGAATTAGAGAATGTTATGCTCACAAATCTAGATGTCACGCATTCTATCAGTTCTCCTAAGCCTACTCTTAGAGAAGAAGATTTTGTATGCATCAAAAGCTCTATGATCCAGAAGGACTCAATCAAAGAAGAACAATCTCAAAGGCAAGCGACCCTGGCATCGACACAGTAAACAGTCTTAAATAAGCATAAAACATCACATATCCCTGATCATAACGCATATAACTATCACTATAAATCATCACTAAAATGCCTATGGTAGTTACTAATATTGCCATAGTAAGACTTCCTCTTTTTCAAAGACTAATGCAATAAAAAAATTCATCCACAAAGGCAAGCGAAACAATACAAGATAATAGTTGTATCAAATAGACAAAGATATTTCAAGAAGATAGTAGTTTTGGGCATATCTTGTAAAGACATTTTCAAATAAGAATTTTGCGGTCGTGTGTGCATCATTCTTTTTTGCGGCCTTAGCCTCTACCCATTTGGTAAGATAATCTGTGGCAACTATGATGTATTCAGCATGAGTACCTTTTGCAGTGGGGTTAATGGGTCCTAAAAAGTCTATACCCCACTTGGAGAATGCACATTCTCCCATCATGGGTTTTAGTGGCATTTCATATCTACGAGTAGGAAATTGAGTTCTTTGGCACACATCACATCTCTTAACATAGGTATGTGCATCCATGTGAAGAGTGGGCCACCATAATCCTACAAAGAGTATGGCTTTGATGATCCTATCAGGGCCAAAATGACCTCCTGCAACCCCTTGGTGTGCAATCTCTAGTATACTCAAATAATTGCTCTCATGAACACACTGTCTTAGGTATTGATCTCGTCCTCGTTTGTATAGATTGTCACCAATAAGTGAGTAGTCTTGAGCTTCCTGCTCTAGACTATGTTGTTGTGCTAAGGTCATTCCTTGAGGGAATGTTTTTGTCCTCAAGTATGTCACTAATGGTTCACTCCATTCTCGTGTGAGAGACATATGATATAACGTGGCATGTTCTACCGGTGGTCTTTCACAATAGACTGGACATTCTTTACACATTTTATAGACATCTACTTCCATAGAAGGCCAATATACTCCTAGTCTATGCAGAGTCTGCGAAGTATGATGTTTTGAATGATGTTGCTTTAATGCACCTACATGTGCTAATTGCAACCAGTTTGTGTGTTCTGATTCATCCACACAACAAGCAAGGATCTTCTTATTATCCTGTTTATATATACTTCCTGCAATGATTTGATATCTTTGTGATTTGGTGATTTCTCCTTCTTTGATCCTTATCCTAGGATTCTTGGGTCCATATGTGAGAATAGGGACAATAGGCTTAGCCCATTCTGGTACTATCTCTAGGTTAAACAAGTATGTATCGAGTAATTCATCCACTATTCCTTGAGGAGCTTCTCCCATGGTTAATCTTGAGAGGTGCCCAGCTCTAAGGTGTGTCTTTTCCTTCCTGACTACGACTTCAATGTCATACTCCATGAGCAATAGAAACCATGATATTAATCATTAGTGTTACAAGGCTTATTGACTAAGTACAATAACGCTTGATGATCTGTAAAGAACTTGAACTTATTTGCCAGCAAGTGATGCCTAAATTTCTTCACTACGTAGATCATTCCTAATCCTTCTTGTTGTGTAGTGGTGTAGTTTATTTCTGCTACATTCAATTATCTGCTTGCATAAGCTATACAGAGATCTATATTACCTTCATTCATGGGTTGTGCCAACACACATCCTATGGCATAGTTGGATGCATCCACATGTACATGGAATGGCTTGCTCCAATCCAGGGTTATTAATATAGGTGTTGAACATAGGTGTCGTTTAAGTTCCTTGAATGAATTTTCACATTCTTCTGTCCATTCAAACTTGGTCAAAAGAGAGTATAGATGTTTGGCTATGATTGCATACATGTGTATGAATCGTCTATAATAACCACAGTGACCCATGAAAGCCTGTACCTCTTTTACGTTATTTGGCCTAGGTAGTTCTGCAATTACTTTCACTTTTTCTTCATCTGTAGTCCTAGAATTTCGCCTTGTCTGACCATGAAAACACACTTTTCTGGGTTCAAACAAACCTGATATTCTCGACATTTGTCAAATACTTGCCTTAGTTTTAGGATATGCGTTTACCTCATATTCGAATGAGCACATATATGATCCACTTAAACTTCCAAATTGTTGCATATAAATTCCTTAAAAACATGACACATAAGCCGCTGGAAAGTGGTAGGTCCATTTGTGAGCCCAAATGGCATCACGTGAAATGCAAATATGCCACATTCTATGGCAAAAGCCGTCTTCTGCTGATCTTTTGTAGCAATGGCTACCTGATTATAGCCTGAGAAACCATCAAGGAAGCTATAAACTTCCTTGCTCGCAACTCTTTCCAATAAATGTTCCATGATAGGAAGAGGATAATTGTCTCCAATTTTGGCAGCATTAACTTTCTTAAGGTTAATACAAACATGCAATTTTCCATTCTTCTTGGGCACAACCGCAATAGGGGATACCCATTTGATATGCTCAGTTTCGTAAATGAATCCTGCTTCTATCAAATGATCTATCTCTTCTTTAATCTTAGCAGCATAGTTATCATTATATGTGTATGGTTTTTGTTTTGTAGGCTTGGCATCTGGAGTCATAGGGATTCTATGGGAGCATATATATGGGTCTACCCCTTTCAAGTCTTTGTAACTCCAATCGAATACATCTCGATATTCATGCGATAGGGTGATCAACTCTTCTTCTTCTTTGCTAGTCAAATCATGCCCTATGTATGTACATTTTTCTTCTTCTCCTTCTATGGTGACAATGATTTTTTTGGTTTTCTCTCGACTATCATATACTTCTCCAACATCGGCTTTTCTTTTAGGCATTCATACCATGATGCTTCTATCCTCTATTTCATATTTCTTGAAGTTCTCAGGTACTTCCACGAGTGGTTCTTCTTCTTCTATCGTAGATGATTTCTTTCTCTTCTTTTGTTTATTTTCTGTATCTTGTAGGGATGGCTCAAGTTGTTCCATTTGACTGTCTTTTTCTTCTTTAGGGGTTTTGGATTCTACAAAATAAAGATATTCCTCTTGTGTAGAATAGAAGGGTTCCATGATGATGGATTCTAGGTCCTCCTCACTACTCTCGTCCAATTCTTGGGTCACTTCCCTACATTCTTCTAGGATAAAGTCTTCCTCAATAGGTTCAATCATAAAAATGGAAATTTCATACCCGTCCTCATCACGATGAGGGGTCCATTCTTCTTCATTCACTGCTACGTCCATCATAGCTAAGATTTCTACCAAACCGTGTGTTGATATATTTAGGTAGTGATGTGTGTGAACACACTAGGACCGCCGGGGCACTTTTTTCCCTCTTTAGGAGGTTTTTTTCCCCCGGCTTGTATATACGCCTATTGCCCTAATGGGCTACTTATCTTTGTACATTCTCTAGTAATACATTCAGTATTGTGTGTTTGTGCTCCAAGCTTCTTCTTCTTCCTTGTGTTGTTCGCGTGCTCCTACAGACGTCTAACTCCAACAATTGGTATCAGAGCAAGTTGTCGCTTCATCTAGGGCGCCATCGACACTCCTCCATTTGCAGTCTCAAAATCGCACAAATTTTGGTGAGCATACTCAGCGTGTTTCCGAGATCAAAACTGCTTCGCTCTATGGTGCCAAAATCACGATCTGAGCTCATTTCGGCCTCCGAACGCACCATCGTAGTGCTTGTGTAGGCTATTTTGTCTTTTTGTGCCAAAGGTATATACCAGTTTCTGTTCGCCAGTTTAAGCGTCTCGAAGTCTGCTACAGGTCTAGCAGAACTCGTCTGGGTAGTTCTGTTCAACTTTTTGAGATACAGTCAATTTTCTGCATCAAGGTATTTTAGTCACCGGCCATGGCTAAAAGCAGTGATGTATTCCGTATGTTGGTTGTTGAGGATAAGTTGGATGGTACCAACTACCCATTATGGGCTTATATGATGCGACATGTTTTGGTTGCAAAAGGATTGTGGAACATTGTGCAGGGTGTTGAAAGACGTCCTGCTACACCTGTAATGATAGGTACTGCAAATACAGGTGGTGGAGCTGATGAAGATGGTGTCGAAGATGATATTCCGCAGATTCCTGTTCGTGTTGCTGTTTCTGTTGCACCTACTATAGAGCAAATTCGTTGGGATGGCAGAGATGCCCAGGCACATGCATTGATAGCTTTGTCTGTCAAACGTGCCATTATTCCTCATATTCGCTCTTGCAGAACAGCTAGGGATGCTTGGGATACACTTACCACATTGTACCAAGCTAAGAATGAGGCTCGTGTTGCTTACCTCCGAAAACAGTTGGAGAGTGAGCACATGAATGAAGGTGATTCTATGGACATTTACCTAACGAAGATCAAAGATTTGAAGGAACAGTTGATTTCTGCTGATGAGGTTATACCAGATAGCTCACTTGTGTAGACCGTTCTGAATGGTCTTCCTGATTCATATCAGAGTTTTGCTTCTACTCTTCGGTTGATGATGAAAGGCAATCCGAATGCCTTATCATTTGAGGAGTTAGTCTCTGTTCTGTTGCAGGAAGAGCAGTCCAGGCAGAACAGGTCCATTATGCGTATTGCACATCAAGCTATCCTGGCTAGTCAGAAGGGCAAAGGAAAATGGAGCTCTTCTACTAGTAAGCAGAAATCTGTAAATGCTGCACATTCGAAGAACCAGGATAAAGATGAGAAGAAATTAGAAAAGCAGAAATTGTTTTGCAAGTACTGTAAAGGGAATGATCATATCATAAAAAACTGTCCAAAACTGGTTGCAAAAGAGGCAAAGAAAAAGGAGGCTGGAATGGTTGTTGCAGAAGCCTCTACAACAAAAACAGAGTCTGCTAATCTTGTGTAGGAAGAAGAATGGGCGTTTACTACTGTTTGCAGTTTTGACCCATCTTCTCATGAGCAGTGCATGTCTGCAGTGGACTGAGATGTTTGGTACTTTGACAGTGGGGCGACCAAACATATTACCTCGTAACGCAGATTCTTCTCTTCACTCGAGCCCGCCCCTACAGGGAATACTGTCACATGCGCCAACAACTCCTCTTATCCTGTTATGGGAGTTGGTAAGATCATTCTGACTACTGCTGATGGTAGTTCTTTCACCTTCTCAGATGCCTTATTTGTGCCAGGGATCAAGAAGAATTTGTTATCAGTTTCTGCATTAGCCAAGATTGGCTTGGTTGTGAAATTCGTTGATGGAAGGTGTACAGTTCATGATCTATCAAATGGCGATGTGATTATTGTTTCTGGCATTTTATGTCGTGGGTTGTATAAGCTCATAGACTATGAAAGATCTGTGAATGATTCGGCATGTGCAGTTCATGATTCTCAGGCTATATCAGATGCAAAGCTTTGGCATGCACGCTTTGGTCATCTGAATTTTTCTAGTTTGCTACGCCTGCAAAAATCTGATATGGTGTCTTCTTTGCCCAAGCTTGAGGCACCTAGAAAACATGTATGTGAAGGCTGTATTTTAAGCAAAATGCAGCGTTCCTCCTTTCCAAAAGATGGTTCAGTTTGGGCTACGCAGAAATTGCAGCTTGTACATAGTGATGTCTGTGGTCCTATGCAGACACCTTCTTTTGGGAATTACCTTTACTTTGTGACTTTCATTGATGGTTTTTCCAGGCATGCATGGGTATATCCACTCAAAGCAAAGTCCGAAGTGTTCATGTGCTTTAAACAGTTTTTGGTTTTGGCTGAAAATCTGTCAGCATGTAAAATGGGCACCCTCCGTTCTAATCGAGGGGGGGAATATATGTCTTCTAATTTTAATGCATTTCTGGCTGAACGTGGGATAAAACCCCAGTGTACAGTGACGTATACACCTCAACATAATGGAGTTGTTGAACGAAAGAACAGGTCACTCATGGAGATGGCGAGGTGCATGGTCAAGAGTCAGGCTTTACCACATAGTTTCTGGCTTGAGGCTGTCATGTGTGAAGCATATGTACAAAAACAGGTGTCCCACTAAAGCGCTGCAGTCTATCACTCCATATGCGGCTTGGCATGACTGCAAACCATCTGTTGCTCATCTGCGTGTTTTCGGTTGTTTGGCATATGCATTAGTGTGTGAACAACATCGCAGAAAATTGGATGATAAGGTAGTAAAATGTATTTTTGTTGGGCACAGTTCTGAAAGTAAAGGCTATCGTCTGTATCATCCACAGACTAAATGCATTCTAGTTAGCCGTGATGTTGTCTTTGTGGAAGATGCTATTCAGCCATTGCTTTCATGTACTAAGGAGACATCTGTTAGCTCCAAAGACATGTATGATACGTTGATGCCTCTTTTTACAGGTGGACAGTCTAGTGCTGGTCCTAATGAGGCAACTTCTCAGCCTTTGCAGGTTTCATATGATGATGCAGATCATTCTATTTCTGATGCAGATTTACATGATGCACTTGTTCATGAGAGAGTTGATATTGAGCAGGCAAAAACTATGCCAAAATTGCTATTGCAGACTTTGCGTGACAGCAAATTAGATGCACCTTTGTCATATCGTACTCGTTCAGGCTCTCATAGTGCATCCTTTGCATCAGATTGCTATGTTATGGCTGCGTCTAGTCTCTGTGATGAGAATGAGCCTGTTTCTTTTGATGAAGCACAGAATTCAAAAAATTGGATGGCTGCCATGCAATCTGAATATGATGCTATAATGAAGAATGGTACATGGTCTTTATGTGACTTGCCTCCTGGCAAGAAGGCCATTGGCACTAAGTGGGTATACAAGCTGAAGCGTAAACCTGATGGTACAGTTGACAGGTATAAGGCTAGGCTTGTTGCAAAGGGTTATGCGCAGGAAAGAGGCATTGATTTTGATGAGACCTTTGCACCTACATGCCGTATGACTACTGTTCAGAGCATTTGTGCACTTGCAGCCCATCATGGTTGGAATGTACATCAGTTGGACATTAAAACAGCATTTCTGAATGGTGACTTGCATGAAGAAGTGTATGTTTTTCAGCCCCGTGGCTTTGTGTAGAAAGGGCATGAAAACCAGGTGTGCAGGTTAAAGAAGGCATTATATGGTTTAAAGCAAGCACCACGTGCTTGGTATGAGAAGATACATGCCTATCTGGTTGCACATGGTTTTGTGAACAGTCCAACTGAAAGCACCTTATATGTTAAGCGTGCTAATGATGTGCTTCTGATCATTGTTGTCTATGTTGATGACATGCTGCTCACTGGTCCTATTGAGAAGCATATTGCTGATTTCAAGGCTGATTTGCATGCCTCATTTGAGATGTCAGATTTGGGGCATTTGCATCACTATTTGGGCATTCAGTTTATGCAAGTTGATGGTGGAATGGCTTTGTGTCAAACGAAATATATTGACATATTATTGCAACGTTTTGGCCTTGAAGACTGTAAGCCTATTGCCACTCCTATGGAGACAGGTTTACGATTGAGTCTTCATGATGCTGGAGATGCATTTGATGTTTTTCTTTATCAGCGGGCTGTTGGATGCTTGATTTACTTATGCATTACTCGGCCAGATATTCAGTTTGTTGTCTCACAGATGAGCAAGTTTATGCATTGCCCAGGAGTCACGCATTGGAAGGCGGTTAAGGGCATCTTTTGCTACTTGAGTGGTACTCAGCTACTTGGGTTGTTTTATCCCAAGGGGGGATCACTACTGCCAGATTTGCATGCTTTTTCTGACTCAGAATGGGCTGGTTGCTATGACACTCGTGTGTCCACCAGTGGTTTTTGCTTCATGCTTGGTAGCTCATGTATATCTTGGTTGAGCAAGAAGCAGCCTACTGTGGCCACTTCCAGTTGTGAGGCTGAGTATAGGGCAGCTTTCACAGCGATTGTTGAGTGTGTGTGGCTCAGACGCCTTATGGCTGATTTGGGTGTTGTCCAATCTTCTGCCACCACCATCTTCACTGACAGTCAGAGCACATTGGCAGTTGCGAGGAACCCTGTGTTCCATGCTCGCACTAAGCACATTGAGGTGCATTATCACTATGTCATGGAGAGGTTCTCTGCTAGGGAGACCAACTTGGCATATGTGCCCATGCAGGAGAACATTGCAGACCTTTTCACGAAGGCTCTGCCTAGGGAAAAGTTTGAAGCTTTCCGCAAAGCTTTGGGCTTACTTCCTTTTGTGGAGTGATTTCCACATAGCTTGGCACTTCCTTATACATGAGTGCCAGCTCCTTGTTCACCGCATCACTCCCAGGGGGGATTCATTGATATATTTAGGTAGTGATGTGTGTGAACACACTAGGACCGCCGGGGCACTTTTTTCCCTCTTTAGGAGGTTTTTTTCCCTCGGCTTGTATATACGCCTATTGCCATAATGGGCTACTTATCTTTGTACATTCTCTAGTAATACATTCAGTATTGTGTGTTTGTGCTCCAAGCTTCTTCTTCTTCCTTGTGTTGTTTGCGTGCTCCTGCAGACGTCTAACTCCAACACCGTGAGGCTCGAATTCCTCCTTTGGAAATACTATAGGTGTATAAGCTGGGTCTTGAAGAGTTTGTGGATGTCATTTTGAACCTAAGGTCATGGCTTCTAATTGTTCTTCCACTTGTTTTGCTACCTTACACATCCATAGATGAGTATCCTAGTGCAACCATGAGGGATCTGACTCCAATGAGTGTACGGACTCTGTTTCTTATGTGTCTTATGGATGTCGTTCCACTATATTGGGGGTACATCCCGATGGAAATAGTATTTAAGATTGACCTTAGTAGTCACTCTTAAATGTTGCAAGTACAAGGAATTAGTTCCCTAATCTTGTACGATTTGCAACCGATGCATGATGGTCATCCTAAGATAATCTTGTAAGCATGATTTTTCCCAAAATCATAAATGGCAAAGGTATGTTCAAACTCAACACCACAAGTGGTGAGAGATATGCCTTCTGGTAAGCCCAATGGCTTTTCTATATGTCCGTCAGCCATTTGTAGCTTCATCCTAGTGGGTCTTAATGTTGGCTTACCCCAACCTTTCCATAAAGTGGTGGTAGCGATGGCTACTCCGGCTCCTGAATCTAAGATGGCTTTGGTGGTGTAGTCCTTGTGGGTTATTGGAAGATAAGTGTTACCTTCCTCTCCTTCGTGCACATCTCCAATTCGTTCTACGGGTATCTCTGGTACCTTCTTGTGTGATCCTATCTGAGAGGGAGCAATAGCAAGCTCAGGGAATTGGTTTGCTACGTGCTTCCACAATTCTGGTTTAACCTTCAACAATTCCTCTAGATTGAGATGACACTGTACTCTAGTGTTCTTGATCACTTTCATGTTTCTAGGGATTACTGATTCCTCATTCCTCACTATTATCATGGGTGCTCTCATGCTGATCGATTTTGCTTCCTAAGGTCCTATGAACTAAGGTAATTCTTGCAAAGAATTGCATTCAAAATCTGGGTGTTCACTCAGTTGTTCTTCCTCTACATCATCATAAATAGAGGGGATGTCTTGGGGAAATTGCTCTTGCAAATCATCTATCTCTTGAATAGGATGATGGCTTTCTTGCTCTTTTCTCCATTTCTCTTCTCAAATTTTTCATAAAAGTTCATGTGAATATTTGTGTATGAAGACATGTGGTCTCCAACTTCTGTATTTGGCAATTGAGACAGGGATGGTGCATTCCTTTCCTGTGTCTCTTAGATAATAGGGTTCCTATGCAGATTCTTTTTCTCATTTCTATTGACCAAGTATTCTAGCCTCTCTAGTAGTCCTTGAAAGTGTAATTCAGGTTTTTCCATGTTATTCCAATTAAGATAACGAGAGGCTTCGAACATAGTTTGTGTTAAATCTACCATCTTCATGCAAAGTTTAGTTATCTCAATTTCTAAATCTGGTCTCGGATAGTTCTTACTCATTTCAGCTATCTGGCGTCCTTCTTTTAATCTAGCTTGATATGCATGAAACATCATGTCTAGGTTTTCTGGTATGGGTTCCGCTAGGACTGATCCTGATCTTTGAGCTAGATTCTCCTGATTAGATTCTTGAGAAGTTAATTCTAGGATTTTAGCTCTAGATTCCTTAAGACTTCCTTCCAATTCAGTTATCTTTTTACTCCACTTTCTCTTAAATCTTTCTCTGGAATCTTTCCACGATTTTGTCTTTTTATTTCTAGACTCTCCAGCTTCACTAGTTCTGGCTATTTTTTCAGGGTTAAGTTGTTGATTCCGTAAGAGCGCCTGGGCTCTTGTTATAGCTTGGATAGGCACGTATGTAGGATTGGCTCCATCTGCATTATGTACAATACCTATCACATTGATGGGTGTCACTTTTGAAGCATTAGTAGGGTTCTTGGGACAATCTTTGATGACATGCTCTTTACCACACTCGACATAAAAACCTTGTATGTTATAGTATTGTGATTGTCTTGCTATCGAAGGATGTGGAAAATCCTTTATGAAATGATCTTCTTGGCACCTAAAGCTTGATCCTCTAGGGCCCTGTGGTCTTTGTTGTGTTAATTGGGGTTGTGGATTGGGGTTTGCATGCATCACATTAGCATAATCGGGTTCCCAACTGGGTTCCAACGATGGACTATCATATTGATATATTTCCACATGTTCTGGTGCCTCTATATAATATATGGGTGGATGTTGGAAGCAGCCAGAGGCATAGACGACGCGGAAGCATGTAACGATGGAGCAGTGAGCCAGTGGAATCTTTTTTCAAAGAATCATGTTTTAGAAATACTTTTCAAAAAACCTCCAACAGTGATTTTTATCACTAATGTAACATATGTAACATAGAAAAACTCTTTTCTTAATTTCTCGCTCCATTTTGTGCAAGCCAAGGAGTCCTCGAGCTTGAGGAGCTTAGGTAGAACAAGCGTATCAATTTTCGTTATTTTTAGACACCGTTTACCCTTCCAAATAGCATCTAGGACCTAATTTTTAACTATGCCGGTCACTAGATGTGAAACCGGTCAAAACTAGTCTAGAAACTATAAAAAGAGCTAGAGAGCTCATTTTTGGGGAGCTTGTTTGAGGTTAGAGTTCTTTTGACCTTGTAATAGTGTTCTTGAGTAATAGAGTTGGTTTCTCACCTTCCATTGTGTCTTGCTTGTCTCTTCGTAGTGTGTGTGTATGTGTGTGTGCATTTCTATGCTTCTCACCTTCACTCTCACTTCATCTCACATTCACGATCTTCATATCACTCCTATCTCTTCCGCGGATTGACATTAAGGAGGTGGAGCTTCTTAACGTGGTTCTCACCATTGTGCTAGAGCAACACCAAATTTGGCGCCGTTGCCGGGGATCGAGTCTAGGACGAATGTGTGATGGTAAGAGTATAGCAAGAAGTAGCGTTGGAAGGTAAAAAAATTTCAGTTTTTGTGGTTGTTTTTACTTAGTTTTTAGTGTTTTTCACCTCCCCCACACTCCATCTTCATCACCGCATCATCATCTTCATCTCCAAAAAAATCAGAAAATTCACCATATCCACCCATTCTCCTCATTTCCCCTCATTTGTGCATGCGAGAGAGTGAGAGAGAGCTTTGGTGCTTGTGTGTACTTTTGTTTTCTTGAGTTTTCTTGCAGGCACAGAGCTCCAGTGCATCAGGAAAGCTTGGAAAAGGTAAAATTTTCAGTTTCTGTCAGAAATTTCCGACTGTGTCAGACCATCGCGATGGTCTGCAAAGTTCGGAATTTGAAGAAGGCGACCACACCAGCGTGAAGAGCACACCTACGCCTCTAGGAATCCATAGCTTCATCTGCGAAATTCTCGTTTTGTTGGACCATCGCAACGGTCTCAGACCATCGCGATTGTGTCACACCATCACGATAGGCTCACACCATCGCGACGGCTCGGCCGGACCATCGCGACGATCTCACGCCATCGCGATGGTTCATTTGGACCATCGCACGGTTCGCGGACCATCGCGATTGTTCGGTTGACCCCACACCATCGCGATAGGCTCACGCCATCGCGCCGACGATGCCACGTGGCAAGTTGGACCATCGCGACGATACCCTCAGACCATCGCGACAACTCCAATTTTGGACCATCGCGATTGGCTCAAGCCATCGCGCCCGGACCATCGTGATTGGCTCAAGCTATCGCATCTGTGACCATCGCGATGGTTCACTTTGGACCATCGCGATTGTTCACGTTGACCGTTGACTGACGCCATCGCGATTGTCCGCCTGATCGAGCCATCGCGATTGTTCACTTTTGGACCATCGCGACCGTGCACTTCAGACCATCGCGATTGCTCACCTTCATGCCATCGCGACGGTCCCAGACCATCGCGATTGTCTTAGACCATCGCGATTGTCTCAGACCATCGCGATTGTCCACCCCAAACGCAAATTTTAGGGTTTCATTTTTTGGCCAATTTTGGGGCTATTTTTGGGAAATTTTTGGGTGATTAGACTCATAGGAGACCCCTTAGCTCATATTTGGAGAAAAACCTGTTTGTCATTTTTTACCCCCCAGGGCCTGAACGGTCATAACTTTTTCATCCGAAGTCCGTTTTTTGAGCTTAATAGCTCGTTAGAAAGATCTTTACGAGTACTACGTGACCTCAACAGTTTTTTCTTAAAGAATACGTCTATTTTTAGATAAGCTATTTTGAGGTTGACCTAGTTTGGGACTACAAAGCCAGGGGGCAAGCATTGAAAAGTTGGGCAAAAGGGTAGGGACTTAAAAGGTGTATATACTCAAGTGCTTGATCATCCAAATGTGAATTGGTCTAATATTGGATTTTTCTAGGTCTAGCAAGGGCAGTCAAAGGCAACCAAGGCAAGGCTTTGAAGGGCATAAAGCTTGGGAAGCGCGGCTTCTTGGGCATCAGAGCAACCAGAAAAGCTGACTCGAGGTTGGAAGATTACTCAACCCCCTCAGTCAATTCTTAGCCTAGGATAAACGGTAGTATTGTGGATTAAAGACGATAAGAACGCCTCAAGTTCAAGAGAATTAAATTTATCAAGTTCAAGACCAAAGTAAAGGTGTGTGACACGAAAACCTAAAGGAAAGAACATAAGTCTGACGGAACGAGAACTCAAAGTACCACGGAAAGTCGAATTCCTGACGCATACATTAAGACAAGAATCTAAAGGAATCTAAAAAGAATCAAGAAAGTAATATCAAAGAACCATTGACGATCTGAGTGTGTACTGAGTGTGCAAGGAAGAAAATTAATGAACCTTAGATCAGGAAAACATATAGGTAAGTCAGACCGATGAAGCCTTAGATCATCAGAGGCAAGTGTAAGAACTACTGCACGATCGTGGGCTCAACAATTGAACACTAGTTATCCCTACGAGAGCTCAGATACTAGCGAATCAGAAATGGCATTTAGCACAGAAAGACCAGAAGGAGGGTCGAATGTAGCCTATTTAGAAAAACCAGAAGGACCCTATAGAACACAACTAGAGTTTCTCCGAACCAACCGATTAGGTGCTCGCATCTATGAGGATGGTTTGCGAAGGCAAGTGGTGCAAATGCACAACCCCGATCAACCCATTGGATTGGAACGTCTAGTGGTGAAATTCGAGAGAGACGCGTACATAGACAAGGAGGGAACAATGTACATCTTAAGTACGCAGCCAAACAATACCAACGAGTTTGGCGTGATTTAGATAGAGACGGAAACTAAATCTCAAGGAAAAGAACCATTAGAAGAGCCTAGAACACCTAGAGGGAAATCTGTACTGGCACGAGTACTAATCCCGGAATGGATCCCTCAGGACAACAGAAGCATAGAGTTGTTTGTAAATAAAGAAACTGATGAAGCCTTTTGGAGATACAAGACAGAACTACTTAGTGAGGTAGGAATCATCACGATATACGAGTTCAAGGACCCGAATACACCTGGAAAGGTTGTATACCTGGATGAGACTTCAGAAAGAGTCTTTGTGGTGCCTGACCACGCTAAAAACACATACACATGGAGAGGTGAATTGGTATTCCCTCCAGCTAGAACGAACATGAACACAAGTCAACAAGGGGCAGGAACATCATCAGCCCATGGAAATCAAAGAGAAAAGAATAAAGAAAGACCCGAAGTAAGCTTCACTCATCCCATAGGGAGAGATAGAACAACCACAGACACTAATAGAGCAGATAGACAAAGAGATCATGGAATACCAGGTGGTAGAGATGATTTTCCTCTACCTAGACCACGGGAACACGCAAGAATGTTGAGACCCACTCAGTTAGTGAAATCCATGAAAAATTATTTTGATGGGACAGGAGATCCCTATGACCATGTCGCTGAATTCAAGCAAGTACTAAGAGCAGAACAAGTCGAAGACATGTTCACGCAATACAATGCATTTGGACTAACGTTAAAGAATACCACTTTAACTTGGTTCCAACCGTTGCAACAGAGGCAATTTAGAGACATCCATCACTTTTTAGAGTCATTCATCACTGAATTCTCTAAAAGTGGGATTAGACATGACACGTCTTCGTTGATTCATAGCTTCAAACAGACCCCTCAAGAAACAGTTAGACTCGCAGGACGTAGGTTTAGACAATATGTTGAACGATGTCCAATGCAAGAGCTACCCTCACAAGCTAAGCAAGTGTCATTGTTTCTAGATGGCTTGTTGAGCTCTAAACTACGCTCCTATGTGTACCTAAAAGAACCCAGAACGCTAGAGCAATGTGTGAGAATATGCATAGACATTGAGGACAACTTAGGAGACGAGCTGGAACTCTCAAAGGTCTATAAGGATTCAGACTGTTCATCTCTAGCATCCACAAAATTGTCTAACTCGATAGAAGACCTAGCAGAAAAAGTGGCCCAGAAACTAGGAGTTTCTAGTAAACCTAGGGTACTAATGAACAAGCGTTGTTACACCTGTGGTGGTGATCATATGGCAAATGTGTGTCCCAATGCAACACAACCTCAAGCCAACCCTAGTGGCCAATACTGTACAATTGAGAGAAGATACACGAATCATACGGCTCAGGACTGCCCATACAACAAACAAACCGTGAGACAGAACTACCCGCAAGCATACCAGCAGCCAGGTAGGTATCAAGGCCATTACAATGCTCAGCCTTATTACTATAGGCCTCCTCAGAACTACCCATACGAGGCTCAACAGTGACCTCAACCTGTCTTAGCTCAGCAGCCACCCCCACCAGCGAATGTCATCTCAGTCAAATACGTTGCTGCAGAAGAGAACCTAAGTAGGGCCTTAGTGCCTTCTTCACCTTTGATCACGGAAAGTGACCCGAACTCAAACAGTTTTGACTCTACGCATGTAGATAGTCCACCCGCTTATTACATGGAGTCACGAGAACATGTGGAGACATATCATTATGATAGTCCACCAGTGGAACCTAGTTGGGAGCCCGACTACGCTCATGTGATGTACACCAACCCAAATCCACGGCCCCAATTGAGACAACAAAGACCTCAGGGCCCTAGAGGACCATGCTTTAGGTGCCAAGGAGATCACTTCATAAAGGATTGTCCACATCCTCCAATAGCAGGGCAATCACAGTACTATAACATCCAAGGCTTTTGTGCCGATTGTGGTAAAGAGCATATAATCAAAGATTGTCCTAAGAACCCTGTTAATGCTTCGAATGTGACACCGATCAATGTGATAGGTATTGTAAACAACGCAGATGGATCCAACCCTACATACGTGCCTATCCAAGCTATAACAAGAGCCCAGGCGCTCTTACAGAACCAACAGCTTAATCAAGGGAAAGTAGCTGGCACCAGTGAAGTTGCAGAATCTAGCAGTAAAAAGACGAAATCTTGGAAAGATTCTAGAGAAAGGATTAAGCAAAAATGGAGTAAAAAGATAACTGAGTTGGAAGGAAGTTTAAAGGAATCTAGAGCCAAAATCCTAGAAATGACTTCACAGGACTTGAATCAAGAGAATCCAGCTCAGAAATCAGGATCAGTTTTAGCGGAACCCATACCAGAAAATCTAGACATGATGTTTCGTGCATATCAGGCTAGATTAAAAGAAGGACCTCAGGTAGCTGAAATGAGTAAAAACTACCCTCGAGCAGATCTAGAAATTGAGAGAACTAAACTTTTCATGAAGATGGTAGAATTAGCACAAGCTTTGTTCGAAGCCTCTAGATATATTAATTGGAATAACATGGCAAAACCGGAACTACACTTTCAAGGACTAATGGAGAGGCTAGAATATTTGATTGAAAGCAAAGAGAAAAAGGATCAGCATAGGAACCCTATTGTCCCAGAGACACAGGAAAATAATGCACCATCCCTGTCTCAAGTACCCAATACAGAAATTCAAGACAAATTGTCGTCCATACATAGGTACTCACATGAATTTTTGAGAGAAATCCAAGAAGAGAAATGGAGAAAAGAACAAGGAACTCATCCTCCTATTCAAGAAATAGATGACTTGCAGGAGCAATTTCCCCAAGACATCCCCTCTATTTACGATGATGTAGAGGAAGAACAAC
This sequence comes from Ceratopteris richardii, assembly GCA_020310875.1. Taxonomy (NCBI): domain Eukaryota; kingdom Viridiplantae; phylum Streptophyta; class Polypodiopsida; order Polypodiales; family Pteridaceae; genus Ceratopteris; species Ceratopteris richardii. The sequence continues at coordinate 15,095,137 of CM035440.1, read as the reverse complement.
TGAGTGAACACATAGGCTTTGAATCTAATTCTTTACAAGAATTACCTCAGTTCACAGGACCTTGGGAAGCAAAGTCTATTAGTATGAGAGCACCCATGATAATAGTGAGGAATGAAGAATCAGTAATCCCTAGAAACACGGAAGTGATCAAGAACACTAAAGTACAGTGTAATCTCACTCTAGAGGAGTTGTTAAAGGTAAAACCAGAATTGTGGAAACATGTAGCAAATCAATTCCCTGAGCTTGCTACTACTCCCTAACAAATAGGATCACAAAATAAGGTACCAGAGATACCCGTAGAAAAGATTGGAGATGTAAGCGAAGGAGAGGAAGGTAACACTTATCTTCCGATAACCCATCAGGGCTACACCACGAAAGCCATCTTAGATTCAGGAGCCGGCGTAGCCATCGCTACCACCGCTTTATGGAAACGTTGGGGTAAGCCAGCATTAAGACCCACCAGGATGAAGCTACAAATGGTTGACGGACACATAGAAAAACCATTAGGCTTACTAGAAGGCATATCTCTCACCACTTGTGGTGTAGAATTTGAGCATACTTTCGCCATTTGTGACTTTGCAAAAAATCATGCTTATGAGATGATATTGGGACGACCATTCATGCGTCATTTGCAAATTGTACAAGATTGGGGAACCAATTCTTTGTACTTGCAACATTTAGGGGTGACTACCAAAGTCAATCTTAAAGACTATTCACATAGAGACGTACCCCCAATACAATGGAATACCATCCATAAGACACAGGTAGAGACGGAATCAGTACACTCTTTGGAGTCAGACCCCTCATGGTTGCATGAGGATACTCATTTATGGATGTGTAAAGTTGCAAAACAAGAGGAAGAAAGATTAGAAGCAAGGACCTTAGGTGCAGAACAACATCGACGAACCCTACAAGATCCAGCCTACGCACCTGTAGTATTCCCTGACGAAGAGTTTGAACCCCATGGTTGGGCAGAAATCCTAGCAACCATGGATGTAGCCATCAATGAAGAACAATGGACACCCCACTGTGACGAGGATGGCTATGACATATCAGTTTTCACGATAGAGCCAATCGAGTGATTCAATTTTAGAAGAGTGTGAACCTAACACTGAGGCATTTGAGGATGCAAGTGATTTTGATTTAGAATCAATTATCATGGACTCACCCTTTGCATCAGAAGAAGAATATCTCTACGAAGTATAGACTCACCCTCAAAGACACGAAGAAATTACGAATGATGTGAGGTTAACCACACAAGTGACTAGCAAGAGTGAAGGCAAGAAAAGAAAGAAGAAAGAAACCATGTCAGAAAAAGAAGAATCTTTGTTTGAAGTACCCGAGAATTTCAAGAAATATGAAATCGAAGATAGAAGAATCATGGTACGAATGCCTAATAGAAAGGTGAATGACGGACAAGTATATGATAACCGAGAGAAAACCAAGAAAATAATAGTAGCCATAGAAGGAGAAGAAGAAAAGTGTACATACATAGGGCATGACTTGACAAAGGAAGAAGAAGAAGAATTAGTTGCCCTATTGCGCGAATATAGAGATGTTTTTGCATGGAGTTACAAAGATTTGAAAGGAGTAGATCCAGATATATGTTCTCATAGAATCCCTATGACTCCAGATGCAAAACCTACGAAACAGAAGCCATACACGTACAATGATAACTACGCTGCGAAGATTAAAGAGGAGATAGATCGCTTGATAGAAGCAGGATTCATTTACGAAATTGAGCATACCGAATGGGTATCCCCCATTGTGGTTGTGCCCAAGAAGAATGGAAAATTGCGTGTGTGTATTAACCTTAAAAAAGTTAATGCCGCCACGATTAGAGATAGTTATCCTCTTCCTATCACAGAACATCTATTGGAAAGAGTTGCGGGCAAGGAAGTTTACAGCTTTCTTGATGGTTTTTCAGGCTATAATCAAGTAGCCATTGCTCCAGAAGACCAACACAAGACGGCATTTGCCACCGAATGGGGTATATTTGCATTTCGTGTGATGCCATTTGGCTTAACAAATGCACCCGCCACTTTCCAGCGACTCATGTGTCATGTTTTTAAGGAATTCTTACACAAGAGCTTGGAAGTTTATGTCGATGACTTATGTGCACATTCAAATGTAAGACAGACGCATATCCCAGAGTTAAGACAAATATTTGACAAATGTCGAGAATATCAAGTTTGTTTGAACCCAGAAAAATGCGTTTTCATGGTCAGACAAGGCAAAATTCTAGGACACATTGTATCAAAAAATGGAATCTCTACGGATGAGGAAAAAGTGAAGGTGATTGCAGATCTACCTAGGCCGACGAACATCAAAGAGGTACAAGCATTCATGGGTCATTGTGGTTATTATAGGAGATTCATACACATGTATGCAATCATAGCCAAGCCTTTGTACTCTCTTTTAACCAATTTTGAATGGACAGATGAATGTGAAAATTCATTCAATGAACTTAAACGACGACTGTGCTCAGCACCTATATTGACTACCCCAGATTGGAGTAAGCCATTCCATGTACATGTGGATGCATCCAATTACGCCATAGGATGTGTGTTAGCACAACCCACGAATGAAGGTAACATAGATCTCCCCATAGCTTACGCGAGCAGACAATTGAACGCAGCAGAAAGAAATTACACCACGACGGAACGAGAAGGATTAGGGATGATCTACGCGGTAAAGAAGTTCAGACACTACTTGTTGGCCAACAAACTCAAGTTCTTTACAGATCATCAAGCCCTATTGTACCTAGTCAACAAACCCTGTAACACAGGACGACTAATACGTTGGTTTCTATTACTCATGGAGTACGATTTTGAAGTAGTAGTCAGGAAAGGAAAGACACATCTTAGAGCTGACCACCTTTCAAGATTAACCTCAAGAGAAGCTCCTCAAGGAATAGCGGATGAATTACCAGATGCATACTTGTTTAACCTTGAGATAGCACCAGAATGGGCTAAACCTATAGTCCCTATTCTGACATACGGACCCAAGAATCCTAAGATAAAGATCAAAGAAGGAGAGATTACCAAGTCTCAGAGATACCAAATCATAGCAAGAAGCATATATAAACAGGATAATCAAAAGATTCTTGCTTGTTGTGTAGATGAATCAGAACATGCAAATTGGTTGCAATTAGCACACATAGGTGCATTAAAGCAACATCATTCGAAACATCGAACATTACAGACTCTACATAGACTAGGAGTATATTGGCCTTCGATGGAAGCAGATGTCTACAAGTTGTGTAAAGAATGCCATGTTTGTTGTGAAAGACCACCAGTAGAACATGCTACATTGTATCACGTGTCTCTCACACCAGACTGGAGTGAGCCTTTAGTGACATACTTGAGGACGAAAACGTTCCCTCAAGGAATGATCTTAGCATGACAACGCAGTCTAGAGCAGGAAGCTCAAGACTATTCACTTATTGGCGATAATCTATACAAAAGAGGACGAGATGGATACCTAAGACAATGTGTTCATGAAAGCGATTATCTGAGCATACTAGAGACTGCACACCAAAGTGTTGCAGGAGGTCATTTTGGACCTGAAAGGATAATCAAAGCCATCCTCTTTGCAGGATTATGGTGGCCCACTCTTCACATGGATGCTCATACCTATGTTAAGAGATGTGATGTGTGCCAAAGAACTCAGTTTCCTACTCGCAGAGATGAAATGCCATTGAAACCCATGATGGGCGAACGTGCATTTTCTAAGTGGGGTATAGACTTTGTAGGACCCATTAACCCCCCTGCAAAAGGTACACATGCGGAATACATTATTGTTGCCACAGATTATCTCACAAAATGGGTAGAGGCAAAAGCCACAAAAAAGAATGATGCACACACAACTGCAAAATTCTTATTTGAGAATGTCCAACCATACAAGATATGGACAACCTATAGAGTTATTGAGCGATCGAGGCACTCACTTTCTAAACCAAGTCATTGAATATTTGTTAGACGATTTTATGGTGATTCACAAGAAATCCGCACCATATCATCCTCAGGCCAATGGTCAGGCTAAAAGCACTAATAAGATCCTTTGTAACGTACTGACGAAACTCGTGAACAACAAACGTTCAGATTGGGACAAACAGTTACACCACGCTGTTTGGGCATATCGAGTGGCCTACAAGACCGTACTCAATGCAACTCCCTTTCAGATGGTTTTTGGTCAGAATGCAGTGCTTCCTTTGGACTTCTTGATACCGACCTTTAAGGTTGCACAAGAACATCTGTGGACCGGCCATGAATTATCAGCAAGAATAATGGACTTGGAACGATTAGGAGAAACCAGGCTAAAGGCAGCAGCAGGAATATATGCGGCAAAGAAACGACAGAAAGCATATTTTGATGCACATGTGAAAGATAAAGGCCTAAAAGAAGGAGATTTAGTTCTAGTATATACGCTAAAGCAACACGCACGTAAGTTAGAAAAGCGAGGTTATGGACCTATGGTCATTAACAGACTCTCGACAAGTGGAGCAGTACAGTTAGCCACCTTAGAAGGAGATGTAATGCCTAATTATATTAGTGGTTGTAGATTCAAGCTATACCAGGAACATCTTACTGAGGATATGCTTAGACGACTCACGTTGGCAAAGAAGCGTAAGGAGGAAGAAAATAGAATACGAGCGGAAGCTCAGGCAGAAGCAATAGAACGCATTAAGCGCATGAAGCTAAGAAGACAAGGACTAGGGAGCGAACATTATAACCATCTGGAAACTACACCCAGATATCCCATGGCCATGTGTCAAGTAAAGTCAACCACTCATCCTAGCATAGTGGACAGGAGACCATTCATTACAGTTAGGCTAGAGCACGACAACCCTTGCCAAGAGCTCAGGGCTTTAATTGACTCAGGTGCTGCGACTAGTGCGATTAGATGGTCCCACTATAAGGATTCAGGGATAGAAATGCGGCCAATTGAGGCATACCTCATAGGCCTAAGAGGCATGGAAACCCCTTGCATGGGTGAGGTGGACCTTCCTATCCTCATTAAGGATGTGACCATGACAGCGAAGCTACTAGTGTGCCATGATGACGACCTGATAGAACCCCTAATCCTTGGCCAAGATTGGCTATACGATCACTCAATGGACCTAAATCTTACACAAGGCTCCTTACAGATTGGAACCTTAGAACAGAAGCGAGTGATACCGCTTGACTTCCCTAACGGCATTCCAACTGAGGTTTGTAACCCTAGACCCTATGAAATACATGCGATGGAAGACCGGAAGATCTTGGGTCAGATCAATCACGTTACATCTACACCAACCCACTTGGGCTTGGCTATAGACAGTTGGCAATCAGAAAGACGACAGGAGATTTTCCCTGGGGCTTCGTGCAAACTAGAAGGGGCAATTACCCAACTGCTAGGGCAGATGGACACAATCAGCGGTCAGGTGGGTTGCATCAGCGGCCAAATGAGCACAATACCCTGCGGTGCTCATCCTTCCAAACTTGTTGCGGACTGGCCTAGATTAAAGATAAAGAACGAATCACTTCCTAATGGGCAGGTCACGCAAGTGTTGGATCTCCCTTCTTTTCCAAAGCAGAGCGTCCAATGGACCTCTCAAACCCAACCACGAAGGAGTCAACCACAACAGAGGAACCCAGACCGACGACACCACCAGATAAGGCAAGGAAAGCAGCAGTATCAACATCACAAAACAAGTGGCACGAGACAAATATGGGTGCCAAAAGGACAGCAACCAGAGCCTATTGGCAACACTGCAGACAAGAACAGTAAAAAGTTTCAAAAAAAGCAGAGTCAGCATCCAAAGTCCCCTCGATCTTCTTCCCCAAGTACAAATACTCGACAGATTTGGATCGCCAAGAAGTATCTTATCAATCGACCCACACCCATGCAGATTTGGGTACCCAAACAATGTATTATAGCCCAACCCTCAAGCCATGTAATATATACCCCTCAGAAATCTTTCCATCCTTCAATACCACCAAACCCGATACCACTTTTCGTCCCTCAGCAGAAACACACCACCCACTCAAAGACTCTTAGGAAATGGATACCGAAACGTATCCAGACGTCTTCTTGTACCCCCTTATCTAACAATTCTCCCACCCCGTTTAAACTCCACCCTTGTAATAATTCACTCTCAACCAAACCTTGTATGAATTCATACACCAAAACCCCACATCAAGCATAATAAAAGCTCATCAAGAAATGTATGCATAATCTGACAATGTAGGCGTCTAGAGACCTCCATTAGTTTTGCAAATAATCATTGCATCAATCACTTCATGACACTTGGCTACACGGGTTACACATCGGTTATGGAAAGGGATTGCGGTCTCACCTTAATGGGATCATAATTAATTTCCATACCAATGTGCTAATCTTTTGTAGCAGATCTTTTCCATTAGCTCGTCAGTCATCATGCAAACCGAAGAAGGACCATCAGAAGCTGGCCCAAGCACACCAATGGCCAATATTGGAGAATTACTCGCGGAATCTTATCCTACGATGCAACCACCAGAGTTTCAAGGTTTTCCAGGACCCATGCCAATCGACGATCCTCCTAGAGGATATACTGAGAAGATTCATCGTAATTCTCACTGGTTTCAAGGCCTAGCAGGACCATTAGCAGACGCTGATTTGATATTTCAGGCCAATTTGGCATTTGATCTTCGCACATGGACCAAGTACCAGTTCTTTTCAAGAGAATTTGAAGGACTGCAGAATACACAAGATTTAACGCACGTTTGGGCACGAGCGGGATTTACAGAATATTTTAGTGACCCTCTGCCTAAACCCGATTTTTACAGATGCTTTTACCTAGTAACCACCTTGACAGCTTCAGAGAACAAGGATCTACCCGGCACATTCATGTTACCATCCTTGGTAAATGACCCTCCATTCAGAAGGTTTTATTTGTCCAAAGATTTAATTCGTGCAGCTCTCAAAATACATGGAACACACTCCGACGGAGAGAGAACGGCTAGTCCCAGAGCAGATGAAACGTGGTGACGTAACTAAGTGGGAGGATATTTCTGCTATAACACCTGAGCTCTCCAAGCCATTATGGATATGCATGCAGCACTTTGCTTTCCCAGCTCAGGATCGTTTTACCATGCCCCACAAAAGAATCTGGTTTGGATTATACTTAGCATGTACTGGACCCCAAACGGTTGATCTAGCTAGCTGGATAATTGATCAGCTCTATTTGGCACAACATAGATGGGAACGAAAGAAGGTCATCAATGGATGTTGTGCACTTATGTGTTTGGCATATGATTTACCCATAGAGCACGCCATGACTAGTGAGGAACTGAAGGCATTTAAAAGAACCACAAAGAAAGCTAGAAAGGCTAGCAAAGGCAGAGCCGGAAAGCCGATGAGAGGCATTATCCCATGCCTACAAGTCCCAGAATCACCCTGGCCACAACCATCTCCAGAGCAGTCACCGACAGCAGCCACTCCCACCGTACCACCAATTCGTATCCGGTTATCAAGACCAGTTACGCCGGAGGGCACCACTAGTACTGTTGCACCCCAAGCAGCCACAACCACATAACCTATCACCACAGCAGCTGAACTTCCCACCACTATTGGTGCGGAAGCATTCTCTTTTCCAATACCCCATTTAGAAGCAGAACAAGCAGCACCACTGGATCCAACTTTCGATTTTGAAATGCCCGATGCATTCTCCAATGAGTTCCAGTTTTCAGAAGCCCAAATGTTTTCTCAAGAATATGAAAGGCCCAGCTATCCCACCACACCCCGGGATCAGCCACAAGGACAGATTGTGTCTAGCTCTGATGACGAAAGAACAGCAACCGATGACGACGAAGGAGACGACGAAGCTAGCCAGGGAACTCAGGAATCCCAAGAGCATGAACAGACAGATGGCCAAGGCCAACAAACAGACACACATGGTGATACAAGTACCCATGAAGATGAAACTTACGAAGCAGCAGCTTACACACTGGCGATTAAGAAGCTGTATAGAACTATGGAAAAGGTTTGGGCACGCAAAAAGCTGACTGAGGAAGAGAGTCAAGCAATAATAGAACAGGAACTTGTCACAGGCGAATTCGAAGACGCATACATCAAAGGATTCCGAGAGCTAGTCAAATCAGTAGGCTCCAACGAAGCCCTTAGGTACTTGCAAAGAAAGCCACTACCACAGTTTGACCCCCGCCGAGTACGACTACTTTCCAAGCCCGGCGAATACATTCGTATACCAACAGGAGCACAGTCTTCAGAACAAGCCACGGAGGCACGCCTCGTCCCGAAAGTTTGTTGGCAGCAGAAACCATCCTTGTAGATTCCCCACCCCGCGCTACAACTGCACATACCTCAGTAGTCACTGACATACCGACCACCCAAACCGCCCCTCCATCATCGCCCGTCCATCCAGCCTCCCCCCTTCACCCTCCTTCCCCTCGACTAACATCTTCTATCACTGGTGGCGTAGCAGAAATCGTCTTTACGACCACTCAGCCCACAATTCCTGCACCCATTAGACCTAGTCTACCCCCTCACACATCCACCTTTCCATTCAACCCATTCCTCCATCCAGCTTTTCCATCCTTCCCCACAACTCCAAGACCCCTTTTCCCATTCCCACCGCCATTAACCTTCTCCCCCGTCTCACCTCCCCGACCCACTGTAACCCCTATTTCCCCTTTCCACCCAGCTGCACTAGCTAGTCCCCCTGTAAATTACTCCTCAACCTTTGTAAATCCCGTATTTACACCAACACAAGCACCCACAGTCACACCCATATTCACAGTCACCGCACTGGACACGTCCAATGAGATGGACATCTCACCACCCACTGCACCATCACTCACTTCACTCACGGCACAAACATATTTAGGCACCTCACAATTTTCCACAATCACCATAGCATCCACCTTCCCACCCCCATTCCCCGTTCCCTTTGCATCTACACCCATTGCATCTTCATTTAGCACCCCATTAATACTATCACCCACGGTAGATAATGCATTTCGACAGATGTTCATGTGTATGACGCAAGTAAGAGATGAGTTCACATCTCTTGGCAATAATTATCAGCAGCTGCAGAGGACAACCACTGACTTACAGTCGCAGCTTAATTTATTGTCTATTGAGAATGCCTCCCTGAACAGCCGATATCAAGAATTACGAGAGGCCTATCATAAATTAGAACTAGAAAATGAAGAAAAGACCAAGGAAGCCACTGCTGACCTAGATAACCTATTAAGAGCCCAGACAGTCCGCAATGCAACGCTAACACGAAACATGGGCTTACTCAGAAGACATCTAGCAGTAGCCAAGGAAGAAAACCAGCGCTTACAGGATCAGAACCGAGAAAACTTAGAAGTAGCGCTCGACCACCCAGACCAACCACTCAGTCCTAGCCGGTTCAAAGCCATTCCCTCAGACTCGATGAGGATGCTGCTAGAAGATCATGTAAGGCTGCTAGATGAATACGATCGCATGAATGAGGAGTTACAGAAACTCAAAGAAGATCATAAATTACTCCAGTTACGAGCACCGGCACACCCAGACATACCAGCACTTGTGGACCCCTCTCCTGACATCTTAGAGGAACTCAACGCATTACGGGCCCAAGTATCAAACCTTGAATCAAGGATTGCAGTATATGAAGCACCACCCAGGCCAGATTCCCCACCTGAGCTTCCAGCTGAGGAAGAAACTGTCATCATCCCGGTGGAGGAAACGTTTGAAGAGGCGTACGAGCCACAACCAATCCCAGGCGGACGTGTCACGGTCGAAGGCCAGATGACTTACGAACTCCCGACCCCCGCGTGGATGAAGACAATTGAGGAACTTGGAACAACGCACTCAGTTAGAGTAGAGGCACAATTACATGCCATGGCGATGATAGAAGAAAGAATTTTACAATCTCCATTCTTTGCTCATTTGGCCCCGCGACGATACATATCTGGGCACGAGCTACAGTATAAACCGTATTTTATGTTAATGGCTGAATACCAGTTAGCCATTGAGAAAGAGACAGGTAAGAAACCATCGCATGCGACTCAATTCGAAGAGGACGATTTGCCACTAGATGCGCAGCAAGGAGAGATCTATCAACCAGAGTGGCGGAAAGATTTACTACAGAAGTATCCAGAAATGATGAGTACATGGGTAAAGGCACCTTTGCATTTGAAGTACAATCCATGTTGGGGACGAGTACCACGACGCCGCTCCTGGACTGCCTTTGCTATTAAGGTACAAAACAATAAGCAGTGCCAGAACTGGTTGAATTACCCCTATTTTAAGCCACCCATCGAGTTATCAACTGTAGGCTACATGATGGCTACAATTCGCCACTGGCTCCCTCGACTAAAGCATATGGACGATATAGCGGCGCACACGACTGTCAAAATCTTTGACATGATGCAAATGGTTTTTAAAGTCTTTCGACGCGTCAAGGCACCTCATGTAAACACCCCGGGCTTTGAGCATGGCAATTTCGATCTAGTATATGATATGAGTACAATGCCATCGCTACGGGTGTGTTATGCCTGGCATTGCAGAATAAAGTACCTACTGGCATGCTACAGGCAGACTTTCGAAGAGATGTTCACAACCGGCTTCTGGGAATACCATTCAGAGGTATTCATAAGCAGGCCTACACATTTATTACACTTATTTGCCTGTGAACGAATGGTCTATTCCACACACTATTAGCTCCCGCCACCCGAAGAACCGCAACCAATAGACTGGGAGAAACTCGAGGCCGATCTGGCCCAAGGCATTCGTATCTCTGACAACACCCTCGCTCAAGACCTCCTACAGAACTATATCCGGCAGACCTCACAACAAGGTTCTGTCAGGGACGACAGAAGCGAGAGGGAGGGGGGTGTTGGAAGCAACCAGAGGCACAGACAACACGGAAGCATGTAACGACGGAGCAGTGAGCCAGTGGAATCTTTTTTCAAAGAATCATGTTATAGAAATACTTTTCAAAAAACCTCCAACATTGATTTTTATCACTAATGTAACATATGTAACATAGAAAAACCCTTTTCTTAATTTCTCGCTCCATTTTGTGCAAGTCGAGGAGTCCTCGAGCTTGAGGAGCTTAGGTAGAACAAGCGTATCAATTTTCGTTATTTTTAGACACCGTTTACCCTTCCAAATAGCATTTAGGACCTAATTTTTAACTATGCCGGTCACTAGATGTGAAACCGGTCAAAACTAGTCTAGAAATTATAAAAAGAGCTAGAGAGCTCATTTTTGGGGAGCTTGTTTGAGGTTAGAGTTCTTTTGAGCTTGTAATAGTGTTCTTGAGTAATAGAGTTGATTTCTCACCTTCCATTGTGTCTTGCTTGTCTCTTCGCAGTGTGTGTGTATGTGTGTGTGCATTTCTATGCTTCTCACCTTCACTCTCACTTCATCTCACATTCACGATCTTCATATCACTCCTATCTCTTCCGCGGATTGACATTAAGGAGGTGGAGCTTCTTAACGTGGTTCTCACCATTGTGCTAGAGCAACAGTGGACTATCTACATGAGTAGAGTCAAAACTATTGGAGTTAGGGTCACTTTTTGTGATCAAGGGTGAAGAAGGCACTATAGCCCTACTGAGGTTCTCTTCTGCAGCAGCGTATTTGATTGGGATGATATTTGCTAGTGGGGGTGGCTATTGAATTAAAATAGGTTGAGGTCTCTGTTGAGGTTGATAAGGAAAGTTTTGTGGAGACCTGTAGTAATGAGGCTGAGCATTGTATTGGCCTTGATACCTACCTGGTTGGGGGTATGCTTGCAGGTAGTTCTATCATACTACTTTTTTGTTGTATGGGCAGTCTTGGGTTGTGTGATCTATGTATCATCTCTCACTTGTACAGTACTGGCCACTAGGGTTGGCTTGCAGTTGTGTTACATTGGGACACACATTTGCCATATGATCACCACCAACGGTGTAACAACACTTGTTTGTTGTTAACCTAGGCACCTCTTTACTAGAAACTCCTAGTTTTTGGACCACTTTTTCTGGTAGGTCTTCTATCGAGCTAGAAAGTTTTGAGGATGCTAGAGATGAAAAATTTGAGTCTTTATAGATCTTTGAGAGTTCCAACTCATCTCCTAGGTTGTCCTCAATGTCTATACAAATTCTCACACATTGCTCTAGCGTTCTGGGCTCCTTCAAGTATACATAGGAGCATAGTTTAGAGCTTAAGAGGCCATCTAAAAACAATGACACTTGCTTGGCCTGCGAGAGTAACTCTTGCATCGGACATCTCTCAACATATTGTCTAAACCTACGTCCTGCAAGTCTAACTGTTTCTAGAGGGGTTTGTTTAAAGCTATGAATCAACGAAGAAGTATCATGCCTGATTCCACTTTTAGAGAATTTCGTGATGAATGACTCTAACAAGTGATGGATATCCCTAAATTGCCTTTGTTGCAATGGTTGGAACCAAGTTAAAGTTGTGTTCTTTAATGTTAGTCCAAAAGCATTGTATTGCGTAAACATGTCTTCTACTTGCTCTCCTCTTAATACTTGCTTAAATTCCACAACATGATCATAGGGATCTCTTGTCCCATCAAAGTAGTTTTTCATGGACTTTACTAATTGAGTGGGTCTTAATACCCTTGGGTGTTCACGTGGTCTATGTAGAGGAAAATCATCTCTACCACCTGGCATCCTAGGTTCCCTTTGTCTTTCCCATCTATCGATGTCCATGGTGGTTCTATCCCTCCCTGTGGGATGAGTGAAACTTACTTCTGGTCTCTCTTTGTTCTTCTCTCTTTGAGTGCCATGGGCTGAGGATGTTCCAACACCTTGACGGCTTGCGTTTATGTTTGTTCGTGATGGAGGGAAGACTAAATCGCCTCTCCATGTGTACATATTTCTCGCATGGTCTGGTACTACAAATACTCGTTCTGAAGCATCATCCAGGTAAACAACCTTTCCAGGTGTATCTGGGTCCTTGAATTTGTAAATCATGATGGAGCCTACCTCACTAGGTTGTTCCATTTTGTACCTCCAAAATGCTTCATCATTTTCCTTATTCAGGAACAATTCTGTGCTTCTATTGTCCTTAGGGATCCATTCTGGGATTAATACTCTTGTCAGTACAAATTTCCCTCTAGGTGTCGTGGGTTCTTCTCCTAGTGGTTCTTTTCCTTGGGTTCTAGCTTTCGTATTGGGATTCACTATACCGAACTCATTGGTATGATTTGGCTGAGTACTTATGATGTACATTGTTCCTTCTTTGTCTATGTATGTGTCTCTCTCAAATTTCACTACGGGATAATCCAATCCAATGGGTTGGTCACGGTTGTGCAATTGCAAAACTAGTCTTTGCAAACAATCCTCATAGATGCGAGCACCTAAGTGGTTGGTTCGGACATATTCTAATTGGGTTCTGTAGGGTCCTTCAGGTCTTTCCAAATATGCTATATTTAACCCTCCTTCTGATCTTTCTGTGCTAAAAGCCATTTCCGATTCATTGGTATCTGAGCTGAACTCGTAAGGATAACTATTTAATTGTTGTGCCCATGAATGTGCAGTAGTTCCTACACTTGCTTCTAATGATCTAAGGCTTCCTCAATCTGACTTACCTATATGCTTGCCTGATCTAAGGTTCATGAATTTACTTCCTGAATCACTTAGTACACACTCTGATCATCAATGTTGCTTTGTCCTTTATTGCTTGTTTCTTTTTTAATTCCTTTAGAGTCTTGCCTTGTCTCAATGTATGCATCAGGAGTCGACTTTCCATTGTACTCTTGAGTTCTCGTTCTGTCATACCTAAATTCTTTTCTTTAGGTTTTCATATCGCACACTTTTATCTTAGTCTTGGACTTGAAAAATTAAGTCTCTTGGACTTGATGCATTCCTATCATCATCCTACTTTAATCCACAATGCTAGACATTTATCCTAAGCTAATAATTGACTAAGGGGGTTGAGTATTCTTCCAACCTCGAGTCCGCTTTGTTGATAGCTCTGATGCCCAAGAAGTAGCACTTCCCAAGCCTTGCATTCTTCACTGCCTTGCTTTGATTGCCTTCGATAGCTCTTGCTAGACTTGTAAAAATCCAATGTTTAGAACAATCCTTAAATTGATGATCAAGCACTTTGATATATACACCTTTAAGGGTCCCTTCTTCTTTGGCAAAATTTCTACAATGCCCCCTTTCTTTTCTAGTCCCACAAATGGTCAACCTCAAACTATCCTATCTAATAATCAACACATTCATCTTGAAAAAATCAATTGAGGTCACATAGTGCTCATAAAGATCTTTCTAATGAGCTATAACGCTCAAAAAACAAACTTTGAATGAAAAGGATATGAACATTCAGCCCCTCAAGGGTAAAAATTGGCAAACAAGTTTTTCTTCAATTATGAGCTAAGGGGTCTCCAATGAGCTTAATCACCCAAAATTTTACTTAAAATAGCCTCAAAATTGTTCAAAAATCAAACCCTAATTTTGGCGTTTTGGGTGGACAATCACAATGATATGAGATAATCGTGATGGTCTGGGAGTGTCGCGATGGCTCAGGTTAAGTGTCGTGATGGTGTGGTACAATCGCAATGGTCTGAATGTGTGAGGCGTCACGATGGTCTAAGGTGAAGTGTTGCGATGGTCTATCTAGCGAGAAATTGCGATCGCGTGAGCCCATCGAGATGGTCAACGGTCAACGCAACCATCGTGATGGCATGAGCTTGTCTCGATGCTCACGAGGCGCGATGGCTTGAGCCAATCGTGATGGTCCGATTTTTGAAGCGTCACGATGGCGTAACTAGTATCATCGCGATGGTCTAATATGACACATGGCAGGTGGATCGTCGCGATGGCATGGGCCAATTGCGATGGCATGGGATCGACGGGATCATTGCTGTATCGCGGAATTTCCCTCTCTCTCTCTTCCCCACGACCCCCTCCAACTCCACCAGCTCTCCTCTTTTCCGCCACCACCCCCGCGGCCCCCACCATCACCTCGACCCCCTCCAACTCCACCAGCCCTCCTCTTTTCCCCCACCACCCCCGCGGCCCCCACCATCACCACGACCCCCTCCAACCCCACCGTCCCCTCCTCTTTTCCCCACCACCCCCGCGGCCCCCACCATCACCACAACCCCACACAACTCCACACCCTCCACAAACCCCACGAACCCCACAAACCCCTCAAACTCCACAGCCCTCCACAAACTCCACAAACCCCACACAACTCCACACCCCTCCACAGCCCTCCACAAACCCCACACAACTCCACACCCCTCCATAGCCCTCCACAAACCCCACACAACTCCACACCCCTCCACAACCCCCCACAAACCCCACACAACTCCCCACTCCTCCACAACCCTCCACAAACCCCACAAACCCCTCAAACTCCACACCCTTCCACAGCCCTCCACAAACTCCACAAATCCCACACAACTCCACACCCCTCCACAGCCCTCCACAAACTCCACAACCCTCCACAAACTCCACACCCCTCCACAAACCCCACAAACCCCACACAACTCCACACCCCTCCACAAGCCTCCACAAACTCCACAAACCCCACACAACTCCACACCCCTCCACAACCCTCCACAAACCCCACAAACCCCACAAACCCCTCAAACTCCACACCACTCCACAACCCCCCACAAAGCCCACAAACCCCACAAACCCCACACAACTCCACACCCCTCCACAGCCCTCCATAAACTCCACAAACCCCACACAACTCCACACCCCCCTCAGCCCTCCACAAACTCCACAAACCCCACACAACTCCACACCCCTCGACAACCCCCCAGAAACCCCACGAACCCCACAAAACCCACAAACCCCACGAACCCCACAAACCCCACAAACCCCACGAACCCCACAAACCCCACACAACTCCACACCCCTCCACAACCCTCCACAAACTCCACAAACCCCACACAACTCCACAACCCCCCACAAACTCCACATCCCTCCACAAACCCCACAAACCCCTCAAACTCCACACCCCTCCAGAGCCCTCCACAAACTCCACAAACCCCACACAACTCCACACCCCTCCACAACCCTCCACAAACCCCACACAACTCCACACCCCTCCACAACCCCCCACAATTCTCACACAACTCCACACCCCTCCACAACCCTCCACAAACCCCACAAACCTCACGAACCCCACAAACCCCACACAACTCCACAGCCCTCCACAAACTCCACAAATCCCACACAACTCCACACCCCTCCACAACCCCCCACAAACCCCACACAACTCCACACTCCTCCACAACCCTCCACAAACCCCACAAACCCCACACAACTCCACACCCCTCCACATCCCTCCACAAACTCCACAAATCCCACACAACTCCACACCCCCCCTCAGCCCTCCACAAACCCCACACAAGTCCACAGCCCTCCACAAACCCCACACAACTCCACACCCCTCCACAGCCCTCCACAAACCCCACACAACTCCACACCCCTCCACAGCCCTCCACAAACTCCACAAACCCCACACAACTCCACACCCCTCCACAGCCCTCCACAAACTGCACAAACCCCACAAACCCCACACCCCTCCACAACCCCCCCACAAACCCCACAAATCCCACGATTTTCCACGACCTCCCATAAGGTTCTCATGCAGTTTTGGATGGATATTTGGAGGATCATTTCTTAACTAAACCCTACAGTGTTATATATCGTTGGAAAGCTCTCGACGAGTAATTTCGAATGGTGCAATAATAACTTTGAAATCTTGGCTCAATTTTTTACCACAACCCCAAAAACCCCCACAACTCACCCCCTATTCCCACCCACAACCTCCCACACCCCCGTAATCTCCCTCAACTCCCCACAACTTACCTCCCACACCGCCCACTTAATATGAAGGATCAAAAGCTACTACAAAAATTAGGTGAAGGATGTGCTTCTCAGGGTCATTCAAACATCACGGGCGGCACAAAATGAGGATCTCAGCTTGCATTCAAAAGTGACAGTAAAAGTGTAAGTGGTAAAAGTGAAAGTGGAGAGATGACTATTGCCGCCAACCATTCATGACGATTGCCTAATTTTGAGGATCCAATCCAAGACTGGTGGCATATTTGATTTACCCCTCCAATCTTGGGCAATCAATCAACGCATGATCAGTGGACGTGAGGAATCGACAAGGCCCTCTTGGCCTATTGGAGTCTATAAAAGCAATGGATTTGTGTTCAATTGGGACATGCACATATACATACGTACGTACAGGGGTCCTCTCTTGGCACTCTGTGGCTACAAGCCTACTGTAGGAAGTCACTCGGTGGTGAGGATACAGAGCGTGGGCTTCCCAATGAGGGCTAATAGCACTATAGTGTGAAGAGAGTGGCTTGGTTTTGTCATTCAGTGTGAGTCATTGGTATTTCGTGCTCTTCCCCTTATAGCAAGTCTTCATACTTTGTATTGATCAGTGCTAGTCTACATCTAGATGTGTCCATTGTACGGATTAGATGAATCCCTTGTATTGATGTTGTTTAGTTCTGGAGTGGCATGTTAGCCCAGAGCATAAACTTTTGAGCATCTCTTTTTCCTATGTTGTAATCATCTGATTCGAACTAAGGAGTGGTTGGTCTTCCATTATTGTCATTTTTTCATTAATATTATCCCTAAGTATTCCCAACTCTGTGCAATCATTGATATATGTCTACTCACAGAAGTGTTAAAGGGTATATTTCCCTAAGGAGAACCTCCCTTGAGTAGGTGAAGTACTGGAGTGTTTGTTGCATGCTCTTGTTAAAACTAGATACCTCAGTACCTCCTCTACAGTTTGGCACACCCGGTGGGACACTTGCATTTCTGTGAGAGGCCCTGAGGATAGTAAATAGTCCTCTTTTTCAGTATTTTTGCCCTATTGCATTTGCAAGTAGGTACATGACCCATACGCGAGCAGATAAGGAGCCTCTTCGTATACGAAGGAGCCTTAACAAGACAGCTATATCTTCGACTAGTGAACCTACCTCCCCTCTACCCTCTTTGAATTTATCTATTGATTTTGGAGCGACACCACTGTCAAAGGAGAAGCATAGGGGAACATTAGACTTCTCCTCAGATACGTCAGAAGAAACACCAGTGCAAATGGAGGATCTCTCTCATTTACTCTCCAGACTCAATATCAAGTTCCCTACCTTCAAGGGACAAGCTTATGAGGATGCTGATGATCATGTGAGGAGGCTCATCTCCTTATGTCGAGGACGAGGTCTGCAAAACAGAGAGGATGCAATGTTGGTACTCTTCCCATCCACATTGGAAGGCCTTGCTGACAAATGGTACAGTCAATATGAAGATGGCCATTTTGCTACATCAGAGGCTCTGAAGATGGCATTCTCACAGACATTTTGACCTAGTGACTCCTCAGAAAGAGCTCTAGACCAGCTCGAGAATCTAAGGCTAAGATCAGGTGAATCCTTTCATGAACTTCACACTAGAACAAAAGCACTTGTTGCACGTCTACCACATGCTCCAGGTAACTTCTTGGTTAAAAAATGGACAGAAAAAGCTCTGCCTAGGTCATCTAAGCAGAAGCTACATGAGTCTCTTAGATTGGATGCAACCCTCAATGATTTTGTTGCAGCAATATCACGCATTGAAGAAGCTAGGCAACATTTTGAAGGGGTTACACAATCGAATTATGCTACAGAACTAGACCCTATTGGGAAACTGAGGAAGGAACTGGAGGCATTGAGAATGCAACAAAATCAATAAGAAGAGAAGGTCTTGCCACCACTGTGTCGCACTGATGATGAAGTAGCCCAACTTCGTCATGAGTTAGAAGATTTGCGGACCACTTAGGATATAAGAAGGCAGATTTGGTGTACAATATGTAACAACAATGGACATTCCAATGCTAATTGCCCTAACAAGGTAAGCTATCAATTTTGTGGAAAGGATGGTCATGAAGCTAGAGACTGTCACTACCTCAAGGGTAC
Organism: Ceratopteris richardii; assembly: GCA_020310875.1. Lineage (NCBI taxonomy): Eukaryota > Viridiplantae > Streptophyta > Polypodiopsida > Polypodiales > Pteridaceae > Ceratopteris > Ceratopteris richardii. Next base: position 15,076,215 of record CM035440.1, on the reverse strand, counting down.
ACAGCAACGAGGTAACCCTCAAGCTTTGGATTCATATTATGCTAGTACTTCAAATGTACCTAATAGAAAATCGTACGACAAAGCCTAGATATAATAGACCATTGATGTGTTATCGTTGTGGTGAGTATGGCCATATGCAAAATAGTTGTTCCCTTCCAGAGATGCACCTCCTTGACAACATTGTCCAGAGGCCAAGGATCATTATACCAAAGACTGCCCAAGAAGCTGTCCTACTCCAATCCACATGATTGCAGTCTCTCCACAAGAAGAAGGTATGACCACTCAGTCTTATGCTGTTTCATCCTCTGCAATACCCATGATGACTAGAGCCAGACAAGCAGCAGCAATCCATAGAGAGGAACAACAAGGATTCCAGGATAAAAAGGAGGAAAAGAAGTCTGGGTGGAAGGGCCAAGAAGAAATTGAAGGAGCTTATGAAAGGATGGCTACTTCTCTAAGTGACCAACCAACAACTCTGCAAGAAGACACTCATGAGGTAAACATTGAACAGATCTTGAAAGGTATTCATCACAAGGTTAGTCTATATGAACTTATAAGTATGGATTCAAAAATAAGAAGTGACTTATTGAAGATTATACACTCTGCTCACTTGATCCAATCACCCAGTATAGATGGTTTCATGGTTGATTTTCCCCCTGCACCCTTGGTAGACTACCAAAGCTCAAGATTATCTGTTTGTATAAAGGATGAAGCTCTCATAGGTGTGATCATAGATGGAGGCTCTGGTATCAATTTGATGCCAGATTTCACAATGAAGAAACTGAATTTGAACCCCACCAAGATGGCACCATTCACAGTTACACTAGCAGATCAACATTGGGTTGCGCCTCTTGGCATTATTGAAAAGGTACTGATGATAGTACAGGGTTGCCACATTGTTCCAGATTTCATTGTTATTGCACTTCCACAGGAGACTTCTTACCCTTTACTCCTAGGGAGACCTTGGCTGAGGCAAGCAAAAGCTTTGCAAGATTGGGGAAAAAACAAACTATGGATTTCAACAAGCACGAATAGCCAACTGCAATTACATTTGGAAGAAGGATTTGACTCAAGGAAAACTACTGGGTATACTGTGGATACTCAGGTAATGCCCTCTCTACCCCAAGAAGAAGATACATTATTGAATTTGATGATGGAAAGTGCAGAGTGTTGCATGGTGGAAATCAATGAAATAGAAGAAGAAGTTACGGATGAAGGAGTTGTAGGAAAAGGCCATGAAGATCACAAGGAGTTGGAGAATGAGAGTTTGCAGGAGAATACAAACTTTGAAGAGGCAAAAAATATAGAAGTACCCGGGATGGAAAGTTATGAGCCTGAGTGCAGAGAAGATCTTCCTTTTACGGATATACCTCAAGGATGGACCAGAGAACATATTGCAGAATATAAGTTAAAGTCCACTCCTGCATACAGTGGAGATGATTTCTCAAACAAGACTAGTCCTGAAACACTAGTTCAAGAAATAAATCTAGGGGATGAAGAGAACCCTCAAGTAGTCCACTTGGCCTCCTGGCTATGGCATTATCCCCCTTTACTGCAGAAGGTAACTTCTTTACTTTTTACTTACAAAAATGTCTTTGCATGGTCCTACAAAGATCTAACGGGGATACCAGAGGAGCTCGGATTACACAAAATACCCTTAGTTGAGGGAGCCGTGCCTGCAAGAAGTAGGCCGTATCGACTCAATCCAAAATATGCAGAGGTGATAAAGATGGAAGAAATAAGTGGAAAAATAAGAGTTTGCATTGACTTTCGTGCCTTAAATAAAGTGACTATTTAAGATGGATTTCCTCAGCCTTTTTTAGAGCAAGTACTTGAGGAAGTAGCCGATCACACTTTGTATAGCTTCTTGGATGGTTTTAGTGGCTACAATCAAATAGTGATCCATCTTGATGATAGGGACAAAACAGCCTTTGTTACTCCAGGGGGCACTTATGTCTATACTCGCATGGCTTTTGGTTTGAAGAATGCACCAGCTTCATTTAATAGAACAATGTATCTGATATTGGGCAAGTGGTTAACAACCTTTCTTCGCATTTTCATGGATGACTTTTCAGTGTTTTCAGGCACAAATAGAAGAGCAGCAGTTCAAGATTTCCATGATCATTTGGAAAATCTAAAGGAAATCTTTGAGCAATGTCTCAAAACAGGTTTGAAGTTAAATCCTGCTAAATGTCATTTTTTGGTCACCGAGGGCACTCTTCTTGGTCACATAGTATCTGTTGAAGGGATAATGGTTGACGCTGCAAAGGTTACTGCTATTCTATCCATGACTATTCCACAAAGCCCAAAAGAAGTGCAAAGTTTTTTGGGCCATGCAGGATATCATAGAAGATTTATATGAATGTATTCAGAAATAGCTAAGCCCTTATCAAGGCTTACCAGTAAAAAGGTCCCTTTCTCATGGAGTGTTGAAGCTGAGAAAGCATTTTGTCAATTGAAAATGAGGTTATGTACTGCTCCACTTTTAAGTGTTCCTAATTGGTCATTAGAGTTTCATGTGCATACAGATGATATTCTTCATGTTGTTGGTGCAGTTCTAGCTCAACCATCATCACACAAGGTTGATAGACCTATCTCCTATGCCAGCAGACTACTCACCCAAGCAGAAAGGAACTACAGTACGACCGAAAGGGAAGGCTTGGCTATTGTATTTGCTCTTCAGAAGTTTCGGCATTACCTTCTCGGTGTACATTTTATAGTCATATCCGACCATCAGCCCTTGAAGTACTTGATAAACAAGCCTAGAGTAGCTGGAAGGATTTGGAGAGGGTTACTTCTCTTTCAAGAATTCAATTTTGATATTCATATTAATCCAAGAAGAGAGCACTACATGGCAGATCAAGTGTCCAGGACTGCAATGAGCGAGTAAACTGGTGGATAGTAATCTCTTCCTAGTAGCAACTGGTGGATAGTAATCTCTTCCTAGTAGCAACTCAGAATGATTGGTATGATGGAATTCTCGATTTTCTTACTACTGGAAAACTTCCAGAGCATTTGACACCTATAGAAAAAAGAAGATTACTCCTTAAAACCAAGGCATACTCACTCATAAATGGGAATTTATATAGATATTGTCAAGATGATATCTTGAGAAAGTGTGTTTATCCAAAGGAGGTGAATCTTTTGTTAAAAGATGCACACAGTGAAGGGCATCTAAAGGGGGAAGAATTGGCTCACAGAATCATCCACAAGGGACTATGGTGGCCTCATATTTACAAGGATGCGATCAAGTTTGCTAAAGAATGCCACATTTGCCAGAAATGTGCTCCTACACCAACCATATTGAATTTCCAACCATTAGTCATATCTACAGGATGGCTCCCATTTGAACGATGGGGTCTTGATTTCATAGGACCAATTAGTCCAGCTGGTCAACCTGGGGGTAAGAAGTATATTTTGATGGCCACATGTTATGCAACTAAATGGATAGAGGCTAAAGCTACTGTGGACTGCACGGCGTTAATAGTAGCTAAGTTCTTGTATAAAAGTATTTTCTCAAGATTTGGTTGCCCACTGGAAATCACTAGTGATAGGGGAACACATTTTGTAAATCAGCTGCTCCAATTTATATTTGACAAGTACAAGGTCTTCCATAAAAAATATTGTGCCTACTATCCAAGGGCAAATGGCCAAGCAGAGAGCTCCAATAAGATTTTGATCGGGTTGCTGCGCAAATTATCTTTTGATCATCAAAGCTTTTGGCCACAAGCATTGATCGACGCAATTTGGGCTTTCAGAACTACAAGAAGGGGAACCACTGGTGAGAGTCCATTTCGCTTAGTATATGGAAAAGAGGCATTGGCCCCATTTGAATTCATTATCAAAAAGGAAATGGGAACCAAAACTATTGGAATTGAACCTCCCATTGAGAGATTGGTGGCATTAGAAGACTACAGAGAAGGAGCAATGCAAAAACTTCTGGTAACACAAGAAGAGTGCAAGAGACTGCATGACAGGTATCTGAGGTCTAATAAAGTTCAGGAAGGATCCATGGTTTTAGTGCATCAGGTCCCAGCAATTCCAACCAAACTGGCACCCAAATGGATAGGACCTTACACGGTGGTAAAGGTATTACCTCATGGAGCAGTACATCTGGAGGATTTGCAGGGTAAGAGGATACCCCTAGTCAATATCTCCAGGGTGAAGAAGTACCTGAATTAAGGTAAATTGGAAGCATTTCATTCACCGTACCTACCGTATTTCATTCAATGATTGCAGTTTATTATATATATATATATATATATATATATATATATATATATATATATATATATATATATATATATATATATATATATATATATATATATATATATATATATATATATATATATATATATATATATATATATATATATATATATATATATATATATATATATATATATATATAAGAGTGAAAAAAAAAAGAAAAAAAAAGTTTAAAAAAATTCCAAAAAAAAAACCGTCAATATCTCCAGGGTGAAGAATCACCTGAATTAAGTCAAAGAGGAAGAACTTCCTTCACTATCTTGTTTTCAGCTTCAGGAATTGCACCAGGACGGTGCAAAGACTTGATGTGGGGATCTGTATCGCGGCATTTCCCTCTCTCTCTCTCTTCCCCACGACCCCCTCCAACTCCACCAGCCCTCCTCTTTTCCCCCACCACCCCCGCCGCCCCCACCATCACCTCGTCCCCCTCCAACTCCACCAGCCCTCCTCTTTTCCCCCACCACCCCCGCGGCCCCCACCATCACCACGACCCCCTCCAACCCCACCGTCCCCTCCTCTTTTCCCCCACCACCCCCGCGGCCCCCACCATCACCACGACCCCCTCCAACTCCACCAGCCCTCCTCTTTTCCCCCACCACCCCCCGGCCCCCACCATCACCACAACCCCACACAACTCCACACCCCTCCACAACCCTCCACAAACCCCACAAACCCCACGAACCCCACGAACCCCTCAAACTCCACACCCCTCCACAGCCCTCCACAAACTCCACAAACCCCACACAACTCCACACCCCTCCACAGGCCTCCACAAACTCCACAAACCCCATACAACTCCACACCCCTCCACACCCCTCCACACCCCTCCACAAACTCCACAAACCCCACACAACTCCACACCCCTCCACAACCCCCCACAAACCCCACAAACCCCACACAACTCCACAACCCTCAACAAACCCCACAAACCCCACGAGCCCCACAAACCCCTCAAACTCCACACCCCTCCATAGCCCTCCACAAACTCCACAAACCCCACACAACTCCACACCCCTCCACAAACTCCACAACCCCCCACAAACTCCACACCCCTCCACAACCCTCCACAAACCCCACAAACCCCACGAACCCCACAAACCCCACACAACTCCACACCCCTCCATAACCCTCCACAACCCTCCACAAACCCCACACAACTCCACACCCCTCCACAACCCTCCACAAACCCCACAAACCCCACAAACCCCTCAAACTCCACACCCCTCCACAACCCCCCACAAACCCCACACAACTCCACACCCCTCCACACCCCTCCACACCCCTCCACAAACTCCACAAACCCCACACAACTCCATACCCCCCTCAGCTCTCCACAAACTCCACAAACCCCACACAACTCCACACCCCTCCACAACCCCCCACAAACCCCACAAACCCTACGAACCCCACAAACCCCACACAACTCCACACCCCTCCACAACCCTCCACAAACTTCACAAACCCCACACAACTCCACAACCCCCCACAAAGTCCACACCCCTCCACAACCCTCCACAAACCCCACAAACCCCACGAACCCCACAAACCCCTCAAACTCCACACCCCTCCATAGCCCTCCACAAACTCCACAAACCCCACACAACTCCACACCCCTCCATAGCCCTCCACAAACTCCACAAACCCCACACAACTCCACACCCCTCCACAACCCCCCACAAACCCCACACAACTCCACACCCCTCCACAACCCTCCACAAACCCCACAAACCCCACACAACTCCACACCCCTCCACATCCCTCCACATCCCTCCACAAACCCCACACAACTCCACACCCCCCCTCAGCCCTCCACAAACTCCACAAACCCCACACAAGTCCACACCCCTCCACAACCCTCCACAAACCCCACACAACTCCACAGCCCTCCACAAACCCCACACAACTCCACACCCCTCCACAACCCTCCACAAACTCCACAAACCCCACACAACTCCACACCCCTCCACTGCCCTCCACAAACTCCACAAACCCCACAAACCCCACACCCCTCCACAACCCCCCCACAAACCCCACAAATCCCACGATTTCTCACGACCGCCCATAAGGTTCTCATGCACTGTTGGATGGATATTTGGAGGATCATTTCTTAACCAAACCCTATAGTGTTATATATCGTTGGAAAGCTCTCGATGAGTACTTTCCAATAGTTGAATAATAACTTTGAAATGTTGGATCAATTTTTTACCACACCCCAAAAACCCCCACAACTCACCCCCTATTCCCACCCACAACCTTCCACACCCCCGTAATCTCCCTCAACTCCCCACAACTCACCTCCCACACCGCCCACTTAATATGAAGGATCAAAAGCTACTACAAAAATTAGGTGAAGGATGTGCTTCTCAGGGTCATTCAAACATCACGGGTGGCACAAAATGAGGATCTCAGTTTGCATTCAAAAGTGACAGTAAAAGTGTAAGTGGTAAAAGTGAAAGTGGAGAAATGACTGTTGCCGCCAACCATTCATGACGACTGCCTAATTTTGAGGATCCAATTTAAGACTGGTGGCATATTTGATTTACCCCTCCAATCTTGGGCAATCAACCGGCGCATGATCAGTGGACGTGAGGAATGGACAAGGCCCTCTTGGCCTATTGGACCTATAAAAGCAATGGATTTGTGTCCAATTGGGACATACACATATACATATGTACGTACAGGGGTCCTCTCTTGGCACTCTGTGGCTACAAGCCTGCTGTAGGAAGTCACTCTGTGGTAAGGATACAGAGCGTGGGCTTCCCAATGAGGGCTAATAGCACTATAGTGTGAAGAGAGTGGCTTGGTTTTGTCATTCAGTGTGAGTCATTGGTATTTCGTGCTCTTCCCCTTAGAGCAAGTCTTCATACTTTGTATTGATCAGTGCTAGTCTACATCTAGTTGTGTCCATTGTACGGATTGGATGAATCCCTTGTATTGATGTTGTTTAGTTCTGGAGTGGCATGTTAGCCCTGAGCATAAACTTTTGAGCATCTCTTTTTCCTATGTTGAAATCATCTGATTCGAACTAAGGAGTGGTTGGTCTTCCATTATTGTCATTTTGTCATTAATATTATCCTTAAGTATTCACAACTCTGTGCAATCATTGATATCTGCCTACTCACAGAAGTGTTAAAGGGTATATTTCCCTAAGGAGAACCTCCCTTGAGTAGGTGAAGTACTGTAGTGCTTGCTGCATGCTCCTGTTAAAAATAGATACCTTAGTACCTCCTCTACAGTTGTGATGATCAGTGACCATCGTGATGGTTCAAGTGAACCATCACGATGGTGCGAGACGATCTTGATGATCCGGCCGAGCCATCATGATAGCGTGAGACAATTGCAATGGTGTGACACAATCACGATGGCGTGAGCCGGTCATGATGGTCCACCAAAATGGTGATTTTGAAAATGCAACTGTGGATTCGGGCAAGGGCTATGATCCCCTACACTATGATGAGCTTGCTTACCTCCAAAGTCGACTTTGTCAGACCATCGTGATGGTCTGACACCTATCGCAGATTATGACAGAAAATGGATTTCTCACCTTTTGGAAGCTTTCCTACTGCTCTGTAGCACTATACCTGCAAGAAAACTCAAAAACACACATGCACATATAAGCACGAAAGCTCTCTCTCTCTCTCTTGCATGTGCAAATGAGGGAAATGAGGAGGATGGGTGGATATGGTGAATTTTTTGATTTTTTCAGAGTAGGAGAAGATGATGCGGTGGTGAAGGAGGAGTGTAGAGGAGATGAAAAACACAGAAAACTAGTTAAAACAACAAAAAAAAGTGAATTTTTTACCTTCCAACACCACTTCTTGCTATACTCTTACCATCACACATTCGTCCTAGACTAGATCCCTAGCAGCGGCACCAAATTTGGTGTTGCTCTAGCACAATGGTAAGCACCACATTAAGAAGCTCCACCTCCTTAATGTCAATCCACAGAAGAGATAGGAGTGATATGAAGATCATGAACGTGATATGTAGTGAGAGTGAAGATGAGAAGCATAGAGATGCACACACACATACACACACACATGTAAGAGACAAGCAAGACACAATGGAAGATAGGAAAAAGACTCTATTACTTAAGATCACTATTACAAGCTCAAAATAGCTCAAAGCTCACACTAGCCAACCTCAAAAATGAGCTCTCTAGCTCATTTTATAGATTCTAGACTAGTTTTGACCGGTTTCACATCTAGTCTCCAGCATAGTTAAAAAATAGGTTCTAGGTACTATTTGAAGGGGTAAACGAGATCTAAAAATAACCAAAATTGATACGCTTGCTCTACCTAAGCTCCTCAAGCTTGAGGACTCCTCAGCTTGCACAAAATGGAGCTATTAATTACAAAAGTGGTTGTTCTATGTTACATATGGCAGAAGAGTGATGAAAATCATTGTTGAGAGTTTTGAAAAGTATTATAAAACATATTTCTTTGAAAAAACACTCTGCTTGGCTCCCCGCTACTTCGTTGTAATCCGCCTTCACATATGTCTCGTCATCTGTGCCTTTGGCTACTGCCAACACTGACCAAGCCATTATATGTTTTATTAAAGAACATATACAAAGAAGTGTTCGGTGGCCATTTGACCTTTCACATGGACACTAATGGTAACAAACAATGTATTTTTATTGGTTATGTTATGGAGCAGAAAGGTTACATGTGCTACAACCCTAATACAAAGGAGGTTAAGGTATCCAGAGATTTAGTGTTTGATGAACTCAAACCATGGTTGTTTCCAAAGTTCCATTGCAAGATGAAGATATTGGAGAGATAGAGAGGAGATATGCAATTAGGGTTCAAAGTAGCTTGGGAATCTGGTCCATGTATACAAAGAAGCTCAAGCATGGATTGAGCCCATCAATCAATGAGTAAAGGAAAGGCAAGACTGGTAGAGCTTGATGAAGATGGACATGAAGTTGAAGACTTTGAAGAACCTATGTTGAAAGGGGGGCTACATAAAAAGAAGAGATCAAGGCACCAAGGAAAAAAAGGTTTATCCCACCAAAGGGAGACAAGAGGAGGTAAAAAAAAGGGTAAAACATTCAATCTTAAGGCTTTTCCATATTATATTGCTAGGTATTATGCTCTCATGTCTAGGGTTATCAAAGACCATGAAACTTCTACCTATGAAGAGGCCAAGAATGCAAAGGGGTGGCTAGAAGCTATGGAAGAAGTACAAAGCACTTGAAGATAACAACACATGGAGTTTAGTTCCAAGATAAAAAGGGAAGAAGGTAATTGGCAACAAGTGAGTGTATAAAGTGAAGAGAAATTTTGCTAGTTCAATTGCTAGGTACAAAGCAAGGCTTGTGGCAAAGAGATTTGCTCAATCCTATGGGATTGATTATGAAGAAACATTCAACCTAGTTGCAAAGTTGACCACAACTAGGGAAATCATTGGGTTTTCCAAACCTAGGAGGTGGCAAGAAGAATTTTCTTGATGGTGATTTGCAAGAGACAGTCTATATGACTCAAGCATTAGGGTTTGAAATCCTAAATAATCATATTTTTTTCATATACTTAGAAAAGCATTGTATGGTCTAAAGCAAGCTCATAGCACATGGAATCAAAGCCTTGTGGAGTATTTGTGTTGGTATGGATAAAAGCCAAGTGATGCAGATCCCTCCCTATACGTCAAGGGGGAAGGAAGACTAGTTGTCTACATATGCATATATGTGGATGACTTGATCATAATAGGAGGTGATGATGCATGCATCATTATGGAGCAAGGGGCTTGGGAATGAATTCAAGATTGCAAATGTTGGATTGATCAAATATTTTATTGGAAATGATCTTATTTATGTAGAAAATGGTGTTCACCTAACTCGAAGGAAATACTTGTTAGATGTACTTTATAAGTATGATATGAGTGGATGTAAGCCACTCAAACAACCTGTGGATCAAAGCACTAAGTTATGTGTAGCTAAAGGGAAGCCTCTTGAATTTATTTCAACATATAAAATCATAATTGGAAGCCCTAATTATGCTACCATCAGAAGAGCTGACTTTGCTATGTTGTAAGATTTCTTTCTCAATTTTTGAATTCAGCAATTGATGTTCATATGAATGTAGCCAAGAGAGTGCTTAGGTACATCAAGCATATTGTTACCATTATGGAGATGGATTACAACCATAAGCCTTTAGTGATACTAATTGGGATGATTTAGTGGACGACAAAAGGAGCACATCTAGCTATGTCTTCATGCAAGGTCAAAGAGTCATCTCATGGATGTCTAAGAAGCAACTTGTAGTTGCATTATCATCTATTGAGGCTGTATAGAGCCTTAACACTTGCCACATGTGAGATCATGTGGCTCAAGAAGCTCTTCAAAGAATTGGATGTGGAGATCAAAGAGTTTAATCTATTTGGAGATAACATATCAAGCATTTATCTAGCAAGCAATCCTATGTTCCATGCAAGACACAAGCACATAGAGATCCATTATCACTTCATCAGAGATAAGCTAAGGACATCAAGTACATCAACATAAACGAGAATCTTGAAAATATCATGACCAATTTCATGGATGCAAGCAGGATGGAGAAGTTCAAGATCAACCTCAAATTGAAGGAGATCAATAGACACTAGTGTCTGAGCTTGAGGGGAGTGTTAGAGATTTAGCAAGCTCAAGTGTTTGAACCCATTATAAAGTCAAGTCCCACATTGCTTCACTTTTTGGTAAAGAATTCAACCACTTTTCCATGAGTTTTTGAGCTAAAGATTACATCTAACTTGGTGAAGAAAAGTTGAGGATTTCAGAGGCATCATTTGAATTCAAAAATTCAAAAAGTACACTAACTTCATAGCATTGTATAAGAAATATATTGGATACGAGTTATGACCATCATCAAGCATGATTTGGCCACTTGTAGGCTCTCATTGAGAGTGCATACTTTAGATATAAGCTACCACCTAGCTAAGCTAGCCTCTTGCTAGCTGGAATTTTCTCTTAGGTAGATATTTTTTAATATCGTTCCTCAATGGGCAATTTCAATTAAGTCTTATGGTCCAAATTACATCGAAAACGTGGATGTTTTGCCCATAATCGTTTTTATTATTTCCCTATATTCACTTAAATTATATGTAGTTTTGTATTTCATCTATCTTGATAGGGCATCCAGGTGCTAAGTGCTAAAAATGGATGGATTTGAGAATGTTTCCTCGAATAAGAAATTGGCTACTTGTTGGACTTCTACAAATCTTTTGTCTAATCCATCTATGTGTTTTATCCATGCTTCTCATTGTAATTTGAATACATCATGGCCCTATTTGATAACTCTATCCCTATGGGTAGTTTGTGAAGGGTGAGATGAGAGGGTCT